>CM053769.1:583245394-583299170 GCA_028658325.1 Potorous gilbertii | reverse complement strand
CAAGTGGAAAAAGAGGTGCAAAGGCTCACTGAAGAAAATAGTTCTCTCAAAATTAGAATGGAACAGATGGAGGCTAATGACCTTCTGAGAAACCAAGAAATCACAAAACAAAACCAAAAGAATGAAAAAATGGAAGATAATGTGAAAATTTAACCACCAGCTCTCTTCTCTTCAGCTGATTTCATCAGTCCTCCCCCCAACACACACACACACCTCAATAAATATCTTTCAGTTCCAAGTCTACAGTTCTATGACTTCCCAGTCTTAACAATGATCAGGGCTTCAGAGGAAACAATTCTCTTCATTTCTTGGCACTTTGTGTCTGTCTGAATATCCCAAGATTTGCTAGATAATTAAAATCTCCCTCCCTCCCTCAGCTCTACATGCTCAGTTACCCCATCTTTGACCATTTAGTCAGCTGTGTGACTTTGAACAAGTTACTTTTCTAGGTTTCAAGTCCTTTATTTGTAAAATGAGGGGGTGGCATTAGATGATCTATAAAGTTCTTCTCTGTGCTGAAATTCTACAACTTAATTGATTATACCTTTCCTGTCCCATCTCTTCCATTTGGCCTTCCCTGACAACTCTAATCCATAGTGATCTCCTCAAGAGATTTCTTAATGCCAACAACACTCTGCATCATTCATTTCAGTGCTTATTCACATAGCGTCTTTTGTTGTTGGTGAAATTTCCATGTCCTGTCTCTCCAGCTAGACTGCAAGTTCTTTAAATGCATAGACTATATCTTTTCCCTTTTTTAATACACCCTACTAAACTTTATCAGGGGGCTGAGCATGTTAAGTAATTAAGTAAATGATCATTGAATCAATGAATAAATGATGAATTTACCTTGTTGGAAAACAAAGAAATTAGTCCCAGCCTTGAGTCTTCCTGCTTAAGTTGATGATTAATCCTTTGGCTTGAATCTCTTACAAACATTTGAAATTTTAATGAAATTCAAGATATAATTCAAACATCAAAGATTTATTAAACTCCTACTATGTTCAAGGCACTGTAGGTATGGAGAAAAAATAGTAACCTTTCTTATCCTTAAGGAGTTTACTTTCTGTTGTTGGATATAACACGTACATTTCCCATTGTAACATCTCAAAGAGATGGAATTTCACTGTAGGCAAACTCAATAGAATTTGGTCACTGACTGAATATAGAGGGTGAGGGAGAGAGAAGAGTCTAAGGCTCTAAGGTTAGGAACCTGAGGAGTAATTGGAAGGATAGTAGTGCCATCAACAGAGGCCGAGAAGTTTGGAGGAAGGGTGAGTTTAGGGGGGGAAAAGCTGTATTTTGGACATCTCGAAATGCCTATAGGATATCCAACTGGAGATGTCCAACAGGTAGGTGACCTAAAACTGACTCAGGAGAAAGGTGATGCTTGGATATATAGATCTAGGAGTCTTCTGTGTAGAGAAAATAATTTATTCAATGGAAATCCAAAGAACTCACCAAGGAAGAATTTGTAGGAAGAGTAAAGAGGACCTTGGACAGAGTCTTGAGGAGACAACTTGAGTACGTGTTAAATAAATGCACATTGAGGATAGCTCTTTTAATTGTTGACTCCTTATCCTGGAGCACAATTTTTTTGAGATCTCCTCCCCCTTCCCTTTCTAGCTCTCCTTCATGTATTGTCTTTCTCTCCTTTGAATATAATCTCATTGATGATAGAGACTGTCTTATTTTCTTGTGTTTTTCTCTAATCCTAATGCTTAGCACAAATAAATAAATGTTTATTACATAAATGTTCTCTCTCCTTCTCTCCTTCCCTCTCTTTCTCTTCCTTCTTCCCTCCTTCCTTCCCCTTCTCTCTCCCTTTCTCTCTTCCCTCTCTTCCTCTTTTTCTCTCACTTTCTCTTTCTTTTTTACTCTCTCTCACTTTCTCTCACCTCCTTTTTCCTCTCTCTTTGTCTTCCCCCCTCTATATTTCTTCTCTCTCTTCCTTCCCTTCCCTCTTTCTTTGTCTCTGTCCATCTGTATCTCTTTGTGTGTCTCTCTGTTGCTGTCTCATCTGTCCACCTGGATGAGTGACTAGATGAATGATTAATCAGACTGCTTTGTTGGAAAGCATCTGGAAAATTTCCTGGCTCCCTTGGATTTGGAGTGTCCCTATTTCAGTTGACATTAATATTTTGGTTTAGACCTTTTACATCCTGTAACTCTTTGAGAAGATGGTACACAGTATGAATGTTAGGAAGGACAGTTAGAAAAACAGTACGGTGACTGTCCTCTGGAACAGAGGGGAAAGATCAGTATTAGTAGCATGATGTTGATGGGGAGAGACTAAACCTTAGTTAGGAGGTAAAGCATTATGGATGCAGAATTCTGGCCATTTTTAGCCATCCCTGACCCAGATTCAGAGGAACAGTTACAGTCATTTTAACTTGTCTGAATTATTAGTGCAGTTGAGAAGAGGGACAGTAGCAGTACCAAGATTAAGCTATTTCTGTTTGAGTAGAATAAACAAAATAATAAATTACAAATAAGTGTTATTGGCCTACAATGTACACAGTCCTATAGTGGACCTTGGTGGGGGCATGGTAGAATTAACGATGATGATAAGGTGATCCAGCCCCAGAGTGGCACCCTTCACCAGGGGACTCCACTTGGGACTCACACAGCCTGGGTATATCATGACGGGGGGCAGGTCACCTAACCCCAAGGCAGGGTAGGATCAGACTTCTCTCTCTGTGATTCACCACTGACCCTCCCACTCCCCAGGAGAAACTTCCAAGAAATCTCTAAACAAAACTTAAGTAGACCTCGTGTCTAAGGTTTCCCCAAAAAGTGAATGATAGAGTGCCTTCTATAAAAGATATTTATTGTATAGTATGGGAATCAAGTATTGGACAACAGTTCATTTCCTCAACTACTGAAAATGCTTATAACTCTAAAGACACATCAGCCCACATAACAAATACAGAAATATGATCCATGATGCACTTCATCCTTTCTAACACAGTAAAGACAACTTTGTGGGACTGCTGAAGTCACTATTTCACTTTTAGTGCACTATTTGAGAAACCCAACAAATGTCCTGCCTGGCAAAGGCACAGACTTTACTTTCTTGGTCCTTTAGATCCTCTAGAGATGGATCCTCTTAAGAAGAGATCATTTCTTCTGAGATGCAGAGCAGTTGTGGGAAGCATCTTCCACTGGGCAGAAATACCCCTGATTCAGAAACTCTACCTGTCAAATTCAAGAAGTTACCATTAAGCCTATAAATGACCCTTTCTTGTGACTCCTGGTTGCTGGCCTATGCTCAGGGAGAAGAAAAAAATAAAAAGCAGAAGGAGGTGACCAAGGCCTTAGGTTTGCCTAGAATGTATGTCTTCTCACTGCCATGTGCATATAGCTGTCATTGCTGCTGCTGACTTGGGAAAGGGAAGAGAAATTCCATCTATTATCCCACTCTCCTTTGCTGACAGTTCAAGGGAGAGAAAGTATAGATTAGAAGGCTATCCAAAGTGAAAAAAAAGTTCACCCAAAGAAAGAATAACTTCTTTGCAATTTCTTTTATGGATCGTTGAATGGATGGTTCCTCTGGACTCTAGCCAACCATCTTTGGTGCAACTTGGATCACTGGGAGCCAGTCAGGAGTTGTTACATCATCTTTTTAAGGTTCATGTCCTTTAGCAAGGGGCCACAGCATATACCCCATAGGAAGACCAGAACTGAAAGGACCAGCTCCCTGGGAGGTACCAGGGATACCAGATCCAGGAGATTCACCACAGTTGCTCTAGTAATAATTAATAATAATATAGCTTTTTTTTTTGCCAGACCTGTGATTCCACTGATAGTAGTAATATCCTGTGAGGAACTTCTTCTACCAATATAGATCACTACCTTCTGTTTAACTGAGGCAGCTAGGTGGTGCAGTGGTTAGAGTATTAGCTCTGGAGTCAGGAAGATATGAGTTCAAATCTGACTTGAGACACTTACTAGCTATATGACCCTGGACAAGTCATTTAACTTTTATTTGCCTCAGTTTCCTCATCTGTAAAATGGTGCTAATAACAGCAGCTCTTTCCTAGGATTATTTTGAGGATCAAATGAGATAGTGGCAGATAATAGAATATAATTTGTAAAGCCCTTAAGCGTAGTGCCTGGTACATATGTAGGAATTTAATAAATGTTTGTTTTATGCCTTCCTTCTGTACTTAAATCTGTACTGTACCTGAGCAAGACTCTCCTGTTGAACATACCTGACAAGATGTCATCCAGATTTTTCTTCAAAGCTTTGTATGAAGAGAAGCCTGCTTTTTCCTCATTCCACTCTAACTGTTAAGGGATTTTTCCCTTACATCAAGCCTATTTCTCACTCTCCCTAGCTGTGTTGCCCTGGGCCAAGTCACAACCCCTGTTTGACTTAGTTTTCTCATCTAAAAAACCACTTGGCAGGGTTGTTGTAGCTTAGCCCAGTGCCTGGCATATAGTAGGTGATATATAAATGCATATTCCTTCCCATTCCTTTTAACTTATAGTTTTAGAGTTACTTGAGACACTGAGAAATTTAAATGACTTACCTGGTATGGGTCAGAAGCAAGACTTGAACCCAGGTCTTTGACTCCAAAGTTGGTTCTATCCAGTACACCACTCTGTTTCTCATATAGTAATTTATGGTAACAAAGTGCTTTATGTATGTAACAATGGTGGTACAGTGTGATGAACAATAATTTAGTTACTCTTATTTTCCCCAACCATATATTTATTCTTTGCCTAAACGAGATTTCCTTGTATAAACATTCTATTTCTGCTCTGGAAAGTTGTAACTAAAGAATCTATAATTCTTTCTATGAGTTAGCTCTGAGCCCCCAGCCAGAGACAGTGCCCTGGCAAAGCATCATGTCATTGCATTTATCTTATCTCTAGGAATGTTTCTGGTGTACTGTTTCTTTCAGCTACATTCTCACAATAAATAGCTCAGACTGGCAAATGCTTGTGGTTAACACTACTTATAAAGTCAAAAGATCAAATTTTAAAACACAAAAGAGTAAACAGACTTTTCCCATACCCAAAGGAAAATAGCTTCAAGTTCCAGTGGGGGGAGTCAAAGAGGAGAAAAGAAATGCAAAATTACCACCTTAGTATCTATAAATTGAAAGAAAATAAGATTAAGAGAAGGTTAAGACACACGTCTAATAAATGGCAGAACCAGACCCTAATCCCAGATCTTCTGATTCCTTGACCAGGTTTCCTAAAACCATCCATCTGACCTTCCGTCAGGATGTGATGGCCACACATTAAAAAGATAATACTAACAGCTCACATGAAACAATTAGACAGAAATATAATTGGAAATGGAGTTCAGTGCTAAATTATATGGTACATATGTTAAGTACTGTAGGACACCAGTGTCTTAGGAGAGGAGTATGGAGTGTTCTATTCTAAAGAAGCTTCTGACAGATTCATGCTTTAGAGCACTTGGCTTTGAGAGGCAACAGATCCAATTCCCACTAATAATTTTATTGAGCCATGCATATAGAGACTCCTTTACTGCTCTCAGAACAAATATAAGGTCTCCAATAGGAATAAAGAAAAGAATTGAGAAGTGAAAATAAACCCCTACATCTAATAATTATGAATTCTTAATTTATGAATCTTAGTTATCTCTTGACTTTTCTCTTCCCGAACTTTATTTTCTTCAGCTTCCTTCCATTTCTTATTCCTTATTTTCCTGCCTCTCTTTCCCCTACCTCTCTTTTTCATTTTCCTGCTTATTCTCTGCATTTCCTTTCCTGTTCCTCTTAGCCACCTTCCTGTCTCTTCCCCTTTCTCATTTCCCCACTTTTAATTCCTCCTTTTTTCTTTTTCCTCTCTTCTTTCTCCTGTATTTTTCATTTCCCTGCATTTCCTTTTTAATTTTCCTCTTTTTGCTTCTCATCTCTTTGTCTTGTCCTTCATCCCCTCCTTGCACAATTTAAGCACAGCATGGTGAAGTAGAACTTGATATTGTGTGATTCTGGGAGGAGAGGGGAGAGGGTCACCCTCAAAGCCCTGAAACCTAGCTCTGTTTGCTCATTGAGACAAAACTAGTCTGAGCTGCTGTTTGAACCAGAATCCTCTGGGAAATTGGCAGCAGCCACAGGGGTAAGGTGAAACCCAAGGGCAAGTTCAGTAGCCTGGTGCCCTGCATTAGAAGATGGTGAGGGGATGGGAAAAATGCTGCATCAGTCACACTGCCTCACTTATTCTGCTTTCTTGCTAATTGATTGATTAGTAGATAGCTCTCAGTTGTTGTTACTGGGCACCATTTCAAGGTTAAAGATTCTAACTGAATTTCCTCTGAATGATTGGTCACTCCATCACCAGTCTGAAATGGATGGTCTTTTCTGTTTGTTTAAACAAGTGATTGAAAGGCTGCATGTTCTTCCCCTGCATTCCCAGGGGAGCTGACTTCTTTCATAATGTCTGGATTGTCATTCTCTTTATGGGCTTTCCAGAGACCATAGAAGTTCTAGAAATTCTTAGACGCAGTGCATTCTTGGAGGTATCATCTTATCCACCTTCTTCCCTTTCTGGAGTCTCCATTTTAGAATTCCTTCCTCCACTTCCCCCACCCCCCACCCCACCCCTATACTTCCACAAATCACTGTGAAGCAAAATCCAGACTCCAATTTGCTTCTGCCTGCTATATTCTTTCAAGCTTTGGTGCAGATGCTCCAACGAGCAGACACAGGCAGCAGGAAATGAAGTAAGGGCTTTACTAGGGAACATCAAATGAGCAAAATGGGGGGAAGTCCTAGCACAGCTTGTGTAGGATTTAAGAGGATAGTAATTCCTCTTCCTGAGTCCCATTTAGGGATTTCCTAGGATGGGGTTAATCAGGACTTTGGACTTTGGCTCTGGCTTTGGGCCTTTGATCCATTTGTCAAAGGAAGACAGGCCAGAAAAGAGTGGAAGTCTGTATGGGGGGAAGAAACAGACATAGCAAATGTTGGGACATGGTCTTAATCAAGGCACTGAGCTAATTACTGAGCATATTGATGCCAAAAAATGAAATAATCCCTATTCTCAAGGAATGTATTACATTTATCTGGAGAGAAGACGTGAAGAGATATAAATATGCACAAAAGAACTTTAAATAAAATAAATACAGTCGTTAAATTCAAGGGAGTTTGGGGCATATGGGATGTTCAAGAGGACAAGCACCTCTGGTCAAGGGCTTGCTGAGCCCTTTCCAGGACTGCTTATCCATTTTTGGTGTTCACCTGTCACCCAACTCTCACCTGTGGCGCTCCCCCCGCAAATGGTAGGCCACACTCTAGTAAAATCATCTTGGCAGACAGTCTAAACCAGGTTGAGGGTAACTGACAAAACAGGAAATGTCTACCCTAAGTATATGAAGGCTTCCTCCAATGGAATGGGTGGATAAGAACAATTTGTTCCCCTGGCCGGGACATGGCTGCAGCAGACACTGTGGAGCACTTAAAGCTTAGTCAGATATTGAAGATACAAGGTCATTGGCTGCATCCCAGATCAGCACCAGTAATCCTGACTTTTGTCCTGCCACTGGACTTGGATGAGTCTAGAGAGAGAATGATGCTGATGACTTTGTGCAACTCTGCTTCATTTAAATCCAATTCTTTTGCAAGCCAAGACATCACCTGTGATGTCACTGAACAACAGTTTGGGAGGGAGGTTGCTTAGCAGTGGGAGGGGAGGGGTCTGAAAAGGCTTTGTATAAAATAAGACTTCTTAAACTTTTTCCACTCCAGACTCCTTGAGCGCTTCTTAAGCTGTGGATCTCAACCTCTTGAGATCCACAACTTAAGAAGCACTAGTATTTAAGAAGACGGTGCTTCTATTGCATCGTGAAGGATGGAAGGAATCCTATGAAGTGGAACATATTCAAGATCTGTGCAATGAACAATGCAAAGGCAACAAACAAGACGTGACATGGAAAGTCTTATGGGAGGGATACGAAGATGACAGGTTTGCTAGTCAGTAGAATGTGGGAGGGGGAATAACGTGAGGCAAGAAAGGTCACTTGAGGGCAGGTTGGCTTTAAAAGTCAGACATAAGACTGTATTTTACCCTAAAAGCAACACTGGAGTTTATTGAGTCAGGGAATGACAGGCTCAGGGCTGTGCTTAAGGACATTCACTTTGACCGCTATATGGACAATGAATTGAAGGGGAGAGATTTGAGGCAAGGACACCAATCAGTTTACTAAAGCCATTGCCACAGTTTAGGCAAAGGTGCCAAGCTAAAGTGATGGCAGTGTCAGTAGAGAGAAAGGTTCAAGTGTAAGAGATATTGTGGGAGGAGAAATATCAAGGTTTGCCAACTCATTGGATATGTAGGATCATGATGGATAACACAAGGTTATGAAATGTTGGGGACTGGAAGAATGAGAGTATTTTTTAAAATAATATAATTCTTTTTAAAATAACAATCTTTTAAAAAATAATACATATTATTTATTTTCAATTCCAAGTTTTCTTCCTCCAGCCCCTTCTCCACCCTCACTCCCCCATTGAGAAGGCAAGAAATGTGATACCCATTATACATGTTATGTAAGACATATTTCCCCATTAACCATGATTAAAACCCAAGGAAAATAAAGATGGAAAATAAAAGTAGGCTTCAATCTGTATTCTGTGCAGTGATCAATGTTCAATCTGTGCAGTGAACAATTCAAAGGCAACAAGATGTGACATGTAATGTCTTCTGGGAGGAGTAGGAGACCATCAATTCTCTGTCTGGAGATGGATAGAATTTTACATTATTCATCCTTTGTAGTTGTAGTAGATTGCTGTATTGATTGGAATTATCAAGACTTTCACACTTAATTATTTTAACACTATTGTTATTAATGTGTAGATTTTTTACTTTGTATTCAATTCATATAAGTCTTCCAGGTATTTTTGAAACTAATTCTATCATTGTCTCCTATAGCATAATAGTATTCCATCATATTCCTATATCATAACTGGCTCAGCCAAGAATTAAAGTACCTTTAACAGAAAAAGGAAAGTTTGGAAGGGTTTGGATGGTTTTGGGTTTTTTTGGGCGGGGAGGGAAGTTAATGTTCTGCCTCGAGCTGAATATGTCTCTACATCAGACATCTGGTTTGAAATGTCCAATAGGCATTTGTTAATGTACCACAGCAACTCAGGGAAATGATTGGGGTTGGATATATGAGTCAGATGCAAAGAGATAATAGTTAAATCCATAGGGGCTGATGAGGTTCCCAAGAGAGAGAAGAGAGAGACATTAGAGACTTCATGACAAAGGCTTGTGAATAACCCACATTTATGTAATATTATGGTATGGATAATGAGCCAGTAAAAAAGACTGAGAAGGAGTGGTTGTTCTGGTAGGAGAACCAAAAGGGAATAATGTGACTGAGACTCAGAGAAGAAGAGTATCCTAGGAGGAGAGTGGTCAACAGTGTCCAATGATGAGGAGTTGGAAAAAAAAGACCATCGGATATGGTAACCGTAAAGAGCAGTACCAGTGAGTGATGAAGTTGGCATCTAGATTGCAAAAGGATGAGGAGCAAATGAGAGGGGAGGGAGTAGAGATAATAAATACAGACAACTTTTTCTAGGGGTTTGGCTGAGAAAAGGATAAGCAGTTACTGATCATAGCTAGAGGACATTTTAAGGATGGAGTAGACCTGAGCACGTGGAGAGGCAGTGAGTAGGGAAGAAACTAGAAGAGAGTGAAAATTAAGGTAGGGGATGATGGAGGGGGCAGAGCTGATCATCCTTCAAGCAAAACCTCCCCTTTTGCTCCTCAGACAAGAGACCAGGGCAGTTAAAGTTGCTATCTCCTGAAGAGGGCTTAATAGGGTAACTCATTTGAGATTCTTACCAATTTCAGATCCCATGGGCCTCCTTGTTCAGATAATCTGTACAGAAATCTTCCATCCCTGAGTTCTTTTCAGCTATCATACTTTAGAAAATCTAAGATGTTACTGAATTGAACTCCAGGAATTGACTTCAGCTAACCTACAGACTGTCTCTACCAGGGAACATATAGTGATCTCTCTCTCTCTCTCTCTCTCTCGCTCCCCCTCTTCCCCTTCCTCCTTTCCTCTTTCCTTTTCCTTCTGTCTATCTCTCTTCTCCTCCCTTGCCTCCTTCCTCCTTTCTTTCAGTCTCTCTCTTTCTATGTGCAAACTGATACATTAATATATAGATAATATAGTACATTGATGAAGCATAGCCTCCGTTCTGACCCCAAATATGTACTAAAGATTCTCTGCTCTTAGAAAACTAAGATTCATATACTAACAACAGTATAAGTGATAATAGTATATTCTTGTATTTTTCATATTACTTCATAATTTCCAAAGTACTTTTCTTTATATTATGTCATTTGATATTCCCAGCAATTCTATGAAATAGATTCAGGCTTTATGATCTCTATTCAGCAATTTAAAGGATATAGAGCTGTAAGGAAACACAATCTAATCCAATTTCCTCATTTTATAGATGAAGTTCACTCAGAGTGTCGAAAGTGAGTTGTTTAAGGATTCAAATCCAGGTGCTCCAACTCCAAAGTCACTATTTTTTCTCACTATGCTGTCAGAAAATAACCATATCTCTCTATCTTTCTGTCTTCCCCTGTCTCTCTGTATATGTATATATATATATATATATATACATATATATATATATATGTATATATATGTAATATTTATATAATGTATGTATGTATGTACCTATCTATCTGTCTATCATCTATCTGTCTATCCAGACCTGTGATTGACATCTCATGTCTATTATATCATCTTAGAGAGCTATCTGGGGACAGTGAGAGTTTTAAAGGCCTTGCGTATGGTTACACAGTACAGAAGCAGGGCTTGAATCCCAAATTCTTCCAGACCTTGAGACCCACTCTCATTCTAATATACCATCCTACCCTCAGCTGACATTTTAAAAATTTGCCACGGACTTTCAATGTCTTATGTCATCTGAACCTCATGGTAACTCTTTGAGGTAGGTACTATAGCTATTTTGTCATCTTCTCACAAATGAGGACACTGAGTCCCAAAGAGGTTATGTAATTCCTCTAAACTATATAGACAATTAGAGTTAAAGCCAGTATTTAGGACCCAGGATTCTTGACTCCTAGATGCAGGTTCCATTTGCTTTTCATTAACATAGGAAATATAATATGCATATAATGTGATGGTAGCTAATTTTATAAGACTCAGTCTACAAAGTATATCAGAGTCAAGTCAGCTGGAGTGAAGAAAATTTGTTGGTGTGATTTAACTTGGGAACCATTGTTAATATTATATTGCTTATTACAGCCTGTACAAGTTTCTGGGAAGTTATTACTTCCTGACAGGAGCCCAGATGTTTTCCTTGGTTCTTTAATGTTCTGTGTTATTGCTCTGTTTGGGCTCATGAGATCATCGCTCAAAATTTAAAATTATTTTACTACTATAAACATTGCCAGCATGCCTGGAGACCTCATTGCCTTGGGGATGATGAGGGTGGGGAGGCCTTATATAAGAAGTCACTTAAAAAATAAATGAGATGAAGAGGTCAAGATGGCAGGCCCATGTGAGAAGATGGAGTGGGGAAAATGGGTCTTTGGATAGAGCTTGTAGAAAGAAATGATTTCTCAGAAAGTTCCTCTCACTATCTGGGTTGGATGGACCACTGACTCACATATTTTGTAGGTGTGTGTGGTGGGGGTATAGGGATGTAGGCTATGATGTGTAGGTATATGTGTAAATGTAGGTTGTACATGACTGTCCCTTTTTTGAGAATATGAGTGTATAATAAGATTTTTATGTATGTTGGGTAGCCCCGTGTAGCCATTGGAAAGAGTAGTCATGAGATCTGGGTCCCAGTCCCAATTTTTCTACTCACTAGCTGTGTGACTTTGAGAAAGTCACTTTTTTCAGGAACTGAGTTTCAGAAGTTTGAGGAAGGGGGTCTTTGATTAATTTCTGAACCCTATGTTTCCAGTAGACACTGGCATTTACTCTTAATGCTCACTCTATTTTAGGTGCTGTGGGGACACAGAAGTAAAAGGCAGTGCTAGCTTTCACAGGTGGGGCCAGTACAGTAACAATAGTCAAGATAACATGGAATTAAATGCTGAATTACATGGGAAAGCCTCCTGGTACAGAGTGAAGCAGAGGTCTCCAGTGTACTGTCTATGAGTCAGATGCTGCCCACAAACCTCCCAAGTGCGGCCCAAACTAGATTAAAATATAGTTCCTGTTTGATTGTAATGTATTGATGTATTAATTATGTACAGCATGTCATATTATGTATATATTATATATGTATGTATATATAATAAACAATATAGTACATAATAAGTTATTTCACATCTCTGAATCTCAGTTTCCTCACCTGTAATATGAGGGAGATATAATAAATAAGGAATTCTTTAATACGTTCTTTTCATGGCCCTCTTTGGGAGTCTAGTGAAACCTATGAACCCCTTCTCAGTATAACATTTTTAAGTAAATAAAATTATATATATATATATATATATATATATATATAATTACAAAAAAACTCAATTATATTGAAATGCAATTACTAAGATAATTAAAAAAAATTTTAAATGTTCACAAACCATTAGACTGTGTGGTTTCTAAGGTCCCTACCAATTCCAAACATGGGCATCACCTTTCAAATGAAGGAGTCATTTGTTTAGATGAGAGGATGCCTGGGGCCCCTTTTAGCTTTAACATGCTGTGCTACTAATAGGACAATGGCTGATATGTCTCCGTTGCTGGAGGAACACTGTGATATAGCTTCTGCTGTTATCTCAAAGCTGTTTAGTTACTGATGCAGGATTGAAACTCAGGTTTTCCCAAGTCCCAAGTCAAAACCCTGTATCTGTGCTGCCTCTGTAATTAGATACCTTCAGCTAAGTCCCTTCAGTAGTCTCATACATCTTTTTAATGCTCTAAAATGTGACTTATTGTTATCATTAGACAGTAAGCTAACATCCAACACTGATCCAAATAGACCTAGTGTCACATTAAAAGTTCTTCCATGAAGTGGGAACCTTTGAACTTACCGGGTCAAACAGGAGCAATCATGGAATGCAAAGAGTATTCCAACCTCCAAAGGACACTTCCTTGGGTTTTTTTTGTTAGTTTCACATTGACATGAAATGTTAGCTATTTCCTCGGCCTCAGCGATAGCCTATTAGACATAAGCTGTAACTTATGCTAAAGTTACTGAATGGAAAATGCTGGTTTATTTGTTTTTTAAGATTTCTTCATTCCACATTTATTTAGCACATGTGGCAACACTAATTTGGTTCATCCAAGGGTGAATATGAATGTATCTCATCAGACTGCCTCAGACCCTAGCCACTAGAAAGTTTCACTCTCTCCTTAGCCATTGCTGCATTTCAACTGAATTCAAAGATCTAAATGTAAGGTAACTATACAGTTCTCTCCTCATAACAATAAGAAAAGAAATAAAACCAAATATATTAAGTAACCACTATAAGCATCTCTTTTCTACCCAGAATTCCTTTTGAGGCCCCAAAAACCTGACTGCAAGTAAGCCAAAAATCTAGGAATTTTAAGAAACATTTTTGGAATGCTCTGATTCCAAACTTCTTTGTTTATAGTCAATCCAGAAACCTAGGGGCTCAAGGAAAGGCAGTTCAAGTGTTCAGATTCAAGCTGTCAAGGGCAACTGGGGCCCTCCTCTGGCAATTTGCAGTAGATGCCAATTCCTCCTCTGTCTGGGTAATTCTGTCTCTTCCCACCCCTGTCTACCCTGGCTTCCCTACTCTGCTCTTAACTTTCACTGTTCATCCACACACATCTACTTTTCTCTGAATCTGCTCTTGACTAGGGGGCACAGATTGGCTATTAGAGTCTTATTGCAGAAATGCAGCTACAGGGATAGAAGCAGGCTGTTCCTCTCTGTCAAGGGCCATTTTGTTTCCTTTCCTTTTCTCTTGAAAAGTCCTGCTGTGCCCATCTCAGTTTTTCACACCTTACATTAGGCATATTTCCCTTTTGGTCCTTGTCCCCAGCTTCCTTCCCCTATGTGCTTGGTCATAGGTTTATATCCAGCCGCACCCCAGCAAGAAGGGGGAGATGGCAGAACAGAAGCATTAAGATAGGCAGAGTGTCTACGACTAAAAAGAAGATAACTCAGCAATGCCTTGCTTTGGCCAGACCACATCAGTGGGATCATGTTCGCTTCTGGGCACTACATTTTGGAAAGGATCCTGATAAAGTGGCAATTATCTAGAGGAGAGCAGCCAGGAGAGTGAAGGGCCTCAAATTCAAGTTATAAGAGAATTCAGTGAAGTAACGAGAAATGATCAGCCTGAAGAAAAAACAAAAATAAAAAAGATATGGCTGGTGGAATAGGATAGTTGTTTGCAGTATTTGAAGGACAATCATGTAAAAGAGAAATTCATTTTGCTGTGCTTGGCCCAAGGGGACAGAAAGCACTAGAGATGGAAATAATAGAAAGGAAAACTTAAACTTGATGTAAGAAAAACTTCCTAACAATGAAAGTTACTCCAAAGTGAAATGGATTATCTCAGAAAACAGAAGACAGACAGACAATTCCCCTCTTAGTAGATGTCTTTAAGCAAATTCTAGGTGAGCACTTGTCAGGCAGTGGAGGGGTGTCTTGGTCGCTTTAGAGCAGGGGTGGGGAAACTGTGGCCTCCAGCCCACATGTGACCCTCTAGGTCCTCAAGTGTGGCCATTTGACTGAAATAGAGAATCCAATGTGGTCTTGAGGCCTCAGACTCCCCATCCCTGGTTTAGGGTTAGACTAGATGGCCTCTGAGGGTCTTTCAAATTTTTAAGATTCTATGAGTCTGTGAATCTACTGAGAAAAAGAGAATAAAGAGGGAAAACCAGTGAGATAAGAGCTAATCTTTTCAAGAAGGCTAGAAGAGGTAATGGAGGCAAAGGAGTGGTCACAGAGGGAGCAGGAGAGCCAGGATGGGATACATACATACATACATACATACATATATACATGCATATATATATATATATATATATATATATATATATATATATATCTCACAGAAGAGAGAACAAAATACCTGGCCCAGCATCAGGAAGACTGTTCTTCCTGAATTCAAAGGTGACCTCAGACAGTTACTATCTGTGTGGCCCTGACCAAGGCACTTGATCCTGTTTACCTCAGTTTCCTCATCTTAAAGTAAGCTGGAGAAGGAAATGGCAGACTCTTCCAGTATCTTTGCCAAGAAAATCCCAAACGGTGTCTGACAAAACTGAAAATGACTGAAAAATAACAAATTGCTTTGTAAACCTGAAAGTAACAAGAATATATCTCTGATGAATCCCCATCACCTCCAAGATCAAACATAAAATCCTCTGGTTTTCAAAATCCTTCATAACCTCCCCCCACTCCATTTCAATCTTCATATACCTTATGTTCTTCCCTGCCCACTCTGGAGCTCATAGATTGACTATAGGTCCCTGCCCTCCCAGCAGAGTGAATGTAAATACTAAATAGTGACTGTTTCTCTTTTGGCCAGGAACCCTGAGGGTCTTCCCCTCCCAGTTTGGATATTTTTTTTCTTTTTTTGATTAAAGGGGCCTTCTCTTGAATAACTACTTAAAGAAGCCTATTCACTGAATGGGAATTATCTCACTCAAAGTGAAAAGATCTTAGCCTTAAAGGACCAGGGTCTCCCATTGCATCTTGGATCATCCCCAGTTGTCTTGATGAATATCTGGTCACTGGACCCAGATGACTCAAGAGGAGATAGTGAGGCTGGTGACCTTGCACAGCCTTCCCTCACTCAAAACAAAGTCAACTGCAAGTCATATCTTCTCCCTGATGTCATGGTCCTCTTCAAGAACAAAGGACAAATACAACACAAGCTTCTTCCTGCCCCTAATATATATCCATGATCCCATGACTCTGGACTCCTTGAAGAAGACACTCATTTTCTGACATATGGGCATTTTCATTTTCCCATACCTGGAATGCTCTCCTTTCTCATCTCTGCCTTCTGGCTTCCCTCAAGGCTAAGCTCATCTGGCCTTTCACCAGAAGCCTTTCCCACTCCTCTTCATCTCAGTTCATTTCTTCTGAGATTAATCTCAGTTGATCTTGTATATATCTTGCTTATATACAATTATTTGCCTGGTATCTCCTCCATAGACTGTGAGCTTCCCTCTGTTGCCCCTCTTTGTATCCCTAGTACTTAGCACAGTGCCTGGCCCATAGTAAAGTAAGTGCTTAATAAATAACTGACAGCTAGCATTTAAGTGGTGATCTAAGTTTGGCAAAACTTTTATAAATATTATCAAATTTTATCCTCGCCATAACCCTGGGAGGTAGGTGCTGTTATTATGCCCATTTAACAGTATAGAAATGTGAGTTGTTATAATATAAAGAGACTAGCTAAAACTGTAGCCTCAGCCCCAAAATAGAACAAATTAATGTGGAGAAAACTGTTCTCTCAACACATGGAGCATTCTTAAACCCCACCCAACCATCTCAGAAATAGATATTGTTGGTTACAGAGGAAACTGAGTGAGCTTGTAGATGGCTTAGCTCAATTCATCCCTATACTGGAAAAACAACTCAGTGCATGCCTTAGTGATGATAGTTAGAGGTGTTCTCTTTGTGTACAAATGTTGAATAGTGTAGGGGAAAGAGAATTGAATCTGAAATCTGAGGACCTGGGTTCAAATTTGTGTCCTTGCAGCTTACTTTACGTGTGACCTTTGGAAAGTGACTTCTTTGCCTTTTCTGTAAAATGAAGGGAATATGCTTGATGTCATTGGAGGTTCCTTCTTAGCTCTACATGCCTGACTCAATGATTTTTAAGGTTTCTTCCATCCTAAACCTTTTTGATGATGTGCAGCAGGAAGAGGAAAATTAAAGATGGATTCTTTCCTGACAGCATGCTTTGAAAAGAGAAAAGAGAAGTGAGGGCACTGAGTCCCAGAAAGGTAGCAGACACCAGGGAAAATTGCCTTCCTTTGTTATAGAAGAGGGGATGGATTAGATGGCCGCTCAAGCTCTTCTACTTCTAAATCTCCAACCTATCCACAAGGAGACTGGGCACACCCAAAGCAAACTTTGCCAAATTCACAATGTTTTTCCCCCCTAAGGAAATCAGACTACTAAAAAGAAATGGAAGGAGAAGGAAGGGTGGCATAGAGAAGGTAGAAAGGATTTTATCTGCAAGAGAGAGAGCCTGATATAATGGAAAGTGCAAGTGGAATTATAATTACCTCAAATTTAGAATCAGAGGACTTAGGGTTTGAATTCAGGGGTTTAGTTCATGGTTTACTAGCTCTATGCCCTACTGCAAGGAATTAACTTCTCTGTAAAATAAGGAGGTAGAACTAGATGACTTTTACAATAAAATGATATAGTGGATTGGGTATCAGACTTGGAGTAAGGAAGATCTAGGTTCAGATCCTACCTCAGACATTTGCTAGCTGTGTGACCCTGGGCAAGTCACTTAAACTCTCTATACCTTATTTTCCTCTATACTTCAGTTTCCTCATTTGTAATTTAAGGAGATTAGACACCATGGCCTCTAAAGTCCTTTCTTGCTCTGAATCTATGATCCTTTAGAGGCTTAGGTCCTACCATAGAGGCCCTGAAAATGTAAATTCCAATCTTTTCACTTATGCTGTCACCCCTATCTTTCCCAGCTCCAACCCAACCCTTCCCAGTGGGGAATGAAAGATTGAAACAAACTCTTTCATCTGTCCTGATTAGCCCTGATAGATAAGAGTCTATCTCTAAGGTAGAAGGGAAAAAATGAGAATGTTACCTTGATGGAGAAATATGTCAAGACTTGGTTGCTTTCTGTATTAAACACTTCAGCTTTCTCCTCTTCTGACTCAGAAAATCCTTACCATTACCATATCCATAATTTTGTTTTGTATATTATTCATATCCATACTTATCCATTACCATAAGTTGTGTGACTTAGAGTAATTCACCTGTTCTTTCTGGGACTCTCTTTCCTCTGCTATAAAATTAGAAAGTTAAACTGGAATGATTCTTTAGTTCAGAGGTTTGCAAACTTTCTCAGTTCAGTGAGTGTCTCCCTAAGTGTCTCTAATTTTTCATGACTCCCCTAGGCCAAAAGAAATACTTAACAGTTTTGCTTATTAATTAGTTAGGTCTAAGTAGCTTATTAAGTATTTTTATCCTAACCACTTACTAGCTGAAAAAATAACCAAAATTGAAAGAACAAGATAATATTTTTGTTTCATTCTTAGATAACGAGAACTACCTTTTAGTGGGATGTATATGCCTTTTGGTACTATACAGCTCCCAAACTTTAAAATCAGAGGTGTGATTTCTCCACTCTCATATCCTGCTCCAAGCTGATAGGAACAGCTAGGTGGCACAGTGAATTTGAAATCAGGAAGACCTGAGTTCAAATCTAACTTTGGACATTAACTGTGTGATCCCGGACAAGCTACCTAACCTCCATGCGTCTCAATTTTCTCATCTGTTAAAAGGATGTAATAACTGTGCTTACTGCCCAGGGTTGTTATGAGGATAAAAGAGATAATATTTGTAAAGCACTTCACCCACTACCTGGAAAATAGTAGGTGCTTAAAAATGCTTGTTAAAAAATCTAAAAAAAATTATAAAAATATTTTTTTTTTGCATAGTACTTGCTTTTTATCACAACCACCACCAAAACCCAAGCTTCACAAAGATAAGACATCACAAACAAGATAGTTCAAGTTACTGGTATAATCCAAAGTACAAGTAAACAAAAACATATCTCAAACATTGGAGAATGTCATGGACAGGAAGATAACATGATCTAAAATAGAAAATGAATTCACCACTTTGAGCTAATTGTTTGGGAAAATGTAGAGTGTCATCACCATGTTTCCCTCAAAAGTGATCCCTGGGCACAGTTTGTGAACCTTGGCCTTAAGGGGGACTCTTGTTCACATCTTTGATCATAATTATCCTAGGCCAGGGATGGGGAGCCTATAGTATTTCTTTTGGCCTAGGGGAGTTATGAAAAATTAGAGACACTTAGGAAGACACTCACTGAATTGAGGAAGTTTGCAAACCTCTGAACTAAAGAATTGTTTTCATTTAACTTTCTAATTTTATAGCAGAGAAAATAAAGGCCCAAAAAGGCTAAGTGAATTACCCTAAATCACACAGCTTATGGTAAGGGATAAGTATGGAATCCAAACTTTACAGAGTAAATCCCCTTAATAAAAGAATTTGTTTTGTAAAACTTGGACTCAGTCAAAGGACCGCACTTGAGGACCCTAGAGGGCCACATGTGGCCTCAAGGCTGCAGGTTCCCCACTCCTGTCCTAGGCTTTCCAAATCATCCTAGGCCAATCTGGACAGGTTAGATAGGAGGTAGAAAGGTCTCCAACTAGCCTGGAACTCAGATCGTAGTGCTATGCATGTGTTAATTTCAGCTAGAATTGGTGTTTTCTATGTTTATGTATTTCCTGTTGTCATCACAAATTTCAGCTTGGGATCTGGAGACTGGTAACTCAGCTTGTGGGAAGGATAAACAGAGATTTGGGGACACTATTTGGAAAGTAAGCAATTTTTACTTTTTTTTCCTCTTCTACTGCTAGTCTAGGGGCAGCTAGGTGGTGCAGTGGATAGAGCACCAGTGCAGGAGTCAGGAGGACCTGAGTTCAAATCTCACCTCAGACACTTGACACTCATTAGCAGTGTGACCTTGAGCAAGTTACTTAACCCCAATTGCCTTATCCTGGGTCATCTCCAGTCATCCTGATGAATATTTGGTCACTGGATTCAGATGGCTCGGGAGGAAAAGTGAGGCTAGTGACCTGCACAGCCTTCCCTCCCTCAAAACAAAGTCAAGTGCAAGTCATGTCATTATTTCTCGGATGGCATGGTCTTCTTTGGCAACGAAGGACGGACACATACTTCTAGTCAATCATCTACTAAGAGATTAATGTTACCCTAAAAACCTGAATATCAATAGTCACAAAAACTGAACTGATAGCCTTTCTCAGTTTTATCCTTTATTAAGCATAAATTCCTCCAGGTAATATAGCATGGTCAAAGACAATTGTAGTATTGTAGGCTCAGAGAACCATTATGGCACATTGGGGTAGAAAGATTCCAGTTTGAATTCTCGGTCTGCTGTTCACTACCTGTATAACCCTGGGCATGTTATTTTACTTTTCTGGTTCCCAGTTTGTTCTCCTATAAAATAAAGGGGTTTCCTTCTCACATAATAGTAGGTGATTGTATAGGATCACAGCGCTGGACCTGGAAGTGAATTGGGAAGTGGAAGAGAGAAATTCTTAGAGAGAATAAGGTACTTTCATAGTGGTCTCAGTGATCTCCCAGAACACTGCACTACACCAGGACTCTTCATAACTCCTATTTTTCAGATATAGAAACTGTCTAATTTTTCTTTTATTTTGATGTTATGTAACAGATGGCTCATTATTAAAGCTCTAGACTCATGTGAACCTGGGCTCAATTTTGAAGTCGTATTGATAATAGCATCATGCTTGGACCTCTACTCAAATTCTTTCTTGGAGAAAATCATAATCTCTCTATGAAAACTGTAGTATTTTAGTTCTCTCCGAGGGTTATGATACCTTATTGCAAATACCCCAAGCTTCTGATAATCATGTAAATATTAGAATATTTATTCAAAACAGTAATGAATACAGAGGGCAGCTAGGTGGCACGGTGGATAAAGCACCAGACCTGGAGTTAGGAAGACCTGAGTTCAAATTCGGCTTCAGACACTTCCTACCTGTGTGATCCTGGGTAAGTCACTTAACTGTGTTTGCCTCAGTTTCCTCCTTTGTAAAATTATCTGGAGAAGCAAATGACAAACACTCCTGTATCTTTGCCAAGAAAACCCCAAAAAGAAATCACTAAGAGTTGGACACAACTAAAATGATTGAACAACATAGAACAAAGATGTCACTAGTATCCTCACTTTAGCAAAGGGAAATATATCTCACCTCTAGGTTAGTGTTGTTTCTTAGCCCATCTCCCTCAAATCCACCAATATTGATTGTGAAAGTACAGAGGAAATCTCAGCAGCCTCAGGGCATTCTGGTTGGTTCTGGGGCATCGAAGCAGCAGGCTTTCCTTTGTGTCCACTGCTTAGGGGCCTAGAGCTGCTGCTGTCACCTGTTCTATAGCTTGTGGCTCACTTCCTTTCTGCATGGTCATGGAGCTCTGGTTCCCAACTTGGGTATTTCTGGTTGTTCATCTTTAAGCTGTGACTGCTTGATGCTATGGCCCTTTTTTATGTATCTGGCTTTTTTCATCTCTGCAATCTCCCTAAAGTCTGTTCTCTTCATCTTTCCTCCCAGCAGTCCCTGTTTGTCACTTTTCTGCCTTAAACCTTCAGCCCAGGACAGTCTATGCATTAGTAGTGTTGTTACTGGGAAACAGCAAGGACACCAGCCTGCCTAGACAGGCCATTTCATGAAGTGGAGTAGGAAGACCGGGGAGGTAAGGTTGAACAGGACTGTGAATATCAGCGCCTGTGGAAGTCAAGCTGAGCACTTTGGACTTTATCCTATGGGTAAGGGGAAACTAGAGGTAGCTAGGTGGCTCAGTGAGTAGAATGCTGGGCATGGAATCAGGAAGATCTGAGTTCAAATGTGGTCTTAGACACCAGCTGTGTGACCCTGACCAAGTCACTTAACCTTTGTTTTCCTTAATTCATGGGAAATACTCTATTATCTTTGCCAAGAAAACCCCATGGATAGTATTGGTGTGCTATAGTCACAGAGTTATGACTAAATAACAGTCACAGTGGGGAAGTATAGGTGTTTGAACAAGGAGGTGTAGAGACCACCACTATGTTTTTGGAAGATTAATCTGATAAGTATTTAAAAATAGATTGGAGAGAGGAAAAACTGAAGATAAGGAGACCGATTAGGTGGGGAGGGAAATGGGCCTATACCAGGGTGTTACAGCTTATATACCTACCTATAAGCCCAGACAAACAATGGACATGCTAGAACAGCTTCAAAGGGACAGTGCTCAGTTTGACTCAGACTTCCGCTGGTTAAGAAGAGAGAGGAAGTGGCATATTGCCACTCTATTAAGGGGAAAGGTAACCAAGCCAAACTCCTGTAGCAAGTTGTCTCACATCTGCACTTTCCTTTTCATTCCAACTGTTGAGAAGTGACTGACCCAAAGATGGGGACTTGGAGAGGTGACTGAGATGGGCTTCTTCATATAATAATGGAAGCTAAGTGCTGAGGCCTAAATCCTCCTTTAGAACGTGTTTTTTAAGAACAGAAAATATCTCTTCTTTTCTCTTCATGCCCCCAGCACCTAGCTCAGTGCTTTGCACATAGTAGGTGCTTAATACAGTAAATCTTTTTCATTCATTCATTCATAATCTTCCTTTCAGTGTAAGAGGGATTCTGGGGGCCAGGATGGAGGAGTAAGTAAAAAAAAACAAACAGCCTCTCAAGAAGAGGAGAATAAGAGATTTTAGGGGGAGAAAACAGAATATACAGGTTGAGGTGGGAAAAAATAAGTCCACTAGTAAGGCATTTTAAATGAGAACAGATGAGAAGAGTTGGAGGGGTATAACCTGCATAGGCTGGGAGCAGGCTTTATGCCCAGAACAGAAGTAACATTGGTTAAGGGAATGTACATGGGCAGAGTTTAGAGGATTCAAATATTGTTAAGGGAAAGCAGTTCTAGGCTGAAGCTGGAGAGTAGATATGGGACCCCAGGAGAAAAAGGGCCTTTACTTCTCCAATGTTAAAGGGTAATAAAAGAAATGACTCAGCCTTGGACTAAACGTGGAGATGAGGGTGCAGGAAATGGAAAGAAAGAGTGAACTAGGAGAGGAAAGACAGAGATCTAGAGAATCAGGTTTCAGAAGGAGCCAACCTAACTGCGGGTAGGAAGGCCATTCAGCAATGCTTTCAGCTGAGTCAAGCTAATTGAGTAACATGAAGCTGTGTGAGAAAAGGCAGATGTGATGACTTAGGGAAACTTAGAAAGATACCACAGAGCATAAGAGTTGCTGAAGGACTCAAGAAGGACAAATTTACCAATTTTCAAAAAAGTCATGAAAATAGAAGATAGAATTTGTAAGCCAATGGCCTTGACTTTGATTCCTAGGAAAATTCTAGAATATATTATTAGAAGGGCAGTACGGAAAGATATAGAAAGAAGAATGGTGATGACTTAGAGGTAACAAGGCTTCATTCAGAATGGATCATGCCAGACTAATTTCATTTTTCTGTGGGTAGATATGGGTAGATGTAGTGGAATTATGGGGCCTCATGATTGAAATATGCAAGAAAACATGGCAGCTCCAAAGGAAAAATGAAAGGCCCTGGATTTGCTCTGACTCCTGGTGGGTAGGGTAGGAGACAGAATCAAATTGCTCTGAATTACTTAGATTGTACTTGTGTATTACCCAGTTTTTTGAATATTCCTCATGCTCTCTTTGGGATAGGGATAGAGTCCTGAATATGTGACCCCAGCCTTGGTACCCAGCCCACTACACTCTCTTCCTGGAGAGGAGCTAATGTTACTTCTACCCATAAGTCTTTTTCCTGCAAAAAAAGATCATCAAGACCAGCTTCAGACCACTCCTACTACCTCTTCCCCTTCTCTCACCCCCAAATGTGTCAACAGGGCACGATTCCCTAAATTCCCCTAGTCTCCATGCTCCATTGTCTTCTGGAGATGGTTGCAGAAATCAGAGGCTACAGGGTGAATTCTCTCACTCTCATCTCAGGAAGTAATAAGTAAGTAGTAAATTGTTAATAGCAACAAATTACTAAGTGATTAGTAAGTAGTAACAGCAGCATTTAGCTATAGTATTTTTTAAATGTTTTCAAAGTGCTTTATAAATATTGTCTCATTTTCTCCTCACATCATCTCTGGAAGGTAGATTCTACTATTATCCTTGTTTTAAAGATTAGGGAACTAAGGCAGACAGAAGTTAAATGACCTACCCAGGTCATTTACATGACTGGTAAGTATCTGAGGATGAATTAGAACTCATATCTTCCTAATTTCAAGTCCAGTTCTCTATCCATTGTACCACACAATTAACAAATACCTACTACAAATCACGGGACCATGCAAAATCTGCAAAGGATACAAAGTGTTGCTTTTCATACAGTAAATTCTTAATAAATGCTTTTTTATTCCTTCATTCATTGAAAGCCTCCAAGGAACTTATTATGGTCCAGTAGTAATAGCAGTTGGCATGTATACATGGCTTTGGAATTTAGACACATTCTTCTTTTTGAGCTCCCCAATAAGACTGGTCCTTTATATATTATCATTTCATTTTTACAAATGAAGAAACCAAGGCCCAGAGAAAGTTAAATTATTTGTCTGTGGTCACACAGTAAGTGTGGGAAGCAGAATTCACATCCAGATATATTTGACTCCAAGTCTCTATGCCATGGTGGTGCCACTTCTCTAACATATAGAAATATGTATGTATGTACATGCACACATATATGTATGTGTATGTATCTATATATATATGTCTATTTCTATGGGCAACTACACATATTATATACCGTACACATTTGTATGTGTGCATGCATACATACATATATATATTTGTATGGGCAAATATATACATATTACACATCATGTATATATACACTATATATGTATGTACAGATATATACACACATTATATATCATGATATAGAACTATATAATATGATGTAATTATAATAAATAGATATATAATACAGATATATATACCCACAAACACACATATTGCATATCATGATATAATGTATTTTATGTCTATGTATCACATACATATATGCGTATATATAAACTTACATATATTATAAATCATGATATATAATATATGTATATATGTATGTATCACACACATTTGTAATTATAATATCACTCCCTGATATGGTCTACACAGTAAGGAACGAATGATTCCTGAAGGCCAGTGGCCAAGAGATGATGGCAGTGTAGGCCGCAAAAATGCCATGTTCCAATGTCACAGAGGGTGTCTGGATGTTGTTAACTCACAAGGCACAGAATATTAGGCCAAGTGTTTCCATTCTTAATCTATCCACTTCTCCACCTCCTTGCTCCTGATTGGTTGGCTCCAGGTCCCAACTTGGGTCACCTCTAAATTTGCAAGGAATTAAGATGGTAGAAATAGACTGGAGTATAAGTTTTTCCACATTTTGACATTCCAGATTCTAAGCTTCATGAGGGCAGGAACTGTGTCTTACTGATCCTTTTTCCCCATTGCACCTGGTACAGTATTCTTCTTACAGAAGGCACTTGGTAATTAACTTTCAAGATTTGCAAAGTGTCTTATGTATGTTATTGTCTCAACAACTCTGTAAAGTAGTTGCTATTGTGAGGAAGTTGAGGCAGAGAGAGGTTATGTGATTTTCCCAGGGTCTGAGATTGGATTTGACCTCAGGTCTTGACTCCAGGTTTATCTGCTGTATGATCTAGCTGCAGTTAATGTTTATCTGAGTAAATATTGGCTTAATGAATTATCAGAAGGAAAGGGAGACATTTTCCCAGGGGACATCAAGATACATACCCTAAAGGGATCCTGTCCTCTTGACTCTAAGAACACTGTGACCTGATTTCTGGGAGTGGAGGGTGGGACCCCAGTCAGATGCAAGGAGAGTGAGCACTTTTCCTTGCCACTAAGACTTTGTTTAAGTGGTTTGGTTGTTTCCCCTCTCCTCTTACCCTTACATGTGTTTTGTTTCACAAGTGACTACAATATCTTAACTGTCTGATTCACTTCATTGCCTAAGCCAAACAACACCCCTCTGGGAACCCCATGTCACAGTGTGGAAACATTATTACTGCTGCTTGAGAAGCATGTGGGCCAACAGCAGGACTAAGTCACCCTAAAACGATTTATTTCTTACTCTCCCACCCCAGTCTGGAGCAATCAGAAAAGATCTCTCTTTTAAAAATTGAACAGACAAACAAACGAAACCCAAACCCTCATTAGGCCTCTTTGGAGAAATCGGGGACTGCATCTGCTATTGTTTGAACCCTATTTCAGATCTTTCCATCTCAAAACCTAAACATCTTTAATGGTATAGTAGAAAGTGTTTATTGGACTTGAATTCCAATTCTGTCACATATTGCAACTATGACCTTGGGTAAGTCATTTAACCTCCATAGATCTGTTTCCTCATGTGTAAAATGAAGGGGTTGGACTAAATATCCAGATAGATTAAGGTCCCTTCCAGTTCTGGAGCTATGATCCTGTGATCTGACATTAGGTGATCTTTGAGGTCACATGTCAGTCGATTGCCCTATTGTCCAGACTAGATCACTTGCCCTGTCTACCCCTCCCTTATAAGTGTTGTCCTCCCTTATTAGAAGAAAAGCTTCTTGAGGACAAAGATTATTTTTTCTTTGTATTTGTGTTCCCAGCTCTTAGTGCAGTGATTGGCACTTAGTGAGTGTTTAATAAATGCTTTTCCATTCATTCATCCAGTTCTAGATCTCCGATCTTATGATTGGATTTTAATCCTGGCCTTTTTACTTACTGGGTATATGAACTTGAACAAGTCCCCTGCCTTCTTTCAGCCACAGACTCACCTGTAAAATGAAAAATATTTTCCAAAATGATCTCTAAAATAACTTCCTTCAATGATAGAGTGCTGGACCTGGAGTCATTTTCCTGAGTTCAAATATGGCCTCATTCACTTAGAGCTCCTTGACAAGTCACTTAACCCTCTTTGACTCAGTTTTCTCATCTGTAAAATGAGCTGGAGAAACAAATGGCTAACCATGCCAGTATCTTTGCCAAGAAAACCCAAATGGGGTCACAAAGAGTCAGACATAACTGAAATGACTGAACAACACTTTATCATCAAACAATCATTTGTTGGGCATCTATTTTGGGGCATGGTGCTAGACACTGGACACAAAGAAATAAAATACGCAATCCTTGTTCTCTGGGTCAAGTACAGGATCCTGAGAAAATGACTTAAAATTGAGAAAGTTCAAGCCTAGAAGGGTCCTGAGAGATAATCCAATTAAAAATTCTCTTGGCTCTTGCCATGGATCCAATGGTTGGATTACGGAGAGACAGGCTGATGGAGTGGAAAAGGATGCACTGAGGAACTGTGAAGAGGCTTTGGTTCCAGTCTCCCTTTGGTGAGACCTGGAAAAGATCAGTAATTTGTCCACTGTCACATCTGATTAGTGGCAAAGTCAAACTGGAACCCTGATTACTCCACTTTTTGTCCTTGACCTCAACTGAGGCAGCTTGTCACCAAATCCCAGCCTGACTGGGCTAATTCAAATGAGAGAAATGGGCTTTTGTCAAAGAAAAATGGAGTACTTTCCTCAAGTTAATCAAATCTGATTCCATCTTATCAGATCCCTTGATGAAGTCATCAGTCGAACAAGTGATCAATGAATAAGTGCCTTCTATTTGTCAAGCATTGTTTGCTAAGTGTTGGATACAAAACCAAAAGTGAAACTGGCCCAGTCTTCATTTTAAGAAGAATCAGTTATGGACATCAAATCAAGAATATAGTGGAAATTGAGACAGAGACTCTTGACTCCTATATAGGAAGAACTGCCTTCTCTAGAGAGATAAGAAATAAGACTTTTTTTTTCTCCCATGACTAGGTTAGACAGAATCCAAGAGGGCAAAGATGGATTATTGGTTGGTTGGTATCTCATTTGGGCATGTACCAATAGGACTTGGCAGGCTGTTATAATAGTGATTCTTATACACACATACACATGTATACATATACACACATAAAGATAAGGAGGAATATATCTGTATCTATATGTACATATATGTGTATATATAATATAATGTCTTATATATTTATATATGTATATATATATATATATTCAACCTTTTTAAGAAGAGCAATATACAAAGATTACTATTCCATTTTACAGATGAAACCGAGATAGAGAAGAAGGAAGGAGATAAGCATTTATATCCCAGGCATTATGCTAAGTTCTTTAAAATATTATCTCATTTGAGCTCACAACAACCTTGAGAAGTTAGTGTTAACATTATTCCTGTTTTACAGTTCAGGAAACTGAGGCAGACAAGTTAAGTGACTTGCTCAGGGTCATGCTTTGAGAAAGTGTCTGAGGCAGGCTTTGAACTCAGTTCTTCCCGACAACAGGCCTAGTGCTCTGTCTTAGCTAGTGCACCACTTTGCTCACTCAGAGAGGTAAACTGTACGTGATTGCACAGAAGGCAGTGCTGGCCCTGGAGCCAAAGCCTCTGGGCAGCATCTCCGTCCATCCTTTCTTACTCATCATCCTGCCTCTTCTTAACCCAACCATCAGATCCATAGCAAGACTTATGAAGTGCAAACAAGGGAGAAAGATCCAAAGGCTAAGTAGTCTGTAGATTTCCCCAAATAGGTCAGCAGCGTTGGGTTCTGGGGGTTGCAAATCGAAACCATCTGTTCTGTGGTTGTTCGCTGGCCCAGCCCCTTCCTCTGTCTAGGCAGGAGACTCTGTAGACAAGGTGGGTGTGTCCTCTTGAGGGAGTGCCAAGCAAAATGGAGGCAACACCCCTCAACCCAGGACAAATAGCATTGATTCCCACCCCCATGTTGCAGACCTCTCCACATGGAAGGATTAGAAAACAATCCAGTTAATTTTATAATATTACAATAGAGATTCGCTGGAGTTAAAGATCAGTGTGACATAGAGGGAGATAGAGTAATCCCCAAAGGGGTTCTTGGAGGAGGTACAACTTGAGCTGAGCTTTGTAGGATGTTATAATAGGTCTTAAGAGCAGAGGATTTGGAGTCAGAAGTCCTGGGTTCAAATCCGGATCCTGCTACTTACCTCACGTGACCTTGGACAAGTCATTCTTCTCTCTAGGCTTTGTAAAAAGGAGGTGAGACCAGATGAACTCTAAGGTCCCTTTCTAGAACTCAATCACCATGGACAGGATGGAAGCCTTCTAAGTGAGGAAAACAGTATGAATGCAGAGGTAGGGGAGATCACAATGCAATAATAGGATTGTCAGGGGCTGGCCTGATTGAAAAGGAGGTTTTGCTTTGTAAATGTTACAGTATCATATAAATCTTTCATTTCAGTTGTTCAGTCATGTCTGTCTCTTTGAGACCCTTATGGATTGTTTTTTCTTGTTTTTGGCAAAGATACTAGAGAGGTTAGCCATTTCCTTCTCCAGATCATATTTACAGATGAGGAAACTGAGGCAAACAGGGTCAAGTGACTTGCCCAGGCTCACATAGCTCTAAGTGTCCGAGGCTGGATTTGAATTCAGGAAAAGGAGTCTACCTGACTCTCCAGGTTTGGCATGCTATCCACTGTGCCACGCAAGCCTTTCACTAGCTCCTAAGATTTAGAGCTATAAGGTACCTCACGGTGGTTCTTACTAGCACAGTGTTGTGCTGGAGTTCTAGATTGGTGTGCTTTACGTTGTATGAAATTTACGCTTGCACTCAAATGATACTGAGCTCTCCCACCTCCCCTGAGTGTGCCAGGATTCCTCAAAGCAAATGAGCAAAAACCAAAACAAAATAAAAAAAACCCAACTCTACATCCCTCTTCTTACAGATAAAGAAACTGAGGCTCTGAGTAGTTAGGGGATTTGCCTGAGGTAAATATCACTGGAATGATAGAGATGAGATTTGAACCTAAATCCTTCGACTCTCTATCCAGTCTTCTTACCACTCTTATTGGGGGAAGTCAGATTGGAGACATCTGAAAGCCTTGCACAAGAAGTTTGGATTCAGTGATTGGGAAATAGGGAGCCATGGCAAGTTTTTGAATAGGAATTCAAAATGCTGCTGACAAATCTACCAGGAGTAGCAGGTCTGCAATTTTGTGAGCCAGGCAGTGTATACATATACATATATACGTATATACATATCTATATATTTATATATATAATATAGTAATACAATAGGAAGACAGCAAATGTTCAGCACCTGGCTGACAGGGCAGGGAGTCCAGGGATCCTCAGCAGTTTTAGTTTCCGATACTGTGATGAAGCAAGAAGAGAAAATGAAATCTTCATTTCCAGGAACACATGGCATTCTTTAGGATGAAGTCCATTTTCAGAAGCCCATTCTCATAATGGTAATTATGAGAGTTAAAGATCTTCCCCACCCATTAATGAGCCTGCCCATTAAGGGAAGTCTGATTAGGGGAGACCCATACCTTTTGTTGATTTCTAATACACTGATTCTCTGCCCTCCAGTTCTGAAAAGTGTATAAATACTCCGAGATGGGGTTTTACTTTGGGGCTTACTCATTGGAAGTGTTTGTTTGGCCAGATGTGACTCTGGGCAGCTGATAAGAAGACCCCACGCTTTGAAAACCCAGATGTTAATGCTTCTCTCTCTCTGGTAACTATGTATGTATGTAATGGTCAGATAGTTGCAAGCCCTGTCTGTTGGTTAATCTTTGCTTCTCTGTTTGTATTTTCTCTGAAGTTCAGGCTGCTGACTTTTTCCCATGAACTAAGTGAATGATATATGGGCTTGATGAAAGGGATTGGCGACCCCTCAAAAGTTGCTTTCCTTTTAAAAAAGCAGATCAAGAACCTGTGTATAGCAGGCTCTCCTCTATATACCAGGGTCCTTGCTGTTATGGGGCTCTAGCCTGAAAGTTGTTCTGTACCTTGGAGAACAGTGAAATGTCCTATTTGGTCCTGCACCCCTCCCCCTCGAGATTTTGAAGTAGAAGAAAAACCATCATCTATGACTAAATCTTAGAGGGGCAGAGCTGGGAAGGATCTGAGAGATCTCTTCATCCAACTGTCTCATTTTATACATGAGGAATATCAGACCTAGAGAGACAAAATAGCATCCCTAAAGTTAGTGGCAAAACTGCTGTCAGAATCCAAATCTCTCAACTTTAAATACCATGCTGATTCTGTTCCATATGGCGAACCTGCAAAGGGCCCAGGTCATGAAAATGTAGTTCAGCTCAGGAGCAAGAGTACTCCTCCTTGTCTCTCTCATTTTTTTTCCATGTCATGGTGATGTAGCTGAGTGACATCCAAGTGTTGATAGGGATTTTTAAAGAGGCATTTAGGTGGTGCAGTGGATAACATGCTGGACCTGGAGTCAGGAAGACTTGTCTTCTTGAGTTTTCATTTGGCCTCAGACACTGGGCAAGTCACTTAACCCTGTTTGCCTCAGTTTCCTCATCTGTCAAATGAACTGGAGAAGAAAATGGCAAACCACTCCAGTATCTTTACCAAGAAAATCCCAAATAGGATCATGAAGAGTCAGATGTGACTGAAAATGACTCAACATTTAAAAAATACTAGATGGTACCCAGATGATGAAATGAAAAGTGCTGACATGGAATTAAGACCTGAGTTTGAATCTCTGACACTTATGAGCTGTGTAAGTCACATGAACAAGTCTCTGGGCCTCAGTTTCCTCATCTGTAAAATTGAGAGCTTTAACTCAAAGGACTCTTCTATGTACCTTTTGGTTCTTTGTCTATGATCCTATGAAATGAATGCTTTAGCAGAGGAAGGGCTAAGACAGAGATGTCTCCATTGGCCCTTGCACAGCTCTGCACACCTCTAGGGAACTTCTTTATACCCCACCTCCAATAACTTGTCACCACTAATGCCATCCTTTTCTCCTCCTGAGAGCTGATAAAGTTCTAAAAACAACTGTGTACATGTATTTTTGTGTTAGGAAAAAATACTCTGGTTTAGTCATCTAAAAAATATATCAAGCAAATCTAATAAATCATTTTCAGGACCTGAAGACAGGATAGAATTAGCTTCCATATGGCTTGTGCATACAGGAGAGAAAAGCACACACACACCCCTCCCCACCACTACCCCCAACCCTTGAAGTGCTGCAGTGTTGACTCAGTAATAATGTGAGTGGTTCTTCCTTCCTGACTTGGAGGCACACCCTCTGCAGGTAGTTGCTGGGCTAAGTGAGCTTGCCAGTGTGGCTGATCTAGCTTCCCCACTATTAAGATATACATCTAGAGTTCATTTCAGCCAATAGTTATTAAGCTATTGTGTTTAAGGCACTGCACTAGGTCATAGAGAAAGAGAAAAAAAGAGAGAAAGAAAGACAAAGAAAAAGAAAGGAAAAGAAAAGAAGGAAAGGACAAACAAAAGAAAAGAAGGAAGGAGAAAAGAAAAAGAGAAAGGAAAGAAAAAGAGTTTTATTCTTAAGGAGTTTCCATCCCTCTTCCCCTTTCTTTCTGCCTTTTCAAATCTTGTCCCTTCCATAAAATCTTCCCTGGCTATCCCATGCTATCTGAACTCCAATAGCCCTTAGTGCCGGGACAAGTCGTGTACATTTAGACAATTAGATTGCCTCTTATTGTTACTCTTTTCTTGGGAGTGTTAATTTTATCTCTAATTAGACTTTAAATTCCTTGAGGAAAAGGATGATATACAATTCCTCAGCTTGAAATTCAAGGTCCTTTGCCACCTGGTTCCATCTTACATTTCTACTGCAGATACCTCTTTATGTACTCTAGTCCTGAGGCAGACTAGATTGGTCGTTATTCATTAAACTCAGTTTACTCTTTCCTGTAGCCATGACTTTTCTCAGACCATCTCCTATGTCTAGAGTGGTCTCCCCTCAAAAGGAATATTTCCATCTTTAAGCCCAACTTGTGTCCACTTCTCCACAAAGTTTCCTGGGATGCTCCCTGGGAAGCAATCTATGAGGATGCTGGAGTCAATTCAAGTTACCTCACAAACGTCAGTTGTTAAATTTTCTTTGTGAGGATTTACACCCCAGAATTTGGCAAGGGTTTGCTTCATTGTTTTTTTTGCTTGACTAGACTTAAGAAGGTGGTAGAGAAAATGTTATTATTGCAGATTAAAAATAAAAGTGTGTCCTGCTTTTTTTCTATGGAACCAGTTGTTAAACAACTATCCCCATATCCCCTGAAGCAATTGCCCCAAGTTCTCATAACACTCTCCTTTGCAACAATCCCAATTTTATTTATAGAGATAGGGAATTTTATTGGTTTAGGGCACTCTCAGGTAAGGAAACTCCCTCTGTCAATGCAAGTGTGCAACTTTCCTGCAGCTTATGGATTTAGAGGGTTGCCTAGAAATTGAATGAATTGTCCAAGGTCACACAATTGGTGTGTGTCATGGGTGAGACTTGGACTCAGGTCTTCATGGCTCCAAGACCTATGATATACGCACTAATCCAGATTGCCTCTTATATCTTAATTCTATGTTTGTCATGCTATTTTTTCAACTATAATCTTCCTGAGGGCAAGAATCATGTCTCCTAGTTTTTTGTTTCTCCCATGGCACCTACCACAGTACCTTCTATCTGGTAAGCATTTAGCAAATGTCTGTTGGTTCAAATTTCAAAAACTCACAGAGTCTCAGGACTAGAAGGGACTTCAGAGGTGGTAGCAAGATGGTGTAGTGGATAGGGTATTGGGTATGAAGTCAGGAAGATCTGAGTTCAAATCTGATCTCAGGCACTTGGTTGGTTCATTCTTGAAGGAGACCAAAATGACACCACTATGTTGGGGTCAAGGTACAACATGTCCAGCTGTGACTGATCAGACCAGTATGAGCTCAGAAGGTTACCATAGGTTGGATACATAGTCCATGTGAACATTTGGAGTGGAGATGTTTCTAAGTTTGAGCATCTCCCATTTCTTTTGAGCTATTGCAAATTGACTTTGCTCATAGAGCACAGTACCATATTTGATGTGGGTACGCCATGCAAGGCAGTCCTTTGCCATCTCCCATGGCACACAATTGATTCCAATGTTTCTCAGAGAGACCTTGAGAGTGTCCTTGTATCTCTTCTTCTGACCACTTTCCTTGAGTGAGTTCTCCCTAGAATAGTCGTTTAGGCAAATGTACATTTGGCACTTACTAGTTTTCTGATCCAAACAAGTCACTTAAGCAATGTCTGCCTCAGTTTCCTAGAATGTAACAGATGGGTAATAATACTACCTACTTCTAAAGATTGTTGTGAGGTTCAAATGAGATAGTGGCAGATGGAAGATTATTTGTAAAGCTCTTAAGCAGCATCTGGCACATAGTAGGTACTTAATAAAGGCTCATTTTCTACCTTCCTTCTTTCCATACGTCCGGGCTGTACCCAAGCAAGAATTTTCTCTCCAAGATACGTGACAAAGGGGTCATTTAGCTTCTGCCTCTTGTGAAGGGAAATTCTCTATCTTTCCAAGTAGACCGTTTCCCTTCTGGAGACTTCTAATTGTTGAGGCAGTTTTTCCTTACATCAAACCTTCATTTCTCCCTTAGTTAGGAATTTCTATTACCATTTCTATTTCTATTACCTATTACTCTTTGTTCTTCCATCTTGTTTGAAGTCAAGTAAAGTAGGTCTAATCCCACATCCATGTAGCATACTTTGAAAATGGCTGTTATGTACCTAAATCCTTCTCTCCTCCAAGTTAAACTTCCCCAGCTTTTTTCACCAATCCTTGTGTGCTGTGATCTCTAAGACCCTCATCATCCTAGGCCTTTCATCTGAACATTTTCCAGTGTTCACTTAAAATATGACACCAAGAGCTAACTATGGTACTCCTGGGTATTGACCAGAGAGCTGAAGTCAGTAGGATTGTCACTTCCTGTATTCTGGACTCTGTGTCTCTCTTAATATAGCCTAACATTTCATTTCCTTTCTTAGCTGCCATGTCACACTGTTGACTCATATTGGAATGCATTAAAACTCACATTTTAAAAAAAGTGAACTGTTGTCCAACATTGCCTCCCCCAAATATACCTGGGCAGTGACTTCCTTGAGTCAAAGCAGAGGATTTTAAATTTATCCTTATTCAATTTCATCATGGAGAGGCAGTACAGACTAGCTCTAGATGGTAGAGAGCCAACTGCAGAATCAGAAATACCTCAGTTCTCTTTGAGCCCAGCCTTTGACCTATACTGGCTGTGTGACTCCAGGCAAGTATTTGAACTTCTGTGTGCCCCTAATCAACACTCTAAGAATATACATTACAACATGTTTGCCGATTTACATTGGTAGAGGGAATTTCTTCACTGCACATTACCTATATCATTAATTCATAGATTTGGATAAAAAAATTATCTCATTCAGTTCATCCCATCATTTGAGCCTATCAAAATCTTTGGTTCCCTATTCTGTCATTTCATGCTTTGTACAATATCATATCTATGCCTTCACCCAAATCATTGATGAAAATATGTAATCTTTTTACTATCATAATGCCTACCACAGGAGTAAGTACACATTAGATACTTGATGAAGAATTAATTGATTCCTTTTTTGATTCATCTCCATGTATTTGACATGCATTAATTGGGCTCCTACAATATACAGAAGCCCTTATTTTGACTAAGAGTTTCTAAGCTGGTTCATTCTCTACTAAGACCTCATAGGGCAACTTTTAATTAAAGTGATTAGTTTTGTTACATGCCTTTTTTGTGCAATGGCCACACTGTCTTTCCAATTAAGTTGGAAAGACAAGATTTACAAGACATCAACCAATGACTGTTCAGTATGAGATGGCACAGAGTTAGATATGGAGCTGAATATAATCGAACAGATACCACACTGTGTGGGACTGAAAGTGTGATGAGTCATCATCGGGTAGGGAGAGATAATAAGTGAGAGCCATAGTTATCTGAGAATACTTCATGGGGAAGGTGGGATTTAGTCTGAGTTTTGCAGGATGAATAGGACTCAAGTAGGTGAAGAATTTAGCGATTATCTTGGAGTGCCATTCAATTTGTCAGCTTCCCCCCCCCCAACATCTTCTAGGTTCAAGAGAAGATACTATGGAAAAGCACTAGATTTGGAATCAGAAAACCTGAGTTCAAGTCCTGACTCTTCCACTTACTGCCAGTGTGACCAAGGGCAAATCACTTAACCCCACTAGTTTCTCAGTCTCTTCATCTGTAAAATGGGGGAACTGAACAGATTGCTCTTTGAGGTCCCTTCCAACACTAAATCTATGCTTTTGTGATAAGGGGCTTCAAGCTCCAAGATGCAACAGAGCCTCCAAAATGATACCCACAGTCACTCAAAAGAGACCAATTTCATGAGCCCCCTAGGTAAAGACGAATGAGTGAATAGTGTTTTTTGTACCAACTGAGACATGCAGTTGGAATGGGCAGGCTGTTGATTCTGTCTGCCGTTACATATACCTCGGCCAGGCACTACAGATGGACAGTGAGAGAGCCAGAACCAAATAGGAGGGAGCAAGCAGGCTGGATGGAATTTGAGGATTGCACAACACTTTAAACAATCCTGAATTTCTCCCTGACACAAAACCCCAATTTTTAAACACCAGTATTCTCCTGATAAATAAATCTCTATCACTGAAAATCAGGGAACAAACATCCTAATCTCCAAAGAGCCAAATTTGTCCATGGTGGGCACAGGTAGGCTGTATATTATACATGCCATCCCAAAAGTCTTAGTGTAGTTTTCAGTTAGTAAACATTTATAAAGCACGTACTACATTCCAGGCATTTTGCTAAGTTCTGCAGATACAAAGAAAAAGTAGAAGATAGTCCCTGCCGTCAAGAAGCTTATATTCTAATGGGGGATGGGCACCAAGACAGTATATAAAAGGAAGCTGAGAAGATTGGGGGGAGAGGGAAGGTACCCATTCAGTAGGAGGGGGGGGTATATGGTGAAGTCCAGAAGATTACAGCCAGGTGGGAATTAAGAGATGATGGACTTGGGCTCTCTTTCTAAATGGAAGTTTTAGGACTAGTGCTCTCCTCTCTCTAATCAAATAGGACAGATAAGAGATAGCAACAAGAGTGAGTTCCAGGACCGATGCGATTTTGCAAGATGAAGAAGCAGCTGGGAGGGAGAGCAACTGGGTGAGAAATGAAACTTTAAAAAGTCGTAGCATGGTGCCAGGAACAGAAGAGTTGTGTAATAAATGTTTACTGGATTAGATTCATTGGATTGGATTACCAAGGATGATTCGCACACATATAAAGTGATATGAAAGGCATCATTCAGAAAAGGTATAGCATAAAGAAGGGGTGGGAGTGCAGGAATGACCAACAGGTCTACTGCCTGGGCATTGCACCATTACTTTTGGGTTTGTCACAGGGTAGTGGCTTTAGATGTGGCAAGAGAGGTCATTTAGTCCAACTCCCTGATCTTATAGGTAAGGAAACTAAGACTCAGGGAGTTTTAAGTGATTTTGCCCAAAGGTCAAGTGTCTGAGGGGGGACTCTCTCTTTCTACTGTATCTGTTAGAAGACCAAAAACAAAGACTCTTAATGTTTTTTTATTATGTCATGAACCTGTTTGACTGTCTGAAGAATCTTATGGACCCATTCTCAGAATAATGTTTTTTAAGTGTATGAAGTAAAAGAGATTTTTTAAAGGAAATGAAGTTCCTAAGGAAACTAAAGTTATCAGAATATTTTAAAATGTAAGTTCATCCCAACTTTAACAGACTTAGCTCTTCTCAGCAGTACAGTGATCCAAGACAACTCCAAAAGACTCATGATGGACAATGCTATCCACATTCAGAGAAAGAACTATGGAATCTGAATTCAGATTGAAGCAAACTATTTTCTCTTCCTCTTTTTTTCTTTCTCTTGGTTTTTCCCCTTTGTTCTGATTCTTCTTTCACAACAAAACTAATGTGGAAATATGTTTAATATGATTGTACATGTATTTCCTATATCCGATTGCATGCCATCTTGGGAAGGGCAGAGGGGAGGGAGAAAAAATTTGGAACTCAAAATCTTATAAAGATGAATACTGAAAACTATCTCTACATGTAATTGGAAAAATAAAATACTGTTAAGTAGAAAAAAGGAAAAAGATAAGTTTAGAGACTTTAGGTTATAAAACTAGAAAAGGGCCTTCAGTAAATTGTTTTAGCTATCTCTAGAATTTATAGCAGGAAGAAATGTTATGGGTTCATTGGGATTCACTGGAAGGAAATGCCCACTTTGATGAGATCACAAATTCATTGAAGTGTGTGCTAGCAATGGGGATACAAAAATAGATAATACACACATTCTGTTCATAAGGATCTTAAAATTCCAGACTTGCTAGGGAGAAGATCATGGACACAAGTAGCTAAGATGCAAGGGAGAGTATGATGATGGAAAAGAAGTCTAAACAAAGTAGTCTAAGAGATTGAGTAAGAAATTCTCTCTTTCACCTGGATGTCAGGGATTGAATGGTACAGGCCCAGGGAAGCCTTCATGGTGACACTTCAGTTGACCTTTGGAATAAAGGAAGAACTTCAGTAGATGGAGCAGGGAAAGGCAGGGAATTCCATTGTTAGCATAGGGAATTGTATGACCAAAGGCACACCAAAGGCAAAGAATAGAATAGGAATGTTGGACGGGGAATTGTCCAATTTGGCTTTAATATACAGAGTACATGAAGGAGAGTCCTAGGCAATAAGTTTGGGAACGTGGTTCAGAGTCAGTTTGTCAAGATTAGATATCTAAACTTTACTTTGCAGGCAATGGGGAGTCACTGAAGGTTTCTGAGTGAAGGAGAGGCAGAAAGAGCCAGGAAAAGAATTCCCCTTTCCCTCCTTGCCTCTCCTTGTCCCCAGGGGAACTTCTGACACACTCTTTCACCATTGGAAGAAGCCCAGTTTTAATAATGGCTGTTAGCATTGGTACTTGGGCGGGTTTTGTATGTGTTGTCAACATAGGAAATGTATCCTGCATGTTAGCTCCCCATAAGCAGGCAACTGATGTAGCATTTTCTGCCAGGGACCAGGACTGATTCTGTGTTGGACATCACCATCAAGGCACTGGCCCCAGAATTGGCCAGAAAAGAATTTCTTGTCTTTAATTTAGTTCATGAATTGACCCTAGGTGACCTTTGAGAGGCTGTGGCATCTGTGAGCTCAAGAGAGAGGCATGTGCACAATGGGAGAGAAACACATCAAAATGTCTGGAAAGGGAGAGTAAGGGGGTATTGGCAGGGATGGGCTGTTGGGAGGATGGCTGAGTACATTGTGATTCTAGGGAGGGGGCCAAACACTTTGAAAACCAAACATATGACCTCAGCAACTCTCGTCTCTACTGTGGTTATTATTTTTTATGGAACCTTATTGAGAGCGGGGTGATTGTGCAGCCTTAGCTTTTCTAAGGAGGTGGAGCACTTGGTTCCCTGCCTTAGTTTAAGCAACATCCCCATCCCTAGGTATCCTTTCAGTGAATAATGAGATCCATCCAACTTGGTCTAGTAGAAAGAGCACAGTATTGGGAACCAGGAGAGCTGGGTTCAAGTCTCAGTGCTATCATTAGGTTGTTATAGATGTTTCAACAAATTGCTTCTGTGCCTCAGTTAGGAAACTCATCTATAAAATGAGAGTGTTGGACTAGATCAAGGGTTCCCAACCCAGAATAAGTATACATTCAAGGACTATGGGAATCCAGTCACTTAGATCATTAACTCCTTGAAAGCAGGGTGATTATTTTGGGGGTTTTTCCCCTTTTTTGATATCCCTGGTACTAAGCATAGTGCCTGGCCCATAGTAGGTGATTGATAAATGATAGTTGACTGACTGACAAGAAGTATGAGCACTATTAGGTCAATAACTTTGCCATCTTCCTATAAGATTCACAAAGTAATAAAGTTAATAAAAAATAAGAAAATTTTCTTCATGAAAAATTTCTTACATGGGTATGCTTGGTATTCTCTAGAGTTTATTTCTTTCCACATTGAATAGAGGAAACAGAATGGTTTCCTGAAAGGCAAGGAATGTAGAGACCATCAACCAATTGGCACATTACTAAATTCTACCATGCCATTATTGAGCACCTAATACATGTCCAGCCCTGGGTGAGCAGTTGGAAGGCATCACACATCATGCTTCGAGGTGCTGCCCTTCTTTTAACTGAGACTTAAAGGAAACCAGGGAGGTCAGGGGGCAGAACTGAGGAGACAAGACAGATAGATGAAAGCCATAGAAGAAAGAGGCAGTGTTCAGGGGAAAGAAGGCTGGATTGGGAGTCAGAGCACCTGGGTTTAGTTTTTTGATTTACTACTTGCCATCATTATTTACTATTTGTAAAAAAAAATTATAAGAGGTTGTTATGAAGATAATATTTGTGAGATACTATTTGTAAAGTTCAGTGCCTGCACATAATAGGTGCTTACTGAATGCTTTTTCCCTTAGGCAAGTAATTAAATATTTCTGGCCCTCATTTTCCTCATTTGTTAAATGGGATGGTGGGGGTGAGGGGGGTAAATGATTTCAAAATTCCCTTCAAGTTCCAAATCGGTCATGATGCTATGATAACGAACCTTTGAAAGATCACAATGAAGTATGGCCAAAGTACCAAAGGAGCAATGCACTGGAGACCCTAGGACGGAGAGATGAGGCCTTAGAGATGGAACTTTGAACCACCCATTGAGGGAGAAATGAGAGGGTATCTCAGAACCTATGTATTCCAACCTTTCTTTCCCTTTCCCTTTCTTTTTTCTTTCTAACATGAGGACACTGAACCCCATAGAGGCCAAGGGGTTGGTTCAAGTTCATACAGGTAATAATGGTAGCCATGCAGGTTAGTGGATAGAGCACTGCACTTGAAATCAAGAAGTACAGAGTTCAAATTCAGCCTAAGATGCTTACTAGCTGTGTGACCCTGGGCAACTCACTTCATCTCTCTGTCTCAGTTTCCCCATCTGTAAAATGGGGATATCATAGAACCTACCCTATAGGTTTGTTGTGAGAGTAAAATGAGTTAATATTTGTAAAGTTCTTTGCAAACTTTTAAATGATATATAAATGCTATCCATTGTTACTATTATTGGAGAAGGAAACGGCAAACGCCTCTAGTATCTTTGCCAAGAAAACCCTAAATGGGGTCATGAGGAGTCCAACACAACTGAAACGACTCAACAACCATATTATTATGATAACTGTTATCATTGCAGTCAGAGAGGGGATTTGAACTTGGACCTCTGACTCCAGAGTTGGTGTTTTTCTACTGCAAGCTGTTCTCTAGAAACGATCGGTACAGATTTTTATTTGGGTGTCCCTAAATGATTATAGGGGCAGCTAGGTGGCCTAGTGGATAGAGTGCCAAGCCTGGAGTCTGGAAGTCTCATCTTTGTGAGTTCAAATCCAACTTCAGATATTAGCTGTGTGACCCTGGACAAGTCATTTAACTCTGCCTCAGTTTCCTCATCTGTCAAATGAGCTGGAGAAGGAAATGGCAAACCACTCCAGTATCTTTGCTGACAAAACCCCAAATGAGGTCACAAAATGTTGGACATGACTGAAAAAATGACTGAATAAACAACAAGCTATATTGTACTAAAGGAAGTAAATTCTTAATTACTTCAGAAACTTTACCCAGACATGGTGGTACATGTTGGTAACCCCGAGTACTTAGGAATTTGAGGATGATTGATCTATTGAGCTTAGTAGTTCAGAGCTACAATAGGCTATGCCAATTGATCAATCAAGTAGCTGAACCAAGTTCTACATCACTAGATTAAGCCCCTGGGAACCCAAGACTGCCAGGATGGCTAAAAAGAGGCAAACTGACCCATGTTAGAAATGGCAGATCAAAGCTGTCATGCTTATCCATAGTGGGATCAGACCCGTGTGAAGCCCTTGTACTTTGAGCCTCGAAAGATGGGAAGACCCAGGTAAGAAGGGAGAGATAGGAAGGAAAGAAGAAAGGAAGGAAGGAAAGAAGGAAGGAAGGAAGGAAGGAAAGGAAGGAAGGAAGGAAAGGAGGAAAGGAAGGAAGAAAGGAAGGAAGGAAGGAAGGAAGGAAGGAAGGAAGGAAGGAAAGAAGGAAGGAAAGAAGGAAGGAAGGAAAGAAGGAAGGAAGGAAGGAAGGAAGGAGAAAGAGAGGAAGAAAAGAAGGAAGGAAGGGAAAAAGACAGAGAAGAGAGGAAGGAAATCTAGAAGTTTGTCAGTATTGGTAATTCCACTGTTACAGATCACAGCTCCTTCCTGTCTTAGTAGATGAGTATAGCCACAGACCAGTATGATTATCAAATTGGAAGGGGCCTTACAATCATATCTTCCATCTGTCATCATTAAAGAAAAGAGCTAGAGCCCAGAGAAGTGAATTGGCTGATGCTGTAGGAATTTAAAAGAGGGAATGATCCCTGGCTGAATGAGGATAATCTGGGGAGGCTTTATGGAGGAGGTGGGCCTGGAGTTGGGCTCTGAAGAATAAGTAGGAATTGGATAGGCAAAGAGGAGGCCACTTTGCCCAGGAGTGCCATGGAAGTAAAGGCTGGTGGCAGTTAGTGAGTCCGGAGAAGGCCAGCTGCTCAGGCTAAATAGAATTAGAAGGCAACGGTCTTCCCCCATTACAATTCTTGTCAGAGTACTTGTTATGATTTTGGCAGATGCTGACAGAAGAGGAAGATGGGGTTGGGGAGGGGGTTGGAGATGGGAGGAGATATAGCATGCAGATGTCTCCTGTTGATCAGTAATTTTCTCCAAGTAAGGAAGGAGGAGCTGTTCTTCAGAAAAGGAGCCAAGGACCAGGCCATTGTCCATCCTCTAAAATAATGCAGACCTTTTGGAGGTTATGGGAGCTGTGAGCAGGGTTTTACTTAGTCTGTGTCTCGGGCCCAGTCCTGACCCTGACACCTTTCTTGGCTCTCAGGCATATTGTGACTTCAGAATGAAGTCATCCTGTTAGCATTTGGAAAGGCTGAAGATGAGGGAGGTTTGGTCTGTGCAGTCATAAAATCATAGACCTAGAACTAGAAGTGACTTCAGAGGCCATCTGGGCTGACCCCATCATCTTACAAATGAGGAAACTGAGGCCTGCTATGACTAGATGACTTGGCCAAGGCCATAAAGGTGCTTGCCTTCATCCTGGACCCACAACCTAAAGTAAATCAAACAGCAGGGCAGGGAGACTCCGCAAAGAATGTTTTTTAATTATTTTATTTGTTTTCAGTTTTCTACAATCACTTCCATAAGTCTTAGATTTTCTTCCCCTCCCTCCCTGAGATGGCATGCAATTTTATATACTTTCTATATATACATTCTTATTAAGCACATTTTCACATTAGCCATGTTGCATGGAGGCATTAAAATGAATTCCCCAAAGACTTTTTAAAACTTCTATACCTCCTTAATCTTATTAGGGAGGCAGTATAGTGCAGTGGTTAGGATGCTGGCTTTGCTGCTGGTTACCTGTCTGACTCTGGACAAATCACTTGCCCTCTCTGGGCCACAGTTAGATGACCTCTATCCCTGGCACCTCTACCTTTATGATCTGTTCTTTTTCCCCTTGCATTCCAATAGCACAGTGAAACCCCATTTTTTTATGTAATGTACTTTTAATAGAAATACCAGTTCTACTAAGCCAATTAACATATCATTTACTCTCTCTGGGACTTAGTTTCCTGATCTGTAAAATGAGGAGATTTTACTAGACTACTTCTAAGGTGTCTTCCAGCTCTAAATCTATGATTTTGGGAAGTTTAGGGACATCCTGGCACTAAAGACAACTCAGTTTCTTTGGACATCCATTGGACATAAAACATCTTGTGAATCCTAGGGAGTTAGATCCCCAGCATAATATCTCATATACTTCAGTCACTTAATAAATGTCTCTTGTAACGAATTTAATTCCTGAGAGGATCTCAAAGCACTTGATATGCAGGATGGGGCTTGCTGGTAAGAGTATCAAGCATCCCTGGGATGTTCATGACCCACCCTAAGCTCTGAGTCTTGTCTTGTAGTGGATGGACACTGATTTGGGAGCCCTAAGCAATAGAGTAACAAGGACAGATCACAGGTTGATATAGAAAAAAAGAAGGAAAGAAAGAAGAAAGGAAAGAAAAAAGGGGAGAGAGAGAGAGAGAGAGAGAGAGAGAGAGAGAGAGAGAGAGAGAGAGAGAGACTTTATTCTGTCATTCATGGCTGTCTACATATATTCTCCCTTTTCTAAACTTGTACAGCACTAACCCTCTGTCTACAATCCTCAAATGGAATTTATGCACTGCTTTGTAATGTTACCTGACTTTTTTACATGTCTGTGCCATTGGTATATGACTCATGGGGTTTAGAACTAGAGATTTCCTTAGAAATCATCTAGTGTTACCTCAATTTTCACTTGAGGAAAGTGAGAACTGGAAAGGAAGTTAAGCATTTATTAAGCACCTACTATATGCCCACAGCTTTGGGGTACAGTGGAGAGAGAGCCTGCCTCAGAGTCAGGAAGATTCGAGTTCAAATTTGGCATCAGACACTTGTTAGATGTGTGACCCTAGGCAAGTCACTTAACCCTGTTTGCCTTACTTTCCTCATCTGTAAAATGAAATGGAGAAGGAAATGGCAAATCGCTCCAGTATGTCTGCCAAGAAAACTCCAAATGGGGTCATGAAGAGTCAGACATGACTGAAATGACAAAACAACAACAAAATATGCCAGGTACTGTGCTACACGCTTTATAAATATTGTATTATTGGATTCTCACAATAGCCCTGCAAGGTAGATGGCATTCCCATTATACAAGTGAGGAAACTGAGGCAGACAGAGGGTAAGTGACTAACCCAGGGTCACAGAATTAGTAAGTCTGTGAGACTGAATTTGACCTCAGATCTTCCTGACTTGTGGTCTAGTGTGTATTCACCAAGCCACCTAGCTGGGTAACTAACTTGCCCAAGGGCCACATCAATGGTAAGTAGCACATTCAGTATTTGAATAGTAGTGGTAATAGTAACTGGCATTAATAGAGCACTTTGGAGTTTTCTAAAGTGCTTTATCTACATTATTTCATCTGTACCTTACCACCACCTTGTGAGATAGGTACAACATGTATCTTTATTTCCATTTTACAGATGAGGAAACTGAGGCTCCAAGAGCTGCAGTTACTAGCTGGTCACAGAGCTAGGCAATATTGGAGGTGGAATTTAGCACTATCCATGGTTCCTTTCAAGTCTCATGACTCCAAATTCAATGTCCTTTCCAAGCCATGTCCCCCTGACTGGACAGTGCAATGGAAAGAACACAGAATTTGGAATCAGAAGGTCAGCTCGCCTTTCTTTGTACCTTAGTTTCCCCATCTGTAAAATGAGAATGATGCATGTGCCCTCCACATCGCTGTGTCTTGTAGAGCAGAGGTCATAATGTATGTGCAAAGGTAAGTTGTAAAACATCATATGACTGTGAATGATTATTAGGACGGTGCCACAATAGGATCACAAATTTAGGGAACATCTCGTTTGACTCCCTTACTTTACAGATGGGGAAACTGAGACCAGAGCGCTTAAAATGGTTTGCTTTGATTCAGAACTAGAACAAAGTCAAGTGCTCTTCCATAACTGCTTTTAGTAATTTATGTGCTAGAAAAGCTCAAAGAAAGAAAAATTCCCTCTTTTCCTTGCCCCAAGGAGAACAGGGAAGCAGGGCATTCCTTAAAGCCCAAGCTTAACCTCCTCTCAGCCATCTCTCCGGCTCAGGCAGTTGCACTAGGGGTATGGAGCACGAGGCCTCTGCATCCCTGGGGTGCTAGGGGAAAACATTCACAGGGAGAAAATGCCAGCTGAAGCCCAGGCTTCTGCTGCACCCAAGTTCTGTAGTCCAAGAGACACTGAATACTTTTCAGAAAAGCACGCTGAGTTTTGGAGCTCCAACAAAGAGGTATTTAAAAAGTCATTTGAGGAGAAGAATGCAGTCAAGAACTTGCCTGCCAATTTTAAGTTATGCCTTTTATACAAATATTCATCATTTTTTTTCTCATGAAGGCTAGGAGGAGAGAAATTGAGGGAGAGAAAGGGAGAGAAGAAAAGAGGTGGGGAGACAGGAGAAAGAAGAAAGGGGGAGACAGGAGAAGGAAAAAAGGAGGAGAGGATGGGAGAGAGGGAAAGGACGAAGAAAGGGGGAGAGAAAGGAAGATAGAGAAAAGAGGGGAAAAGAGAAAGAGGAAGAGGGAGAAAGAGGAGCAGAGAGAGAGAAAGAGAGAGAGAGAGAGAGAGAGAGAGAGAAAGGGAGAGGAGAAAAGAGAAGGAGAAGAGAAAGGAAAGGTTGAAGAAAGAAAGAAAAAGAGAAGTTGGGGTGGAGAGGGTAGAGAAACATCACCAATCAAAGAGAGGCCAAAGTAGAGTGACCAGGGTTGCCTTTGTCCCTGAAGAGGCAGGCACAGCACATGGGCATAGGCATGCGGACTCTGGGTGGCATCGGAGCCTCTGGGAGCAAGGAGCACATGCCCTCTAAGACGACAGAGAGAAGCGGGCCTTGGGCCAGGAGGAAGGATCTTGCTTTCAGAGTGAAGGCAGATGATAATTGTTTGTCAGGAGAGCTGAGCTCTGTCTGCATCAGACCCAGCGACCTCAGTTTCTGCTTTATTCCCTGGGACTCTGATGAATGAACCCTGCTTGGGAGGGAATGGGGAGCGATCACTCCATTTAATTTAACAAGCCTTTATTGAGTCCGTACTGTGCGGCGCTAGATGGCATGGGGGTAACAGGAGAGGGAGAAGCAAGGCACTTTATAGTTTACAAAGTGCTCACCTCCGAATAGCCCCATGAGGTGGGCTAATGCTGGGATTCCCATCATCTCCATTTTACAGGTAATGAGGCTATGGTTCAGAAGGGCACCATGAATCATTTAGCAAGCATTTAGTAATCACCTACTAGTGCCAGGGACTGTGTTGAGCACTGGAGATACAAAGAAACGCAAAAGAAAATAAGCTCCTACTCTCAAGTTGTTCACAGTCTAATGAGAGAATTGGGGAATGACATGTGAAGTACTATGTACAAATAAACCTTATATGTTGTTTATATATGTGTATATATATATATATATATATATATATATATATATATATGACAAACATGCACAACGCAACTATATGTAGAAATACAAAACTATGTATACGTATGCACAGGCAAAACTGATGTTCAAACTATATATAATATCTATACACTAAAACTATGTACAAATTATATATGTTTATATATGACAAACGTACGCACACACACAACTCGTGTGTACAAACTATATACATATACATATACACAAGGCTATTAAGTACAAATAAAAATATACACAATACTAATATGTACAAATTATATATACATAGTTTGTATATATATATATATATATATATATATATATATATTGTGTGGATGTATATGGATGTATATATGTATACAATCTATATATATATACACCAAGTTACTATCAACAAACTAAATGTATGGATGTGTGTGTATATATATAAATAATAAAATAATGTCAAAACAAACTACATACGTGTAAAACAACTATGTACAAACTATATATATATGTAAAATTGCTATATACAAATAAATTATATATATGCACATAGAAAACTACTAGGTACAAACTATATATGCATGCATGCAAATGTATACATATATAGTTTGTATGTAGTACTATATCCATAGTATATATTATGTATGTACATAGCATACATATATATATACATACTATATATGATAGCGTATGTATATGTGCACACATATCTATGTAAGGGCTACATGTATTATATAGAGAGTTTTATGTCTTGTATGTGTGTATATATGTATATACATGTGTATAATATATATTATACGTATGTATATATAAAATATAAATATAAATATATATATTAACTTCAGACAAGGCACTGAGATTAAGGAGGACTGGGAAATCCTTCTTGCAGAGGCAGAATTTTAGCTGAGACTAGAGGGAGGCTAGGGAAACTGTCATCAGAAGGGAGCCAGGGTTCAGTGAGTGCAAAACGATGGGAAAAGGAAAACATCTAAGATGAAAGCTAGCTTATCTGTGGAGAAAGTGTTCCAGAGTTGGGGGTTCTGAGCTGAGAGAGATGGGAATGAAGGAGTGGTTGGTGGGGGATGGAGGATAGAGTATATCTCATTTCCCATTTAGAAGAATGGAAGCTTTTTGAAGCTGGCCTTGTGCCTGATTTTGTCCTTATATCCCCACTGCCCATCCCGTTACCTAATTCATGTGTGGTTCAACTTCAGTCATGGAATTGGAAACTAGAGAAGGCTTTAATGATTATCTGGTCCAGCTCCTGTATTTTGTAAAGCAAGAAATTGAAGCCTATGGGCCTTTAAGTGACTTTGTCCACGGTCATCCAATTTGTAAATGTTGGAGAACCCGGGTCATTGGACTCCTGGTCCAGTGGTCTTTTTACAACACTGTGCTGATTCTTGAAGATTCTATCAGTGAATGAAATTAATGGGAAATAAAAGCAAAACAAAGCAAAGCTAAACAATGGTTATTCATATGGTCCAGCAAAGAGAAAGAAGGTATTGTTTTGTGTAGGTACATTGCGCTAGGCACAGTGGGAACTCTCAAAGCCCATACTTCTAGGGCAGCTCAACTGATAGAGGACTGGACATCAGGAAATCAGGAAGACCTGAGTTCAAATGTGATCTCAGACACTTACTAGCTGTGTGACCCTGGACAAGTCATTTAACTTCCATCAGACTCAGTTCCCTCATCTGTAGTTGCTAATAGTAGTAGCAGCTACTTCCCAGGGTTCTTATAAAGTACAAATGATATAATATTTGGAGAGCACTTTGTGTACCTTAAAGCATTGTAGAAATGCTAGCTGTTTTTATGGTTTCTTTCTTTCCGAAGCTTATAGCCTTGTGTAAGGGCCTGTAATGAGAAGGATCATGGAAAGAGAACTAGATCCTAAGCTAGTTAGATCTCATGTCAAGTTAAGTCCTAGCTCTTACACATAATAGCTGTATTATAGCAGCTAGCATTTATCCAATCTCTTGAAAGTTTGAAAAATGCTTTACAAACATTATCTCATTTCATCTTCACAAGAACTCTGGAGGTAGGAACTGTTACTATCCTCAGTTTAGAGATGAGAAAACTAGAGGTATTTTTTGCTTAGGGTCACTCAGTTGAGGCTGGATTTGAACTCATACCTTCCATACTCTGGGTCTAGCACTCCATCCACCAGGCTGTTTACCTGTATGACCCTGAATAAGTTATAGCCATCTCGGGAGTGAGGAATTCCAGTTCAGAGTTGAGGAGTTTTGAAAGTCAAGTGGGTCGAGTTTCATTAACTGTGTCTCTAACCCACAGACGGCGAAATCCGTGCTTGAAGGCCCTAAGGACCATTTCTTGCCTTTGTGTTGATTTTCAACTCAAATAGCACACACTGAATCCCCAAACTTCGGACTAAAGATTGCTGACATTTCTTTCTGCTGGCCTTTAGCAGTTCATGTCTCCCCCTCAGGATCAGTTTCCTCATGTATAAAATGAGAAGGTTGCACTGGACAACCTTGAAGATTCCTTCTAGCAGGGTTCTTAACCCAGGGTCTGTGAACTTGGTTTTAAAGTTATTTTGATGACTGCATTTCAGTACAACTAGTTTCCACTGGAATCTTATTTTAAAAATTTTATCATTCTGAGAAAGGGCTCATAGGTTTAGATTACATAGAAAAAGCTTGGATCCCCTAATTTAGGACTAGAAAGGACTTTAAAGTTCCCTGCCTGGCACAAAATAAAATAGTGATAATAAATAATAATTTGCATTTATTTATGCCTTTATGGTTTGCAAAATGCTTTACATGTATTATCTCATTTAAGTCTTACAACTGTGATTCCCCAATCAGTCTAAAGACCTGTTTGTTTTGCTACTAAATCATATAGTTCAGATTGTGTTTCCTCAGTTATTATTAATTGTCCACCACACAACAACTCTGTGGAGCAGTTACTACTATTGATATCCACATTTTACAAATGAGGAAACTGAGCTCTCCAAGAAGTTAAGTGATTTGTTCCAGATCACCCAAAGAGTAAATGTCTGAGGTAAGACTTGAACTCAGGTCTGCCTGGACTCTTAACTACCATAGATTTATAGAATCTTTCCAGGTAGAAAGATAGTCTAAGTCCCATTTCTCACCCCTTGCAGGGTTCTCTTCTATAGGATTCCCTACCAGGCTATTAAAAGGTGAGGTCTCTCTAGGTGCTTTCAGCTGATTCTCTTTTTAAAAAACTGATGGTTCCATAGCTTTTAATTTGACCTTTCCCTGATGTGAAATGCCATCAAGGGCTTGGTTGCACAATCAACCAATGAGCTGTGGTTGGCAATAGCCTCTGGAGGTTGCTTTTGGTAGTTCCTGTTCCTTTTCCTACCAGCCAAGGTTAGAGCGTTGTCACAAAGAGCTCAAAGTTAACTGACTCCTCCATCTGTCTGAGACATTTGCTTGCATACCTCCCATCACAAATTGTTTCCAGGGCCCTGAGGTATGTTTTATGGGACTGACCTGTACGCTGAACAAAAGAGGGCCACCTGTTGCTGTGGGAGGAGGGAAGGGGAACCTGAGGTGGTTGCCAGCTCTCCTGATCAGACGCCTAGTAGAAAAAGCTCTTGCAAGCTAGAGGAGGTTGGGGGTGGGGATGGTCAGCATTGGAAGGAAAGTCAGCTTATAGCCATCTGGGGCACGTGAGCCATATGGTGCTGGGCCCTCGTCTCCTGGATACCAGGACTGCTTGTCAGTCTGGTGAAGGGGGAAGAAGTAAAAGGTCAGATAATTTATTTGCTGCTGCATAAACAAAACAACCAGATGACTGAATTTTTCACTTACTTGATCCAGAAATCCTTTCTGAAGGGATTTCAGTGGGAAATCATGGAACTATAAAAGGGTGGCATTGTCTCACATCTCAGCGGTCATCTTGTCCATTTAATAGTCGAGGAAGCCAGGCCCAGAGGAGGCAAGTGACTCATTCAAAGTCGTATAGCCAGGCCTTGGCTGAGTGGGAATAAGGACATTTATTTCAATAGACGTTTATGCTTTTTCTACCAGGCTGGGCACTGGAGTTTTTTGCTTCCTTTTTTTAACCAGGCAATGCCTGCAACCATTCTGTAACTTAGAGACTTGGAGGCTTTCTTGGGACTAACTGAGAGGTTGAGGGATTTTCCCAGGGTCACACCATCAGTTAATACCACAAGAAGGATTTTAATTCAGTCAATGAGCATTTTATAAAGTGCTTAGTCTGTGTCAAGCATTCTATTGAGTCTGAGGTTGACTCTCCATTAAGGCAATGCTGCTTCTTAGTGCCTGAGAATAAAAAGTATATAAAAATATTTTAAAAAATAATGGTGTGACTAGAAATATACTGTAATATACTATAAATATTTTTGTTCAGATAGATCCTTTCCCCTTTTCTTTAAAGTATTCCCTTTTCTCTAGGATACTGACCTAGTAGTATCATTGCTGTATGCACAGTTTTATAGCCCTTTGGGCGTAGTTCCAAATTATTCTCCCAAATGATTGGTCTATTTCACAGCTCCCCTAATAATGCATTAGTGTCCTAATTTTTTTCCTATCCCCTCTAGTATTTATGATTTTCCTTTTCTGTCATGTTAGCCAATTTGAAAGGTGTGAGGTAGTATCTCAGAGTTGTTTTAATTTGCATCTCTGATCAGTAGTGCTTTAAAGCATTTTTTTCCTGTGACTATTGATAGCTTTAGTTTCTTCTTCTGAAAACTACCTGTTCATATCCTTTGATCATTTATCAACTGAAGAATGGCTGTTGTTTTTATATAGTTGGCTCAGCTCCCTGTGTATTTGAAAAATGAGGCCTTTATCAGAGTAATTTGTAAATCTCTCTTTCCCCAATTTCTTGTTTTCCTTCTAATTTTGGCCGCATTAGTTTTTGTTGTGCAAAAGCTTTTCGGTTTCATATAGTTGAGAACTGTCTATTTTGCTTCCCATAATTTCTATCTTTTCTTTGGTCATAAACTCTTTCCTAATCCACAGATCTGACAGGTACATTTTTCCATGCTCTCTTAGTTTGCTTATGATATCTCCCTTTAAAATAATTTAGAAATCATTTATCCATTTTAATCATATCTTGGTATTCAGTGTGAGATGTTGGTCTATGCTTAGTTTCTGCCAAATTGCTTTCCAGATTTTCCAGCAATTTCTGTTACATGTTCAATTTTTGCCCCCAAAGCTTGAATCTTTGGGTTTATCAAATGCTGATCCACCACTCTACTTCTTAGCCAGTACCATATTGTTTGATGATTACTGCTCTGTAATATAATTTAAAATTTAAAACTGCTAGGCCACCTTCCTTAACATTTTTTTTTTCATTGATTCCCTTAAGATTCTTGACCCTTTGTTCTTCCAGGTGAATTTTGTCACTATTTTTTTCCTAGCTGTATAAAATAATTCTATGCTATCATGATTGGTATGACACAGAATAAGTAAATTAATTTAGGCAGGATTGTCATTTTTATTATATTGGCTTGACCCACCCTTGAGTGATTAATATTTCTACAATTGTTTAGATCTGCCTTTATTTGTGTAAAATGTGTTTTGTAATTGTGTTCATATAATGCCTGGGTTTGTCTTGGCAGTTAGACTCTCAAGTATTTCATGTTGGCTGCCGTTATTTTAAATGGAATTTCTCTTTCTATTTCTTCGTGCTGGATTTTCTTAGTAGTATATTCTGATGATTTATGTGGGTTTATTTTATAGCCTGCAATTTTGCTGAAGTTGTTAATTATTTCAACTAGTTTTTTAATTGATTCTCTAGGGACCATTACGTATAGCATCATATCATCTGCAAAGACTGTTAGTTTTGTTTCCTTATAGACTATTTTTATTTCTTTTTCTTCTCTTTTTACTATAGTTAGCATTTCTAGTACAATGGTGAATTATAGCAATGATAATGGGCATCCTTACTTCACTTTGATCTCATTGGAAAGGTTCCAGTTTTATCCAAAATGCTTGCTCTTGGTTTTAGATAGATACTAGTTATCCTTTTAAGAAAGGTTCCATTAGTTTCTGTGCTTTCTAGTGTTTTTAACATGAATGGGTGTTATCTTTTGTCAGAGGCTTTTTATGCATATATTGATAAGATTTTTGTTGTTATTGTTAATGATATAGTCAATTATGCTCATAGTTTCCTATGTTGAGCCGGTCATGCATTCCTGGTTTAAATCCCACCTAGTCATAATATATGGTTTGTGATATTGCTGGAATCTCCATGCTAGTGTTTTATTTAAAAACTTTGCATTAATATTCATTTTTTTAAAAATTGATCTATAATTTTTTCTCTGTGTTTGCTCTCTCTGGTATTGGGTAGGATTCCTTTTTTACCTATTTTTTCAAAGAGTTTATTGGGATTAATTTTCCTCAAATGTTTCATAGAATTCACTAGTGAATCCATCTAATCTAGAGGATTTTTTTCTTGCAGAGCTCATTGATGAAGTGTTGAATATTCTTTGAAAAAATATTGAGTCTCTTTTGATCTCTCATGTTTATCGTTTTATGCTTCTCTTGATTCCTATATTTGAAAGTTACATTTTTTGTTCAGCTCTGGTCTTTTCATTAAAAATGCTTGAAAGTCTTTTATTTAATTAAATATCCATTTTCCTCCTGAGGATTATACTCATTTTGGCTGATTAGATTTTTCTTGGTTGTAATTCCAGATTTTTTACCTTCTAGAATAATGTATTCCAAATCTTCCACTCCTTTCATATAGTAGCTGCCAAATCTTGTGTGAATCTGACTAGGCTATTTGAATGGTTTCTTTCTGGCTGATTGAATGTTTTCTCTTTGATCCAGGAGCTGTGGAATTTGTCTATAGTATTTCTGGGAGTTTTCACTTTGGGATCTCCTTCAGATGGTTATTAGGTTTTTTGATTTCTATTTTACCTTTCATTTCAGTGATTTCGGGGTAGTTTTTCTTCAAAATTTCTTGAAATGTGATGTATAATCTCTTTCTTTGATCATGGCTTTCAGGTAGTCCAATAATTCTTAAACGATCTCTCTTTGATCAATTTTCCAGGTCAGTTAGTTCTCTCTTTTTTTTTTTTAAATAAATTTATTTAACTTTTTACATTCATTTTCACAAGATTTTGGGTTCCAAAATTTTCTCCCCATTTGGGGGGGGGG
>CM053769.1:583052684-583242681 GCA_028658325.1 Potorous gilbertii | reverse complement strand
TTTATGCAGAGGCCTTCTGTAATGGAGCTCCTGCTGAGCTCCTTCCTGCTCCTGGAGCTTCTGGCCACCCGCTGCCTCTGCTGCTGCCTCCCGAAGGGGCCCAAGTCATGGAGACACCCCACTCCCCTCTCAGCCCATCCAGATGTCCCTCTCACCAACCTGTGTGTCTGTGGGTGGAGGGACCTTTGTGGCCGCTGTAGATTCCGTCCCTGAAGCCTACTCGGATCTGCTCGCTCCTCTCCATGCTGCGTGGCCAGGGCAGGGCAGGACTCCGCTCCCGTCCAGTGTGTGACGGACCTTTGGGATCGGTTTTTCAGGGCTCTCTGGAACGGAAATCTCCTTCACTGTGTTGCTGCGTGGCTTCCACTGTTCCAGAATTTGTTGGGAGTTCTTTTTAGAGGAAATCCATGGGCTGTGGGTTCGGAGCTAGCATATGTGAGTCTTTCTACTCCACCATCTTGGCTCCGCCCCCCTAGTGGTTAAATTTTCAATGTGAGCATTTACATCTCAGAAATCAGCAAAAGCTACAAATCAAAGATTGATTTGTTGTTTCTGTTGATTGTCTAGATTTAAGAAAGCAATGGAAAAATGTTAATCATGCACATTAAACTTAAAAGAACATCTTGAATACATCTCCTCCACCCCACAGAGATTTGGTTGTTAAACATTTATCTCCAGCACACCTTGGTGAGAGGTCATCTAGTCCTAGTCCATCATTTTGAAGAGAAAATCAGCCTAGAAGAGTTAAGCACACTGCCTAAGGTCACACAGAAAGACTCCCAATCTAGCACTCTTTACACAACACCACATTGCCTCTCAACACACCCTGCTCCCCCTTGCACCAGGAATCTTGCCAATTAGCCTCATTCCCTATTGCTCGACCCAGTTGTAAAGGCCCTAATGTCTGGTGCACAGCTCCCTCCCACCCCATCCTCTCCAGGCTCCCCTCCTGCCTTATGAACATGGACACTGTGAGGAGCAGAGCCTCCCTATCCCCAACACACACAGAAGCTTTGTCCAAGAGGTTGATGCATAATACATTGGAGCCGGAACCTCCAGCCTCAGGCCCATCAGTAAGAAGTTGTGAGAGACACAGTTTTGGACACAATGGGGCTACAGTATGAGCCCAGTCCAGAAGGGATAAAGGGCCCGTTAGGGTCAGGGAAACAGGCATTCCCTTCCCCACCACACTGTTCTAGGGGAGCATATCTGTATATGGTATAAACAATTAGATTCCACTTCTTTTACAAATATCTGTTACTGAGAAGGACCCCTACCCCTCCCAAGGCTCCATGCAGAAAGACAGGAAAGGAATCATAAATTCCTGAAATAAATCCTTTGACATAGTTTTTTTCCTCTCTGGGTTTTGAATTTGGGATCATAGATTTAAGTTTGGAAGGCACCTGAGAGATCATTTAGTCAAACTCCCTCATTTCTTGGATGAGACTTAAATGAGGCCCAGAGGGATAAAATAACTTCTCAAAGGTCACATGTGGAGTAAGGGACAGAGCTAGGATTTGAAACCAGGTCCTCTAACTAAAGATTTAGTGTTCTTTCCATTTTACCATACTCAGTTCTTGGCACCCTGTGCCGTCCTTCTCCTTCTCCTCCTCCTTCTCCTTTCCCATGTGTTCTCCCCTTTGTCTTAAAGCTCCCCTTCCACGTAAAGATACACACACACACACACACACACACACACACACACACACACACACTGACACACACACACACTCACACTCACACACTCACACACATATACACACACACACACACACTCACAAACAAGCACACACTTCTAGATGTCACCATCATCAAACAATTGTCAAGGAGTTTGTTGCTTTCTGCTCATCTCTTCTTGGCACAGCAAAAATGAAGGGCTTTCAGGGAGTTAGTTCAGGAGGTAAGAGAGACTGTCTAAGTCCACACTGTGCCACTCATTAGTGCTGCTCCAAGACGTTAGGGTCCAGAACCTGCCTCAGTGATCCTTCAAGGCATCCTGACCTGTTTTGAAAAATAGTCATCAAAAAGCTCACCCATTGGGTTGGGAGTGGTGGGTGGCATCCAGTGCCACCTGGTCCTTCTGTGCTATGTCTCCTGAATCACTTGCTCTTCATTGGTACACTTACCTTTTCTGTTCCTCAGTTTCCCCACCAGAAAGTAAAAGGGAACTAGTCACATCACCTGCTTCTTCTGAACCTCCTGGAAGTCACTAGGGGTGAGGAGTCACTACGGGTGGGGAGTAAACATTGAGACAAAGAAATAGAGTCCAAAAAAGAATGGAAGGTCCTCCCAAAGAACTGAGATTTGGGAGGACGAGAAGGCAAACCACAGCCCAGCCTTTAAGGCCTGAAATCCAAGACTGCTGACTAACTGAGCAATCCTAACCTGGCTCTGCTATCTTCATTCTGAAGGTGATCAAGTGAAGCCAAGAAGCCCTTGGCCACAACCCTGAAGCCTGCCCAACTTCTGAAATCAGCTGGTGACTTCTGTCTGCTTGCATGTGGCTGGGCCCAAGCAGCTGGGACCATTCAAAAACTCTCAGGCAGAAATGTATTTTAATGCATTGAGAAGACCAGCCTCCTTTCTTTTTCCCTCCTTTCTACTTTTCTCTTTTCCCTCTTATCTCTCTTCCTTCTCTCTCCATCTTTCTACCTTCTGCCTTATTCCTTTCCTACTCTTTCCTCTATATCTATCTCTTCTTCCCATCTCCCTGTTTCCACCTTTTTCTTTATCCTGCATGCCCAACTCCTACTTTCCTCCCTCATCCTCTCCATTCCTATACGTCTTCCTCTTCTGTTCCCTTCCCCTTTCCCCTTTTGCAGAAATGCCATTGTCTCCAGGTCCAGGGAGGAAGCACAAGGCTGCTCCACCGAAGGAAACAAGCTCATTGGAAGGTCTTTAGTGATCCACTGGCCTTGCCCTATGTGGAAGGAAAAGGCTTCTGAGAGAAGAGAGAACACAATTGGCATTTTCCAGGAATTGTGCTGAACAATCCAGAACAACGCTGCTGAAGGCTAGGAGTCTGCCACCCCCTACATGTGATGCTCATGCATCTGTCCTTTTACATTCTGCCTTAATATCTTTTGAAAGGACACTTGAGTGGGAATTAGAGGAAATAAGTTCCCTTTCTCAGTACATGCTACTCGGACAGTTCATGCTACCTGAGTCTCGGGTTCTTTTCCATCTGTAAAATATAAATAATACTGGCCTTATCTCCCTCGTAGGGCTGTTAGAATCAAATGGAGACCAATTCGGGAAGCCTTTCACAAGCCAAACAGAACAATACATTGAAATCTTCACAAGGGCAATGACCATTCATTCAGCAAGCATTTATTAAGTGCTTTCCATATACAAGGTACGATACAGTGTAGCTGGATGGTTAGTGTATCAGTACACTACATGTATCAGTACATACATAAATAACCTGGAGGGAGAGAATGCACAGTGGTTTGGATCCAGGACAGCACTGTAGGAAGGCAGTGGGCTGGATCCCGGGGGAGAGAGGGAGGGAATTGTGCAGGGCTTCCAATGACCCCAAATTTTCCCTTGAATAAAAAGACCCATGTGTTAAAGATCAATATTGGTGATGTTTGTATGAAACTAAGTCATGGAATATCAGTTTCTGAAGAATTAGAGGTGGGGGTCACACAAAAGGCAATGAACAGAGACTTGATGGGCACTTACTACCTGGGTGACCTTTGGCAAGTTACTTGGCCTCCACGGGCCTCCATGGGCCACTTCATCTGCAAAGTGAGGGAGTTGGATTACATGGCTCCTGAGATCCCTTACAGCTCTGTGGTCCTGTGGTTCAAACATGATAGTATGAGCAATGATCTTAAAAGTAGCCTACAGTATACTATCAACAAAGAAGGCTGCACCATCAAAAAAAATGCAGATAGTAAAACATGGTGGATGAGTCAATAGAAGAGGCAAAGCACTGTTCACAAACAGCCCCTGTAAAGATTAAGAGCAGGGGCTGACAACCTCTTGTATCATGAATCCTTTGACAGTCTGAGGAAGTCTATGGACCCCTACTCAGAATAGTGTTTTCAAATATGTAAAATAAAATACATAGTATTACAAAAGAAATCAAATATATTGAAATAAAGATGCAAATTTTTCTCCCATCCAAATTCAGAGATCCCTACAATGAATAGTTTTTCCCATCCAAATCAGGGACTCCAGGTTAAGAACTCCTGATCTGTGTAGAAAAGATGCCCTCATTCTTGGTGGACCCTCTAGGTATGATTTATAGAAGAAGGACATAGAGAAGACTCACACAGGATAAGTAAATGTAGATACCCTGAAATCTGTCCTTCTGAAGAGATTACCCACATCAATGATATTACCTAAATGAAGCAGCTAGATGGCAAAGTCGATAGAATATTGATCTCAGGAAGACTCAAGTTCAAATCCTACCTACTAGCTATGAGAGCCTGGGCAAGCCTTGGTTTACTTATCTTTAAAAAAATGGGGTAATAATAAAATCTACCTCCCAGGATTGATATGAGGATCAAGTGAGATAATATATGTAAAGCCCTCTATAAATGCTAGCTATCATCTTTAATAATAAATTCATCAAGCATCAAAGAAACAAGTAATTAAGATTTCAATATTAGAAGGATGGCCTCTCTAAGTAGGGGTGGGATTTGAGCATGTACAAAATAACTCTATTATATTATATACCAGACTATAAGGAAAGCCATTAGAGAAGAATCAACAATGTGTTATTGGGGTGCAGAGGAAAGTGAGATCATCTCTTGCTGGACTTATTTTTGTTTCCATACAACCCCAGTTCTACAAAGTCCAAGGCCCCCAGTTCAGCACCATGGATTTCTGATGGCTGTCATTGTGATCATAAGAAAACACTGCCTTTACTCATAGGCAGAGTAGGTGGTTACCTACTCTGTGATTTTAGCAGGTTCCAAAGAGCTCCACCTTCATCCCCTTACAAGCCTTCCTTCATTGTTAGCCAAAATTCACTCACTAACAATTTATGCATTTGGGTAATGTGAACATCACAGAAAAAAAATATCGAATTTGGAAGGATCCAAAGTTTAAAGCTGAAAGGGACAATAGGATTTGCTTGGTCTAACTGCCTTCATTTTAGATGAGGAAACAAACCCACAGAGGTTAAGTGATTGGTAAAATGGTAAAGGTCATAGGAGCCTAAGGGTCAGATGAACAAAGGTATATCTCATCATTTTTGTATGCAAGGGCAAGTTGCAATAAGAAGTGTCAGGCTTCAGAGTGGGGAGGAGGTTCATCTAAGGTACAGTGTCCAGGAAAACAAATTGCACCCTCAGATGCACAAGGCTTCTAAGATGCTAAAGGAGAAGCAGCACCCCAAAGCCACCATAGTCACTAGGTAAAGAATAAGGAGGCCCTGTGACATTATGGAAAACATCTCTAAATTTTCTGACTTGGGGCCAAGCCCCTGGTGGCCCTACCCTACATGTGGATTTGATCCAGGTCTTTTGACTCCAAATCTTACATACTTTCTACTGTACCATGAACCTTAGGGATCATTTAGAATACAGTCCCCTAAAATTAATATTGCCACACTTGAGCCTGATATATACTGATGGAAGCCATAGACTCTAGTGTGGAGAGGCTGTGGGTATAGATAATCCCAAGATAAAATGTATGTTAGGAAGAAATGAAATAAAGACAATATGGGAGCAAGCAAAAGAAATTAAATCTATTTCACACTGAAAGTATTTCATGTTTAATATTTTTAGAGGGAAAGCTATTGTTAGCATTGCTATTTTCTTCTGAATATCTGGATTCTTTTGAACATTTTGAGAACCTCTGATACAGTCCTGGAATCACAGAACTTAGATCTAGGACCTGAGAGATCACCAGGTAGTAGTTCTTAACCTTTTTGGTGTCATGGACGCCTCTGACAGTCTGTTGAAGCATAATTCTACGATGGGTTATTGCCAACAAAAAGAGAGTTAACTATGCAGGTATCTATCTCCATGTATACATGTATGTGTGCAATACAGGGTATATGTGATATTTGCATAGAGCTGTATATACATAGCATGATATACATACATATATATATATATATATATATATATATATATATATATATATATATATATATATATATCATATATAGACAGCTAGGTGGCACCATAGTGCATAGAATTTTGGATTTGGAGTCAGGAAGATTTATCTTCTTAAGTTCAAATCCAGCCTCAGACATTTACTAGCTGTATGACCCTATGCAAGTCACTTAACCCTGTTAGTTTCAGTTTCCTCATCTAAAATAAGTTGAAGAAAATGACAAACCACTCCAGCCTCTTTGCCAAGAAAACCCTAAATGGCGTCACAAAAAGTCAGAAATGACAGAACAACAATTGTTGCCTACATTTATCTTTGAAGACAATGCTACATTTTAGTTAAAGGCTAGTGAAAATAAAGATGTCATCTTCTTCCAATTAGTATTCACAGATTTCTTGAAATCTATCCATGAATTCCTTGAGAGTTTGGATCCCAGGTTTTAAGAAGTCCTGGTGTGACCCAAATGCCATCATTTTTATAGATGAGGGACAGTAATTTCAGACAGTAATTTAGCAGATCCGGGATTTGAACCTAAATCCTCTGACTCTGAATGCAGTACATTTTCTCCATCACATCATGCTGCTTTCCCAAACTCATGCAGCCTGAGTTTCCTGGTTTGTAAAATGGAAGGAGTTAATATATCACAGGATCATAGATTCAGAGCTGAAAGAGACCTTAGAGGCCATCAAATCCCTCTCCTTCACTTTACAGATGAAAAGACTGAGGCACAGAGGATTAAGTGACTTCCCCAGGGTCCTACAGCTAGTAAATGTCTAAGTCACAATTCAAACTCAGAGAGATATGGGATACTATTAGTGTGGAAATTCCCTCCCCTGACAGAATTGTGACCACAAATTCATCACTCTGTGACCTGGCAAAATAGAACTCTCCAAATATAGATGACCTGATTCTCAGATGGTATTACATACATATATATAATATGTATACATGATATTGTTGTTTTGTCATTCAGTTGTCTCAGTTGTGTCTGGCTCTTCATGACTCCATTTGGAATTTTCTTGGCAAAGATACCAGAGTAGTTTGCCATTTCCTCTTCCAGTTTATTTTACAGATGAGGAAACTGGGGCAAACAGGATGAAGTGACTTGCCCAGGGCCACACAGCTAGTAAGTATCTGAGTTCAGATTTGAACTCAGGAAGGTGAGTCTTTCTGACTCCAGACCCGGCACTCTATCGATGGTACTACGTAGCCGCCCTCAAGTCAAAAGTGCTGGGTTCAAATACTTAATCTTACATATACTAGCTATGAGATTTTAAACAATATCCTTAACCTCTATAGGTCTCAGTTTTCTTATTTTAAAAATTGGCTAATGAGAATCAAATGAAACAAAGTATAGAGAGCATTTTAGTGCCACATAAATATAAGCTATTGTTATTCTCACCCTAGGTTCCCTCCCTCAAACCCCCATGGTTAACCCAATGTAGAGGTGTCCAAACCCATTGGATGGAAGAACTAGATCCTTTCCAACATTTCAATAAGAGTAGCTTCCAACAGAAAAGAAACATTTAATGGGTAAACGTTGATGACAATGATAAATCAAATTTATAGTGCTTTTAGGTTTATAAAGTGCTTTTATCAGAACAACCCGGCAATGTGGGTAGTACAGAGATTAAATTCCCATTTTACAGATGAAGATAGGCCTAGAGTCAGGGTATTACTACTTGGTTGAGAGTAGAGTTGTTAGTTACAGGAAGCAGGAAGAATATCTTACGGGTAGAAGATGACAACATAAAGGGAGAATGAAATTACAGTTTTCTTTTTCTTCTTTAAAAAGCATTAATGTCTTATTGATGTTTTTAAAACACCATAATCAATAACTGCCTCCCTAACCCTCCCTCGAAGCAAAAAAAAATTTGTTTGGCACAATCAATACATGAGCTACATCTTACAATGTAAGCCTTAATCCATACTTTGGCCACCAAATCTCTACTAAGAGAAAGGAAGTATACTTCACCCTAGGTCCTCTGGCATTAAGATTGGTCATAATGGCACAACTTTCTAGATAGGGACATATTTAAATGCCGCCAACTGAGTGAATTAAAGACTTATGTCCATGACGGAGCCTGAGAAAAAGGCACAGTCTGGTCTGATCTCATATTGACTTATTCCTGCAACCCTGCCCTGAAACATTCACCTCACAGCTAGGACCTTAAAATAACAACTTTAAGGTAGATGATTTTGAAGTAGAATTGAGGAAAATACTGTCCAACAGCACAAGTATTGGGAGTGACAGGGCTCATAGGAGGAAGAGCTTTCTCAAAGTTAAGAATGAGTTGTTTTGTCAGTCCCCAAGTCCCAGTTTGCTTGGGAGAAGGGAAGAAATGGAGTGATAGGAGACTTTAAACTTCTAACATGGCCCTAAATAGCATATCTCAAGGGTTTAGTATCTTTTCAAATGTCTCCATCTGGAGTAGGAACTGAACAGCCATCTCCTTAGTTGCTCCCAGGAGAATTTCACACTTCGGCAAAGGAAAGACTACGTGTCTGGTCTACATTCTATGCATGTTCCAACATCTCTCTCTCTCTCACACACACACACACACACACACACACAGACACACCACCACCACCACCACCACCACCACCACCACTACCACCACCATCCCCATGTTTCTTTGGCCCGAGGCCCAGCTCCCAGATGGGACTGAGCTGTGTTCAGTGCCCTACTTTCCAGGGCATTCTGGTCTCTAAACACGTCTTCTGTGTATTTCTCAGGAGCTTTGAGCAAGCCTTGTTACCAAACCAAACCTTCCACCCTCTTAGAAGTCTTGTCTTCAAGGAGTCTTCCTTGATTGTATCAGCTAATTCCAGTACTCCTATGGCATTTATTAATGAGATCAGACCAGACCTTGCCTTTTTCTCAGGGTCTGTCATGGAGGTAAGTCTTTAATTCACTCATCTAGCAGAGTCACACAATCTATCAAGTACAGCCACACCTGAGGATGGATTGTTTTGTATACAGAAATTAAGTCTTACCTAATCTTGTTAGAGGCAGCTGGTGGTGCAGTAGAGAGAATGCTGGATCTGGAGTCAGAAGACCTGAGTTCAAACGCAGCCTCAGACACCTACTAGCAATGTAAACCTGAGCAAGTCACTACTTAACCTCTGTTTACCTCAAATTCTTCAAATGTAAAAGGGGGGAGATAGCACCTACTTCACTAGGTTATTGTGGGAATCAAATGAGGTAATATTTATAAAGCATGGATGGATGGATATGTGTGTGTGTGTGTGTTTGTGTCACACACACACTTATTTTCTTTCTCTTTCCCTTGTCTCCCCAAGTAGTTCATTCAGGGTAAGAAATACAGTTAATTAGATTCCAATACAAGATTCCCATGAAAACTACCTATCTCTTGTGTCCCTTATAGCACTTACCCAATGCTTTGTAAAATAGTATCCAACATATATATGTATGTTTATCATACATATACACACATATATATACACACACACGCAAGCACATGCATGTATATGTATATATTCAAATTAAACCAACAGTTATTTAATAAGTAGACATACTACATACATATAAAGAATTATGCTAGTAGGTATACAAAGGCAAAAATGGAACAGCCCCCTCACTGAACTTACCTATTTTATTATTAAATTTTATTGTTAATTTATAGAATAAAACAAGCATTTCCATAACATAGTTCAAAAAAAAGATGATTGCACATGAAACTGCAAATCTTCTATTAACAAATTACTATTCCTTTCAAATTTACAACAGAATTATCATGTAAATTTCCTTTTTTCCCTTATTTTTCTTCCTTTCCTCCCTCTTCTGCCCTAGAGATGGCTACCATTAGACCACCATATATGTAAAATTATTCTTTACATATTTCTATTTATCACTTCTTTCTCTGGATGCAGATGAGGGGACAAGTGCAGAGATAAGTGAGCCACAAAGTATATCCCAAGCAGTACAATGCAACTTCAACATAGAGCATGAGAGGTATTAGGGATCTACAAAGCATTCATATAGAAGCTGAGCTGGGTTTTGAAGTAAGAAAGCTAGGTGGAGCTAAGGAGGTTATACATGCCAACTTCTACACAGAAACAGGTGACAGAATGTCACCTATATAGAACACCCAGGAAACCAGTCTAACTGGATTGAATAGCGTGAAAGGGGAAGTAATATTGAATGAATGGACGGATGATGCATGTATTTGTACTTTAATCACAGGGATCCAATGTTTTCCAAATGCTCAGTCCAAATGGAGTCCCCTGTCAGAAACCCACTAATTAAGTAAATTTCATTTACCAAGTTTGCACCCACTGTCATTGACTCCCTAGATGTCCCCACCTTCAACAACTAAATAAAATTGTGAACTTTCATCCTATGTCCATTGAGAATTCTGTCCCCTCACACACGACAATGCAGCCATTGTCTTTACATTTCCAAATCCCCAAAGTGTCATGAACGTTTTTATTTCCTGGCCACCATCCACACCCTGCCCCCCACCAGTGGGATCTGTTAGACTATTTACTATATTTAATGTAGCTAACAAGAAACTTCCTTAAAGAGGAGAGATGACCTCAGTGTCTCTGACCATCTTATCTCACATATGAATAGTGTCCTCTCTCCCTACCCCCATCTTTCAAGGCCCCTCGTTCTAAAAAACAGTATCTTCATTGTCCTTTGTGAACTGGGAAGGAGGCTGAAAGGGACTTATGTAATCACCCCAAACTTTGGGAAGTTTAGAGGAGGCTGCTTGCTGCCGTCTTGACTGCAGTCTTTAGACTCCCTGGTATCTTTTGGTTGAGTCTCTAACCATGGATTTCTGTGTCATGGGATCAAGAGGTAGAAGGGCCCTAAAAGAGAGTCTTTACTGTCCTCACTTTATAGAGGAGGAAACCGAGGTCCAGATAGGGGAGTGAATTGCAACAAATTTAAGCAGCAACTGAGTCAAGATTCAATGGAAATCCTCACTCCAAACATAGGGCTCTTTCTACTACAATCAATTAATTGGTAATCAATCTAGTATTTATTATCTATTGTGCTGGACTTGTGTTGGGCTAAAGAGATAGAGAAGAATTATTAGATATGAATCTTGACTTCAGTGAATTCATAATATAGTTATAGAAACTGGTAATCAACTAGATATGCTAGCCATAAGATTTGTAATTATAAGATAGCATAGTGGAGTGGATAGAATGCTAGACTTGGAATTATAAAGACGAGTTCAAATTTTGTCTCAGACACTTATTAACTATGTGACCCTAGGCAATTCATTTAATATCTCTGGGCCTCAGTTTCCTTATCTGAAAAATGAGGTGGATGGGTTCAATAACCTCTGAAGTCTCTTTCTAACTCTAAATCTGTGATCTTGTGATTATTTAGTAGCAAAACATTAATATACATGCATATATATTTAACGTATATGTATAGTATATATGTGCACATATACATTATACACACATATATATGTGTGCATATACTGTCATTCTACTCTATTTGAAATCTTTATTTCAAATCTCTTCCCCCTCTTTTCTTCCTTGTAGCCCATTCCAAGGTTTTCTAGATGGGCAGATGTAACAGTGATCCATATTTGAGCACTCATTCTTGCTGTCCATAGTCTAATTCTTTTGGCAGGGGTCTTGGTGAAGTAAGTAGTGTTTCCTTCCTTCCTTCCTTCTTTCCTTCCGTCCTTCCTTCTTTTCCTCTTTCCTTCCTATCTCTATCCACCCATCTATTCATTCATCATTCTAGGAACATAGGTAGTGAAGCTATATGTCTATCTATTCATCTACCTTCCATCTATATACCTATTCATCTATATATTCATTTGTATATCTATTCATTCTATATATATATATATATATATATATATATATATATATATATTCATCTATTTTTTCTGTATGTATATTCATCCATTTATCTACCTACTATCTATAGATTCATCCTATCTCAAACCATCTATCTACCTATCTATCTACTTTTCCTTCTGTCTTTATTTTTTTCTTTGCATCTGTGCTTCTGTCTTGTACATACCTATGACTTTGCTAGTCTGAAGAATTCTATGTGTAGGAACTCCCTTTAGCAATTCAGATCACTAACAGTCTTAGGATGGTACCTGAGAATGTGAGTAAATTGCCTGTGACCTACAGACATAGCCCATATGTGTGACCTGGCTCTAAGGTTGGCCTTTTATTCATAGAAGTACCACCACCTTTCATTACTTTCCATACAAATAGAAAAATAATTTAAAATCATTCAGTTATATCATTCCTCCATTTAAAAACCTTTAGGGGCTCCCTTCTTCCAATCAGATCAATTTTAAATGTCTCTGTCTTACTTTAGACCTGGTGTGGTGAAAACAGTACTGGACTTAAGAGTCATGACTTCCAAGTTTAAGCCTTAACTCTACCATGAACTAAAAGTGGAATTTTAGAAGTCCTTTAGACTCCTCCATACATATAAGACATAGACTTATCACATATGTCTATGGAACTAAGCTAGGCACTAGGGATACTAAGGCTTTTAGAAGTCATGTCCCCTCTCTGCATCCTCCCTTACAAAATGAGGGATTGCCCTAAATGATCTTTAAAGGGCAGGTAGGTGGTGCAATGGATAGAGCACTGGGCTGGGACATCATATCCTGCCTTAGATGCTTTCTATGTGTGTCCTAGGTTAAGTCACTGAACCTCTGTCTGCCTCAGTTTCCTCAACTATAAAATGGGGATATAGCACCTCTCTCCCAGGGTTATTACGAATAAATATTCGTAAAATGCTTAACATAATGCCTGGTATATGACAGGTGTTATATAAATGCCAGCTGTTATAATTAGTATTATCTTTCCAGCTCTAATAAATTGTGCTTTTATAATTCTGGGACTCTTTTCATAGAATTTCCTTCATAGACAGTTTATACGCAACAAGCCAGTTTATGAAAGTCAGTTTCCTTACTTACTTTATAGGGACATTTCATTTTGATTAGAGATGACATTTACCACCCAATTTTTCACCAGACTTAACCCCAGGTAACTTTTGACTATTTTAAAAACTGAAATCTATCCTCAGATGATAAAGACTTTCCATCACTGAGAATGTTTGAAAGGATCAAAAGATTGTTCAAAAGAGGAAGTCCAAATGTGCTGAGCAAAGCGATTATCGTAGGAATAAGCATAAGACCTATGGTGGTGACTACTTTGAAGGTTACAATGCTTATTTCTATGTTTAAATAGAAGGCAGAGAAATCAGCATAGTATGTATGGTGTAAAGAGAACTGCACTGGGAATTAGGAGGTCTGAATTTTAGTTTTGATTCTGTTAATTTTTTATTCTATTTAGCTATAATTCCCTACAGAATTTATTTCACATCTGTGTACCTTAGTTTCCCCATCAATGAAATAAGGAGGTTGGACTAGATCAGAGGGGTTAAACACACTGCTTAAGGCCCTCTCCCAAGTACAGTCTGAACCAGATTAAAATGTAGTTGGGAAATATTTAACAAATTAAGTAAAAATACAGTAGAATGTAGATGATGTTAATCTGTTGTTTTCTAAGTCAATACATAGCCTGCAGAGATCCTTATGTATGATTTTGTGGCCCTGTTTCTATTTGAATTTGACACCCCTGGACTAGAGGATGTCAGAGTTTCTTTCCAGCTCTTAATATTCTGACTCTATGGGCCTATCCAGGATGACTGGATCAAAGGATCATAGATTCCAAGCTGGAAAGGACCTTAAGAGATCAACAAGTGTTCTGTAGCATGTTAACTACTATTATTTACCTTAGAAAAGTGGTATTAAAAAACTCACATAATGAGAATGGAAGATAACAGATGGACATATCAAGTGTCACGTCCATACGCACTATGATACTTAAACTATGAAAAGGAAGTATTAGCAGCTAATAGAAACACAAAGAAGAGTCTAGGAGCAGGCAACCTTTATTATGAGTGATTGTGCCACTTTCCATATTGGACAGAGACAATCGTTAGTAGAGGTGTTTGTAAAGAACAGGTGGTGAAACTGGCTTATCACTGCCACGGATTGACTGACCAGGATAGTGGGAAAGGCCCTGGCTCTGGTGTCTGAGCCCCTAAGTTCATATCCCAGCCCTGTTACTACCTTGATCTGGTGACCTTGGACAGGTCACCTCAGCTCTCTGAGGCTGAATTTTTTCATCTATAAAATTAGATGGCTAAGTTAGATATCCTCCAAGTTTTCTTCCAGCTCTAAATCCTATGATCTCTATAAACCTTTGGAGAAAGTTACATCACAGTGGGGATTCCTTTTGGGTGTGGGTTGGACAGTTTGACCTCAGAGGTCCCTGATCCATGATTCAGTGAATGGGCACAGCTACACTAAGTAGACAGCCTGGGAAAAGTCTTTTATGAGGATGTCTCCCTGTGTTCCACCAGTGAGTGTACTGATCTTCTACTGTGTCTGTATTTCTTCCTCCCACCATACTTCTTGTGAAAGTGGCTGCACTTGGTATCCCAGAGTTCATCTAAAGTAAAAATAGTCATTCAGATTATAGCCTCAGGTTGCATTCTGTAAAATCAACTGGGATGATGTTCCTCCCCATTTCTCTAGGGGCATTCTGAAACCCCAGACTTGACAGTTCTAACCCATAAAATGGGAACCTCTGCCCTTTACCCCATCACTCTGAAGGGTTCATTGTAAGCTCATAGCCTCATCCAATCAGAGCCCTAGTCCTGGAAATGACCTCAGGTATTCATGTGTTTGGGGAGGGTGCCTTGGTGGCCCTATCCCTGCTTGAATCTGTTATGGCAGATGCTCATCTTTATGCAGCAGCAGGGACAAACAATGAAGTTCCTTGGCCATTGTGAACTAGCAGTTAAGACTCACCTCTGAAGAACTTCTGCCATTGACAAGGCACAAGGACTTTTGCAATACAGGAATAAAAAAAAAGGCTTCCCTCACAGAGGCAGTTTTTCTAATGGAGGAGGGAAGGCCAATCCACAGAATTATGAGCAAATAGTTCAAGGTGGTATGTTAGTCAATTCTGGGCCTCAAGGAAAAGAAACAGCTCCAGACTCTTCTAATTTAACTATAGGCTTTATTAAGAGCATACAAACAACCTCTGAAATACTGCCCTGCAGAAAAAAAATCAGCATTGTGATTACCAGGAGACTCATGACTCACAATCACCTTTCAGTCCTAGCCTTGGTCTAGTGCTGGAAAAAGAAGCCACAGTAACTTTAGCAAATCTGGAGACTGGTTCTATTCAAACCAATTCCTGGTGGCCCAAGGCTGTTAAGGGCTGTTTGGTTTTATACTGATGCAGACAAAGGAAGCCTGAAGTCTTTTTTCCAAATGCACCAATCTAGAGTGAGCAGACCCCAGGCATTTGTGAATAACCCAATTTCAGGCAGGTCACAACAGAATAAATAAGGGTTAATAGAATTTGTAGTCTGCAAGTGCTGCACTTATGGACTGATCAGTCATTCTAGCAATTTCTCTTTACCTGTACCTCTTGCCTCTTGAGGAAGAGACCTGGCATAAACATACTGCTTTAGGGGGTTCCTAGATCTTTTGAGGTGAGTCAAGTAGGCATGAATGGGCTCTAACCAGTCTATGTAGAGGGAGAACACACACCAATGAGTTCATGAATCTACTTAAATGTTGAAAAGGTGGATTCAGACAGTCCTCAACTATAGTGGAGAGTTTTCCTAAACAACCTAATAACAGCATATAAGGGAATTTCCAGAGGAAGAAGCAGTTGTCGAAGAACAACCAAGGTCCAAGCCCAGGTCCAGTACAGTTCCCTCTAGTAGTCATTTTCCATCATATCCAACTCTTTATGACCCCTTTTAGGGTTTTCTTGACAAAGATACTGGAGTGGTTTGCCACTCCCTGGTCCAGCTCTTTTTACAGATGAGGAAACTGAGGCAAACAGGGTGAAGTGACTTGTCCAGGGTCACACAGCTAGTAAGTGTCTGAGACCAGATCTGAACTCAGGAAGAGAGGTCTTCCTGACTCCAGACCTTGCTCTCTGTGCACTATAATAGCACTACCTAGCTACCTAGCTGCTACCTCTGCAGCTTCACTTAAGAGATTATAGCTCATAATCTCCTACCTCTTGTTTCTTTTCCTATCACTGAATCAATGAAAATCCAATCATGCAGGAACAAACTCTCCCCTACCCAACCCCCAATCTTCCATCCCAATCATCATCAACCAGACTCTACCCATGTCCTACTCCAACCTCACTGTGTCTTCTGGAGGCCTCATTCCATAGAGAACAACCTTTCCCCATTCTGGGTACCTCCTTCTCTCATTCTTTTTGCATCTGATGGCCCTCACTGACACCTGGCATCTTCTTGACTATGCTGCATCCCTGGCCATCAACTCCAGTTCTGATTATATCTTCCTCATACCATTCAATAACACACTGGTCCTGGAAATGGAGTTGGAATACTGTGACACCCACTGCCATGTCTAGACCCTTCCTTTACCAAAATTTTTCAAGAACCTCTGTTCCTTTTAAATCCACTCAAAATTTTCCACTCAAACCATCTCATGGTGGCTATTGTATATTAGACTTCAGGTCATTCTCCCTCATTTACCAAAGGGTTTCAACAATGGCTCATCATCTTCTCCCAATTCCTGCCCTAAAGGAACTTCAACATTCCACTGATTATCTCTTAAACTCCCTAAACCTCCCAATTCCTCAGACTCCTTAAATTCCATGACCAACTCCTTTATTTCACTTCAGCTATACATATGGATGATCATATGCTAGATCTCATCATTACTGCAAGTGTTCCACTTCCTTAATTAAAAACTGACGTTTCACCGTCTGACCCTAATCTCCTATCATTCCCTCTCTCTCTCTAGGTTTTTATCTTTCCTAAAACTATTTCTTATCCTCACTCAGATGTCCAGTCTCTCTACCCCTCAGTACTTTTTAAAGGTATTAGACATGGTCACACCTCACTTTACTTCCTTTCCAAGTCACTGCAACTCTGTATTTTCTTCTGCTCTCAAATCCCAGACCCCTTTGTCCCAATCCCATTTACCTCTTGTCAAACTTCAGTCCCAGGTTATTCTTGCCATTCTCTTCCTCCACTCCTCCTCCATTTCTACTCATTGGAGTGACTAAATATAGCATCCATCTTATCCACTTCATCTGGGCTCTCACTGCAGCAAGGCTTTTTACTCTTCCCTAACTGATTCCATATCTTATTCCACAATAGAGACTATTCCAAACCTTCTCTCTTCTCCACAGGTTAACCACACCTCCTCTTCCCCCATCTCTCTCAGTTAAAGATGTCATCTCTCACTTTACTGAGAAATTGAGATCATTCAAAGAGAACTTCCTCTTTTCCTATTCTCTTCATCTCAAATCCACTTGACATTATTTCCTACTATTACTTCCTTTTGCCCAGGCTCTAAGAATGAAGCAGATCATCTCTTGCCAAGGCCAGTCCTTCTACATGTGAGCTTGGTGGCATCCTCTCTCATCTTTTCCTCTTTTTTCAGTCATTCTCTTTCTCTTACTCTCTTTCTCTCTCTCTCTATCTCTCCCTGATTCCCTTGATTTCTGGTGCCCTCTCTCCCAAACTATCATATATTTAACTACATCTAACTACTTTGCATTTCTTCTCTTTATCTTTATTCTATATATACTTCAATGTGTGTTGCCGCCATCATTCAAATGTTAACTCATTGTAAAGATCATTTACTTTACTGTATTTGTATCCACAAATGCTAGCACAGTATCTGTCACCAAGTAATGCTTAATAATTGCTTATTGATTCACTGATAGCCTGATAAGAGAACAAAAATGAATTTCCTAAATAACCTAATAGCATAATAGAGTGTTGGTCATTGTATGAAGGCAACTGATAAGTGGAACTTCTAGTGATTGTCTTGCTGAACATCAGTCATATCCTTGGTGGCATTTAAGAAGCAATTTGGGCATTCAACTCTGTGAGCATGCAGCTCAAGAATCAGCTCCAGAAAAAGGACTGAGTTCTTGAGGACTCATTCTTCACCTTTACACTTCTGTTTCTTTCAGATTGCAGCAAAAAGGGTAGGAGACTTCAGGTTCTACACTCCAAATAACAATGATTTCCTATGACAGAAACACATGGAGATAGGAAACATGTGCTAGCATATAGCCTGAGAGAAGAAATCAAGGATAAATAAGTTTCTGAACTCCAACCTTCTGCATTAAAAAGGTCAAGAAGAAAGAGAGCAGATGGCATCTAGAGCTGGGATCCTGCTACTTAGAAGATAGTGGACCTCAGAACTGAGGCTATGAGGGACCTGAAATGAATGTTTCCTGCTGATCCTAGCGCAAAGTTTCCAGTTCTATCTAAAAATTTGAAAGAAAATTTTTAAAAAGCACAACAATGTCCTTGCCAAGATCTTCAGATGAACTCTAAGCTGGAAGCATCAAAGAATTCAGTGAACTGGTAGAATGATGCGCACAGCAGAAAACAGACCCAGTGAGCTGAGGAGAGCATCACATTCAGTCAAGAAATAGAGCAGTAAAATTACAAAAGATCATCATGGAAGTGTAAATTGACCCTGCGTGTGTGTCCTCCACTTGTGGGCCCCATCCTGCTCAATTTTTGCACTTGATCATTTCCCCACTGATGACGTATTTGTGAGAGAATGTGCCCCAAGTTTATGAAAGAGTACTTTTCTTCCTATGCTGTCCCATGTTTCTGCTCAGTATTTTTTAATGTTTCAACTGGCTGACCATACAGGCAATCACATAGATGGGGGCTTATGAGGTGATCCTCTCTGTGCCTTAGTTTTATCTTCTGTAGGATGAAGGGTTTTGACAAAAAGATTGCAGTAAGATGTATGATACCTGGGATCAGTCTAGGGAGCAGGGACACACATGATATCTGGGAACCATTAGCAAGTGCTCCAAACAGAACTGAATGTTCAGAAGGTCATAGAATCATAGAGTCTTGCAGATGGAAAGGACCACAGAAGCTATCTTTTCCAACCTGAAAGACATAGTACTTGCCCTCAGAGATGCAATTTTCTAAGCAGAAGTGGAGTAAACAATTAACAAATTCACAAATATAAGTCCAGATTGGTAGGCTGTCTATACCAAGTATTGATCATACAGTCATAGGGCTACTAGGATTGAGGAAGAAAACTAGTCACTGGGAGATGGGGGGAGAAGGGAAGACTGGGTAACAATTCTAGTCATTGATAGAACTGGGACAGGGGAAAGGGAATATGTATGGGGTGGGGCAAGACCGAAAATTGGATTTCAATCCTGACTTTGCTACTCCCATCTGTGTGATCTAAAGTAAGTTATTCCACGTCTCTGAATGAACCTCCATTTTCCCTTCTGTAAAATTAGGGGCTTAGACTAATTGACTGCTAAGGTCCCTTCCAGATGTGAATCCTATGACCCAAAAATCCCAGTTTCACTAAGGAATTTGCATATAGGGCTAGGAGGTCAAATCCTAGGGATATGGTATAGAAGTCAAGGGCTTGGTCACTGGAAAACCAGAACCTAGTCAAAGATCAGGGGAGTGAAAAGGGAAAACAGAAACCATGATTAAGAATCTTTTTTAAATCTCCCTCTTTTCCCCAGTACTTCCCAGACTTATCAACAGTTCCCCAGCACACTTTTACATATGCTGTGCATCAGTATCCTTGAGAGGCTGCTGAAGACAGAAGAAGCATCACTGTCCAGAAGGAGCCCAAAGCCAGACTGAGAGGCAGCCCTTCACTTGTAATTAAAATTCAGACATATTTCCTCTCCCCTCCTTTCCACTTAAACCTTTCCCTCCAGGCTATTGTCAGAAACTCAAATGAGAAGGAAAATGATGTTCCTTCTGCATCAGATCTTTCTCCATTTCACATTTTGCCACACTTAGAGATCCATAACTTTTAGAGACTTCAGTCAGCTCTCTGCTGAGAGACTGATGGGACAAGGATGTGGATTACCTGTATCTTTTTGTATGACTGCTGCTACCCTTTTCTGTTAGGACTTTCCACAGGTCAAAGGGCACAAACAAGCAGTTCTCAAAAGAATTTCAAACTATTAACAACAGTATGAAAGAGTGCTCCAATCACTTATATGAAGTAAAATGCAAACTAAAACACCTCACTGTCAGCAAACTGGCAAAGATGACAAAAGATGGGAATATTCAATGTTGAAGAGATTGTGGAAGGATGGGGACACCAATACATTGTTGGTGGAACCATGAATTAGCACAAGTATTCTGAAAAGCAAGTTGGAATTACACATATAAAGTGATTAGAATGTACATAATACCTGACCCAGGGATTCCATTGCTATGCATTTGCCCCAAAGAGGTCATTAGCAAAAAGAAAAGCTCCATATTCACCAAAATATTTATAGTAGGAGTTTTTGTGCTGGCAACTGCCACCAACAGGCAGATAAGCAGCACCTTCTGAGACCACCAGTCCTGCTTTGAGTTCAGTTCTCAATACCAGGAGAAGCAACTTCTTTTGAGAAAAGGTCAATCAGTCCTATCAACTACTGACCAGCTGAGGAGCAACTGCCACTCAGTGGTCAGGCAGGTCAGCCTAGCTGAAGTTGCAGGGACCCTAAAGGAGAGACAAGAGGTACTATGTGCCAGGCAAGTCAAACCACCACCACCACCACCTTGACCATCATCTTGTCTTGGACTCAAATGGAGATAGCTGTCATCCTGGGAATAACTCCCATGGCAATGTAGCCTGGCAACTGCTCCCACAGGGCTACAGCCTACTGAAGACCCAGAAACACATGCTTTGGTCACCCAGGCCCTTAGCACTGTCAGCATAAGAAAATGATGTAATTTTATCAGTGGAAATGAAATTAAAGTCTTCACTATCTGCTTTGCTGCTGCACTCTAAGAACCATGGGACTTTTGCATTTGAATTGGGCTGAAACCTTCCCCTGTGTGTTGTTTCTCCCATTAAAATGTGAGCCCTTGAGATCGGAGACTCTTATTTTCTCCTTGCACTCCTAGTGTTCAGCACAATGCTTTGTATGTAGTAAATACTTTCATTCATTCATTCATTCACCAGCATCAGAACCCAAGAACAAGTCCTGAAAGAGCTTGTTTGGGCTGAATATTCATTCATTCATTCACTCATTCACTTGAAGAACTAGAAATAAGGGAGATGCCCATCAATTGGGAAGTGTTACATTGGGAATATTACAGTGCAGTAAGAAACAGTAATTATGATGAATACAGAAAATAGTGGAAAGATTTACATGAACTGATACAAAGTGATAGTGGCAAGAAAACAATAAAAACAATGGCTATTATTATTCAAATGAAAAGAATCACTATAAGTGTTACAAAGTAACAAATATAAAACTTGACCCTAAAGAAATGGCATGAAAAAGATACTTCTCTCAATTCCTTGGCCAGGTGGGATGGGTGCAACATATATGTGGAATAGTATGTGAAATGTCAGAGTTTTCAATGTATTGACAGATTTCCCTGAATTTTTTCCTTTTTTTTTTTTAAAGAAAATTATGGGTTATAAGGAAAATGGCTCTCTAGAGGGGATAGAGAAAATGCATACAAAGGAAACCTGGATTATGTTAAAACAAAATATATAAATAACATTTGAGAAAGAAATTCCCATATAAGAAAGAATTTTCCATATAATAAATTAAGATTAAACAAAAGGATGTATTGGATTCCATCTGAATTTCACGCAGTTCCGTGTACCTTCTCCATCTCCACTCACAGTCCAGGACAAGAGGAACCTCTTCACAATGATGTTCCCTGAGGTCCCAAAGGATTGTCACTTACAACAAAGGAAGATTCAGTCACTGTCCCTGGGCTCTGCTGACAAAGATAAGCATTGGGGAGTGACTTACAACAAGGACATCGGGAGGCAGTATACAGTAGTGAAAAAAACACTAGTTTGGAAGCCAAAAAACCCAGCTTTGAATTTTGGCTCCAATATTTACTGCTTACATGACCTTGAACAAGTCACACTTGCTGATCTCGTATATTTTTACCTCTCCCCCCCTAAAGAAAAGAAAGGTTTGGGAGTAGAGGGAAATTCTTGGTTAATATGAGAATTTTGCATCATCTGTGGATGTCATTTATCCAGGCTCTGTGGCCAAAGAGTTACAAACTTAGCATTTCAGTAAATAGGCTGTATATGGACCTTGTGCTGGCAGTGAAAGGGTCAAATCAAGCTGAAGGTGCCTGAAGGATCTCTCTCATCTTCCCCTTCCCCGCCCCCATCTCCTTCTCCAGCTCAGCTCAGCTGCTGAGTGCTTGAGGGCTATAGCACCTTCAAGGAGAGAACTCAGTGAACTGGCAGGTTCCTCGGTTTCCCATGTTGGGCTGTGCTGACTAAGTTCATTACAATGCATTGATACTTCAGTTGCCATGGTGACCCTCCCAGTCAAACAGATCCTCCACTAATAGTTACTAAATTCACTCTGGCCCCATCAGCACAATTAAACAAGATGAATTTGTGAGCAGCTACATAATGAGATCCGGACATCCGGAAAGCATATGGTGACCTCCCTAGGGAGGAGGAGTGGGGGAAGGGTCCAGTGCTGTCATCTAGATTTTCCTTCAGCCTGGGTTCCCTAAGCAAGATCTTCCTAGTTTGAAAAAAAACAAACTGTGTGTAATAATTAGGAGGGGGGGGCGGGGGAGAAATTGAAAATGCAGACAAGCCCCGGCTGTCTTCACCTCCAGGGAACAAAGCAACAGCAAAATCCCAAATCACCAGACTGGATAACAACGCAGGAAGGTGTGGTGTAATGGGAAAATAGCAAATCCTCAATTAACTTACCTTGCCCTACTCAATTAAATGGAATTTCTTAGAGGATTGTGAATTCATAAAGTACTTTAGAATTTGTAAAATGCTTTCCTTTTGAAAACAAAACAAAACACAAACCCTTGATGTGGGACACTCAGTAAGATCAAAGGTTTTAAGATGAATGGACCCTTGAAACCAACTTGCCTCATTTTTACAGAAGAGGGAACCAGCACCTAAGAATATGAAATGATTTGCCCAAGTTTTCATAGGGACAAAGTAGAAGAACTTGCATTTGAACTCAGTTCTTCTAACTCTTTCTTCCAATGCCCTTTTTTTTCCCCAGGTAGATGTAAGTATTATCTTTATTCCTGTTTTACATATGAGAGAACTGAGTCACTTGTATGACATTTGGCAAGTCACACAATATTCCTGTGTCTTGGTTTCCTCATATATTTAAATAAGAGGTTGAACCAAATGGTCTTTGGGGGTCTCTAGCAGCTATAATCTATGATCCAATGAGGTTCTAAAGAGTCAAGTGACTTGGTCAGGGTCAAACAGCAAGTCATTGCCAGAAATAGGTCTCAAACCCTGGGCCAATGATTCTAAGACCAGGATATTCTTACACCTCACTGCCTCTGTGAGTGCATAAAACAAAAACAAAACAAATCCATGTAAGGAATTAGGTTAAAAAAAGAAAACAAACACTATCGTCCAGGGGTTCCCTTGAGCTTAATTCATACCCAGTTCAATCTCCTGCACCTTCTCCATCCCTACCAGAGCCTATGCTGATACACAAAGCAGAAATCCTGTCTTTACGAGCTTACAATTTAATAGAGCAATTACAGAATGGAAGAGCTGGAAGGGAATTGAGGTCCCATAGTCCAAGAGGAAAGACTAGATGATGCTGCGGAGAGAGCACCAGGCCCAGAGTTAGGAATACATGAGTTCAATCAAGTCTCAGAAACTTACTAGCTGGGTGATCCTGGGCACCTTACTTAATCCTAGTTTGCTTCAGCTCCTCATCTGTAAAATGGGGACACACTGAAGAAAGAAATGGCAAACCAGTCCAGGATCTTTACCAAGAGAAACCCATGAACAATGTTCATTGGGTCACATAGAGTCAGAAATGACGGTACAACAGAGTAGAAATCTCTTCTTTGAGACCCCTGAAAAGTGACCATCTAGTTTCCAGGTGAAAAGGTCCAGAGATGGGGAACCTACCACCTGCTAAGGCAGCTCATTCTACCAGTGTATGGCTCTGATAAGAATGACTGACACCCAAAGGGCTTTATGATTTGGAAAGGCCTTTGCATACAGTATCACATTTGAATCTGCAAGGCAACCCTAAAAAACAAGCACCCCAGGTATAATTGTCCCTATTTTGCAAATGAAGAAACTGATTCTCAGGGAGAGTAAGGGATTTGTCTAAGGTAACATAGCTATAAGTGTCAGAGACGGGGTTGGAATGCATGTCTCTCCTGAGTCCAGGTCCAGCACACTTCCCACTCTATATCTCTGTCTCCTTCTCTTCCATCTATCCAGGTGAAATATACCTCTCTGAGGTTTTCAGTCATGGCAGCTAACTCTCCCTTATAAAACCAAAAAGAATGAACTAAATATCTCTTTGATGAGAGTTTTTGAAGTATTTGAAAACCCTCATGTCCCCCCATGTCTTGTCTCCCTTCCCAACACCCCCAGTTCCTTCAACTGATCTTCGTATGGCATGGTTTACAATTCACTTACCAGTCTATTCGTCCTCCTCTGGACATTCTCCAATCTGTTAGAGCCCTTTCTAAAATGTGGTGCCCAGCATGGAATAGGATACTCCAGATATGGTCTGCCCATCAAAGAGCAGAGTAAGGTGATCCTTCTTCTGGCCGCCAGGCTCCCATTAATGAGCCTACTATTGCGTCGGTTGTTCTGGCTCCCATAAACACCATTGATTATAATACAAGGCAGTATGTTTTAAGTACCAAACAAGCAATGAGACAACAAGATCTCCTTCCAAGGAGAAGGGGATCACATCTAGAAGTAAGTGATTAGGGAAGCTTTCAGAGCCAAGGAAACATCTGAGTCAGTCCTAGGAGAATGGGGACAGGCATTCCAGATAGAAAAGAAGGGTGTGAGAAAAGGCAGGGAAATGGGAAGTCACAAGGTATGCTCTGAAGATAGTGAGCAGGACAGTTTAATTGAACCACAGTGCCTTATACACAACTGGCATTTAATAGCTGCTTACTGCATGTATTATAGGAACCCTAAAGGGGATTGATAAGAAATCAATTTGGAGAAGTAGATTAAGGCTAAACTGAGAAAGATTTGTCATAGCGGTGCTCGTTCAGAAAGATACTCATTAATCAACTACTCTTTCTACAAGGTGCTATACAGAGATGCATTAAAAAAATAGTGTCTACCCTCAAGAAGCTTACAATGTAGTACAGTATACAAAAGAATCCCAGAATGGCAGTGTCAGAAGGGACCCTGAATTATCCACCCATGAACAGGAATCTCCTCTATAAGGTCCCTACAAAGTGGTCAGATTGGAAGGTATGGCCAAGACAGAACATGTCTCTCTTCTGGGTCCTATGTATCTATCAATATAGCCTCAGGTCATGTCAGCTTTTACATGGATTTATCTAGAGGTAAACAGACAATTCATGCCCTGAAGGAGCCTACAATCCAATGAAAGAATCTAAATATTGTTCCATAGGCAATGGAGTGCCATGAGGGTTTCCTGAGCTGGGGAACGATTTATTATAAACTTCTAAACAGGAAGAACCTATAGAGAGAATTGAAATGAACACATCACTCTGTCCATCGCCCTCATTACATTGATCTCGGCCAGGTATGATCTTATCGACATGATCCAAAAATAATCATAGAGCCCATCTGTCCATACCTTATGATACACTGAACTAAGAGAGGTGGGAGACGTGGGTTGGGGCTCTGGCTCTGTCACGAACTAGATGTATGCCTAGTTGAGTATGTCACTCCAGTCCTTTAGTTCTCATTTTTCCCATCTATAAAAGGAGATTGGACTAGATAAACTTTAAGGTCTAACATTCTATAGTTCTATAATTTGATGCTCTCCACTATCTTGGTATAGTGTGAGAATGACACCAATGAATTTAGGCAGGAAATCCTTGACAAAACAGAAATATTTTACTTGGCAATTTTAAAACATAAACCTACAGGCATCTATAAAAACACAGATTCTTTTAATTCCTAATTGATTGATTGATTCAATTAGGCAATTGTCACCTATCAGAAAGAAAGGTCATGAGGGCCACAGTATGGGTAAAAGTTTGGATGAGGAGGTGAGGGGAAAGAAAGATTGACCCTGGGGGTCAATAAGGGGGAAGAATAATAGGTATTTCCTTGGAAAGGGAAGGAGGCCCCAGCCCAAGAGTAATGTTCCGGGAAGTGTGAGAAGATGAGGAAGATGACTTTATTGATTTCTCATATTTGCCTACAGCACACCAGCTGTGTTCCCAAGAGCAGAGGTGCCAAACATGGGATGCAGAATCAGATTAGAATATAATTGTAAATATTTAACAAAACAAAACAAAATACAATAAAACATAGATAACATTACATTTTAAAACTAAATCAATATGTATGGATTAGTGGCCCCCATTTCTATGTGTTTGACACCATTGCCCTAAAGGGTCCCAAATTCCATATCTTGTCACGGAAGGCAGATCAACTCACCAAAGAAAATTGAATTACTGCTCCACTGGTCTGGAACTCATCTTTATAGGAGATTTTGATCTCCAAATCACAGACCATGCATGAATAGACCCTACAGCCTCATTACCTGTACACCCTCTATATTTATAGATGTTGTCCCACCCTGCCACATCTTTTTCTTTCTCTCTCTCTCTCTTTTTCCCCCTCTTCTCATCACCTCTTATCTTCCTCTCCTCCCTCCTCACTTCCTCCCGTTCCCTTAGCTTCAGGCTGGATTAACAATAAACATAAAGCAAGACAAAACAAACTTCAGTAACAGAGATCACACCCTGGCATTTTCTGTACCAGTTATGACGGCAAAGCCAGGGGACTGTTTAACAAATACAGTGTCTAAACCCTCCAAATGTCTAAACCCTCCAAAGAGGGTATCTTTTCTAGATTTCATTTTGCACAAATTCCAACAATGTTGTCATTGCTTAGACTATTCTGAAATGTCTTTGGGAACTGGTTTCTAGCACAGGCTTTTGTGTGTGTGTGTGTGTGTGTGTGTGTGAGTGTGTGTGTGTGTGTGTGTGTGTATGTGTGTGTGTGTGTATGTGTTCTTCCTTCGTTGTTGAAGAAGACCATGGCATCCGAGAAATAATGACATGACTTGCACTTGACTTTGTTTTGAGTGAGAGAGGGTTGTGCAGGTCACCAGCTTCACTTCTCCTCCAGAGCCATCTGAGTCCAGTGACCAGATATTCATCAGGATGACTGGAGATGACCCAGGATGAGGCAATTGGGGTTAAGCGACTTGCCCAAGGTTTCCCAGCTAGTGAGTGTCAAGTGTCTGAGGTGAGATTTGAACTCAGGTCCTCTGATTCCTGCACTGGTGCTCTATCCAGTGCACCACCTAGCTGCCCCAGACAGGCTTTTGCAGTTCCTCAAGAGTTACAGTTCCCCTTCCTCTTATGAAGGTGGATTTGATTTCTGGAAATAACCAGAAGTTGAAATGAGTGAAGTCTGATGAGTAAGGATCATAAACTAGAACTGTAAAGGACATTAAAGGTCATCTCCTCCAACTTTCTTACTTTATAGATGAGCAAACTGAAGTCCAGAGGGTTGTGACTTGCTCAAGGTCACAAACGGCAGATTGAACTCAGGTCTTTTGACTCCAAATCCAGGGTCTCTTTGAGGCTAGGCAATGCTACTGTGCTCTGAAATGAGGTGTATACCTCAGGAATTAACGGAGAAGGCAATTCATTAACGTGAAAAACAATCCTGAAAGTATTCCATCCCTAGCTGCTGTTTCCCTTGAGAGTTTGGGGGAAAGGTGGTGGGAGCTGGAGGGGGGTGTGGAAGAGAAGGAAGGACATTAATAGCTCATCTCTCCATTTCCCAAACTCTGACTAAACACACTTCTACCCCCTCCCTCCAATCAATATATCTGCTGCCTTGGAGTTAAGTTGGGGTAGGGGTGGGAGGAGGTGAAGAATAATATCTTACATTTTTAATTGACATGATCATTTCTGTTTTCAACTATTCAAAATAAAGAGAAACTAAATTTGGAAACAGATGACCCAGGCATAAGTTCTGATCCTGCCCTCTTACTACCTGGGGCAAGTCACTAAATTCCTCTGGACCTCATCTTGCTCATCTTTCCATAAAGGAATTGGGTTAAATGATCTCAAAGGTTGATTTCAGCTACAGTCAGAACTCTTCCTATAAGGAAACTGAGGCACAGAAAAGGCTCCATGACTTTCAAGAGGCTGCAAAGGTTATAAAGACCAGACAGGTTGTAATGTTCCTTCCACTGTACCAAGCTATCCCCCTCCCACTGACTCCATTCTCCCTCCACAACTATTACTATTCTCTTCAACTTACAGATTAGGAAACTGGAGCTCAGAGAAATGAAATTAGTTGCCCAGTTAATGTCAGGACCAAGTCTTGGACTCAGTTTTCATCTTTCCTTAGGGAAGATAAGAGAGGAAAGATGAAGAAAGCAAGGTGAAATGATCAGCATTTGTTAGAAATAAAGGAAGAGATGAAAGCCACTGGAAGCAAAACTAGAGTCCTTACTCACTTCCCAGTAGTTCCTATGAAACTGACTTCACACAGGGCTTTCGAATTAGAATTATGCCCTATTTTGAATGATAATTACTCAAATGCTGGTCTCTCAAAACCGAGGCCAGTTCTCCAGACTGGGGCCTTTGCTGTGGGTCCAGACATGTTTCATGACTACAAGGGCAAAGAGGCTGCCTCTTTACCCAACCTCAGTTCCTTTTGTGAATGTGACCTCTTGCCCCTAGGCTTGCCAGTCAATGAGCTTTGCCTGAAGGATTAAAGATGCCTGAAGTATCTATGGCAACCGAACTGATTTTTACCCAGAAGTCCTAGAAACAGTGACATTTGAACCGAGAATCGAGAATTCCAGAAAAGAAAAAGAAAGCAGGGCAGTCCCCTTTCCCTATCACCGCATCCTGCCTTAAAAGAAGAGACACAGGCTAACAGTCTGAGAGAAGAGGGTGGAAAGGCAGAGATCTGGGCTTCTCCTTTTAAGCATGAGGCATGGGGTAGCTCTTCCTGAGGCAATCACCCATCAATCATCTTTGGCACACTCCCCTGACACAGACTCTGAGGGGTCAACTAAGAACCTCTGGTTGTATGTGCCTTTTATCAAGAAGCCAGAGCACATGAGACATCAGTATCTACTCAGTTCCATGACTCTTGTTATATAAATATGCTAATAAATGTATAGAGAAAGGAAGCAGGAAAGCTGGGTGGGAGTCCCAATTCATTCCACTTAGGGATTCTTTTTTCTCATCAGTAAAATTAGGGGGTTGGACTGGATAGCTTAAGGTCTTTCCCAGGAAAAAAAGGAATTATGAGATTTTTTTGAGTCTAGCTCACTTTGCCAGGGATTGCTATGTTACACTGGGTAAATCATTTTTCCCTTCAGCAAATGGGAGTAGGAAACTCAAATATGAGTGAAAAGTACCAAGTTACTGACAAGATGTAGATATTTACATACATTTCTCTTTCTCTATTAGAAGCATCTCAGATATTTACATACATTTCTCTTTCTCTATTAGAAGCATCTCAACATGGGTAGAACATTTGTGTAAATATGTTAGCTACCTTGTTCTCTTTGGTTCCTGGACCATGCCAGCTAAGATAACTCACACGAATTTGTAAATTAACTGTTTCTCTCCAACATGTCTCTCCCATTTTTTATGTTTTAGGGACATTTTCCTGATCATTCACTTTACCTGGCCCCAGAGGGAAAATATTTTCTTAAAAGGTAAAAACAACTTAATACTTTAGGTTTACAAAATTATTTCCTCCTAAAAATACTATGGCATAGGTAAAATAATATCATTATCCCCATTTTAGGGATGAGAAAAGTAGGGCTCTCACAGCTATTAAATGTTGGAGTTGGGATTAAAACTCAGAATCCCCGACTTCCAAGTTAGCTCCTTTTTCACCACACCTCACTGCCTTTAAGGAAGTGATTATTCTCTAGTTCCAGGTCAGCAGCTCTGACACTGGAACCAACTGAATTAACTGTGAATAGCAATGATGTAGGCCCCTCCTAGGCCTCCACTCCACCTAGCTGGCAAAGGGCTGCTGACCAGCCATCCCTATGGCACATCTGGGGTTTCTTTTGGCCAATTCTCCTTGACCCAAGCAGGCTGCTCCTCTTAACATCTCTTTGATTCCGCTCAGCTTGAAATGAATACAGCATCAATTCCCTGCAGGGAACAGATAAATATGCTTTTGCTTAAAATACTAATGAGGTTAGACACAAAGTTAGTTCTAAGGGATGGGTTAGGAGGAGCAATCCCTAGGGAGGGTGAGGGTGGAGGAAGCAGAGGATTCCAAACCTGGCTCTACTTCCAAAAGAACATGGTCCCATTTAGAGGTATCTAGGAAAAAAAGGCAAGAGGAAACCTTGTGATCTCAAACCTCCCAAAGTCCTAGTTGGCCTCTACATGAAAACGTGGCTGATGGGAAACTTTCTGTTGAGGAAAAAGCATATTTATAAGACAATAGGCATCCTGTGGAGATGTGAATGACACTTCTCACAGGAGTTCCAGGCACTTTGCAACAATAATAATTTTTAAATGCGCTTCATATTTGTTTAGATTTAAAAACTGGAATAAAAATAGAGAAGTAGAAAATATTGAGCCAGTCCAGTAACAACAGCATGAACTTACAGGGTATCTGTCCCTAAAATCTTAGTGCTGCTGTCAAGACCTGAAATAAAACAAAGCCATCAGTTGAGGAATAAAGTGTCTTTAATTGAGATAACAGGGTAGCAAACCTGCTGCCCTGCGGGATGTTCCATGAATATAGAGCACAGTGGATTTCCCAACTTCAAGGTCCATGGAAAAGCTTCTTATACCTTTAGGAGTAGAGGCAGTATGACATAGCAAGACCCGATCATGAGACCTCAGTGACCCTTGGCCATCCAGGCAAGGAAAACCACTTCATTCTGACTGTTTTTCCCTTCATGCCATGAATCCAAGCAAAAGAGGGCAAGGACATTAGAAGCTGAGATCCAGTTTAAGCTAGATTCCCTTACAAGATAAAATTTTTGGATTGGGGGACCTAGTGATTCAGTTCAACCTAATCAAGAGTAAATATCTTCAGAGTAGGAATATAAGGACATTTCTGAAATTGAGGCTACAAGGATCATTTAAGGGAAGGTCAAGTAACATTTGGTATTAACAATTTTCTGTCATTATGTTAACAACATTCCATCCTTACCATTAAAGCTTAAAACTGCCCTAAGACTTTTGGGATGCTGTGTATTTGGGGGAGCAAGGGCAAGGAGGAAGAATATAAGAAAGGATATGAAACTGCCACCATTCTATCATTCCTAGAGGGGAATCTCCTTAAAACTGATACAGATCAGCAACTTGTCTGTAAGTCAGAGAGGTATCTAGTTCATTGACAAGTCATGTGATTTGCCCATGGTCACAAAGCAACTGTTAAAGGCAGTATTTGAGCCTAACTCTTCCACACTCCAATTCTTCCCCATGTTTTCTCCAACACTGGGGTCACAACAAAGAAAACGGACAAAGAAGAATTAAGATGAACCAGCCACAGAGGCAGGGACAGAAGTGGGAGCTCCAGAGTTCAATTAAATGCATCACTATATTAAGGACACCACTTCAAAGGATGCAGAAAGATCATAGAGCTAGAAGGAAATTTAAAGAAACCTTAAAGGCCATCTAGTTCACTTACTCCACTCATTTGACAGATGAGGAAACTGAGGCAGGCGTTAAGCAATGTGCCCAGGGTCACACAGCTAGTACATATCAGAAGTGGGATTTAAATTTAAGTCTTCTTACCTCCAACCCTAGCCCTTTGTCCCTTATGCTCTGCTGTAAACTGACTTAGACTCTTCCCTCTGGGTCCCTGAACTCCAAGAAACACCTCACTGAAGTCAGCAAACAAAAGGGGAGAATGGCCACAGGAGCATTGCTGTTACCCAGTTGCCAGATCGGTAGATCAGAGGATGACGTTCCTGTCCCGGCATCAGTAAGGGAAATGCTGCCCTTCCTTGAGAGCTATTGTGACTGCCTTAGATGTAAACTGGACAATCATGTCATCTTCCTGTTAGGAAGTATGACCAATGTTCCCAGGAAAATGGGACAGTGGGCTTCAGCTAAGGGGTATTTTCCAGATGAGGCAGCAGAGAGGGAGCTTTGACCACTAACCTCCAGGAATTGCAGGATTTAACTAGCAGAGGAATTTAAGTGGCAAAATCAAGATTCTTAAGATAGTCTCTTCACTTTTCAGTTTCCCCACTTGCTCAAAATGCTTTCACTTGGATCCTTCAGGATGCCACCCCTTCCAACCATCCCACCCCATCCCCTATCTCTGATCCCCAGAGCTGGAAATACACTCTCTCCATGCTTGCATCTCATGTATTTTTTATTTTCCTCTCCCATGAATTTGACCATATTTTATTTAGCATCAAAGCTACTGGTGAAGGGGTATGATAGCAAAAACTCTGGATTTGAAATCAGAAGACCTGTGTTCAGGTCCCTACTCTCACATACATAATGGCCAAGTCTGACTCCCCAGAGGAGTGACAAGAAAATCTTCTGAGGAGCAGGCAGGCAGTGCAGTGGATAGAGTACCAGCCCTGGTGTCACAAAGATCAGAGTTCAATCCGACATCAGACACTTACCAGCTGTATGATCCAAGGCAAGTTGTTCAACTCCAATTGTCTCCAAAAGGAAAAAAAGAAAGGAAAAATGCTATTGTCACCTTTCTTTGTGTTTGGGGAGAAGAAGGAGGGAGGCAGGTTATGAGTCTAGCACATGTCATATCCTATCACACTGGGTTAATGTTGGTTAGTCTTGTTTGAAACAAAAAATCTTTGTTTCAGGAAATAGAAGAGGTAGAAGAATATATCTGTAAGTAAGGGCAATACAAAAGCTAAAGATATACAAAAATTGAAACATAAAAGAAAAGTTAATAAAAGTGTGTCTTTAGAGGTTCTTCCCCTTCCTACTTACATGACTTAGGACAAATCCCTTCACCTCCTTAGGTGTTAATTCCTCATTTGTAAAATGAGACGATTGGACTAGATAAAGCTAAGGTTCTTTCCAGATCTAAAATTCTATGATTTTTGTGATTCTTAGTAGCAAAAGCAGGGATTTCTTAGTGTAACATAGGGGATAGAGAAAAGAAGAGCTGGCCTCAGACATTTGGACAAGGCTCAACTCTTCTGAGTCTCAGTTTACCCTTCTGTAAAAGGGGATGATCATAGCACCTGCTTCACACCTTGTAGCAAGGATCAGACGAGATTACGCATAATGCCTTATAAACCTTGAGGTGTTATATTATCATTATTAAACAGTAAATATTTATTGAATTGAATTAAATTACCTACTAACTAAATTACACAAGCCTCCCACCCACACATCTCAGCTACCAAGGACAAGGATTACGGTGAGACCTTTGAGTGTGAAATGTTAGAAGCAGTAGTAATGCTAACACTTTAAGCTTATACATGACTTTATACTTTCCAGAGTATTTTCACAGGAACCTCATGAAGTTGTCAGGACAGAGATTTTCGTGTCCATTTTACAGAGAAAGAAGTTGAGGCCCGAGGTCACTCAACCATATCTTCCTATTCCTGGATCCAAGATGCTTTCTACAACATTACTTTTCAGTAGAATAGTGAGAATTACAATGGTAAAGAAATAAGGGCAAACAAGATGGATAACGTGTTCTCAAAATCTTCCCCGAGAACTTCTTTTTCAGTAAAACAGTTGGGGGTGATGATGATGGCACAATTTATCCATTGCAAATCTCTGTCGTCCAGTGCAAGCAAAGGCTCCCTTCTGTCCTGAAACTAAAGAAGTGATTTCTACATCTGCCTGCATCCCAGGCACAGGAAGCCAAAGCTTTCTTGGAGTCTTTCTTTCCCTCAAGGATGTGTTCTGTAAACAGAATCAGAATCTCATCTTCCTCCATAAATATTTTAGAAAATAGAAAACAAACAGATTGCCTCTGATCTGGTGTGCATCCTGAGCTATGGAGCTCAGAGACCTTCTCTGTCCCCAAGGTACTGCAGAATTCCTCTGGCACTAGGGGGTGGGTGGAGGAAACAACAGAGGAGATAGGAATCTTCTGTGGAAAGGAAGCTCTGGTTTGAGGACTTTGGTATGGGGAGGAGTAAAAAGGGGGGGGGGGTGAAGGATTGGAGAAGAGGGATGCCTTGTTTTAATCCAAAGCTTTGAGATGTCTGTACATTAAGGCAAAAAATGACAAAAAGGAGAAATTTGAGAAAACTTGCATCTCCTGATGCACAGCAAAGTAACCAGAACTGAGAGAATAATTTCTGCAATAACAGGGATGCTGGAAAAATGAAACGCTTTGAAGGATTTAAGAGCTCTGATCACCCATCATTCGAGAGGACCAATGATCAATCATGTTACCCATCTATGGCTGGATACATAAGTGATGGACTTGATGCAGAATGAGACACATTTTGTAGATGTAGTCAATATGAGAATTTATTTTGCTTGAGTGTGCATATTTGTGACAAAGATTTTCTCTTTTTTCTTTTTCAGTGAGGGAGAAGTGAGAGGAAGAAAAAATTCTTCTTCATGAGGGGAGGTAATTTAAAGAGAAAAGCCAGCCTAGTTAATATTACCTGTTCTGCCACTGCTTTTTGTTAGCTCACTGATTTCCTAAACACAGTACCACCTTTGGGAGAGGCCTAAAGCTGGGGGGGGGGGGGGGAAGGTGTGGGCAGGTTTAAAATGATTGGCTACAGAAACTAAGAGAAAGAATGAACTCGGGCAAATGTGGGAAGAGGAAAAGCAACTGGAGGAGTATCTCTTTAAAAAAACAACCACCTTATGTTCTATTGATGTGCTTTGTTTTTACAGTACAAACACTGACAGGATAATCTGCAACTCATTTTTAGAATGGCACTGGGTACCAATGGGCCTGAGAAAAGACTTTGTTATTGGGTGCAAGGAGGAATATGAATGCATTAGGCACATGAGGAGAGACTGGAAGCCACATGGACAAGGAACCTTAGGGCTAGAAGAGATCTCATTTAGCCACCCCAGACAAGGAAATCGAGACCTAGCAAGACTTTTATTTATGGAAGAGCTGCTTTATTAGCCCAGTTCTCTGATTCCATATGCAGCATAGTTTTCAATACATCACAGTGCTTCAAGGAGAAAGGGTACAGATGCAGAGACCCTGAAAGCAATTTCCAGGGACTTAAAGGATCACATAGGAATTTAGAGTGAGAAGGAATTTATTTTCACAATCATCAGTCCAACACATGCATTTTACAGATAAACAAACAGAGGTCCAAGGGATTGCACCACTTCATAGGTTTAGACCAGGAAGTGACCTAAGAGTCCATTGAAGCCAGTTTCTTCAATTTACAGATCAGAGAACTGAGGCACTTTGAGATTAAATGACCTGTCCAGTGTCACACAGTTCGTAAGGGTCTAAAAGGGAATATGAACCCAAGCATTCCTGCATCCAAGTCCAATTTCCCAACTACTATTTCCCTAGATCACATAGATAAATGGTAAGTAAAGATCTGAACCCAATGTCTTTTGATTCCAAATTCAATGTGCTCTTTCTACTATAAACAACCGAGAATTTTATAGAGGGAGTCGGAGGACAAACTGATAGAAAATACTGTACTCACACTGTATTTCTCCCCTCCACATACACACACCCTAATATGCTACATATAGCCAAACAGCAATCCCCACCAAAAGTATCATATGTAATCATCAATGACAATAAGAACATAAATTTAACCTGGAAAAATCAAAGAGGAATGAAAGCTCCCTCTATGTAAGCCAAGTTTCCAAAAGGGAGTCAGTTACACATGGGGCCATTTGAGCAGCTAAGGGATGGAGAAGAAAGGACCAACATGAAATGCCCTCCCATGCTGGCACCCTTTGCCCACAGCAGATGGAAGAGCAAATGTGGTAGTCAGGTCTCCTTGGCTGTGGGGTGGGACAGTTGGACCTGAGTTGTCTATCAGGATTTTCTTACAGGGTTTCCAAAAACCTTTTAATGAAGGGACATGAGTGGTTACTATAGAGATCAGAACTTCCAAGGCAACTTTCAAGCCCATACAGCCACTGCTTGCTGCCTTATGCCATCAGCTTGGTCCCAGGATGTCTTCCAGCATCTGAACAGACAGGGAAGAGGGAATTTATGCCACAGGATTCGACTGTGGTTTATGTTACACTGAGACAGCTATGTGGCACTGCAGATAGAACCAAGTTCAAAAGTAGCCCCAGATACTTACTAGCTGTGAGACTCTGGGCAAGTTCTTTAACCTCTGTCTGCCTCAGTTTCCTCATCTGTGAAATAGGGATCACAATGAGGATTGTTGTGCAGATCAAATGACACGGTATCTGTAAAGTGCTGTAAGTTCTAGCTATCACTATTACTATGACTGTAATTATAAAACTCAAAGTTAACAAACCCTCTCCCCAAGGACAGAAACTCCAAGACCAGAAAGAGAAATAAGAGCACCCTCTAATAGAAAAGGTCAAGTGTTGAGGGACTGGACTCCTGGGGTTTAGACTTAGAACTTCCACTAACTGAGGCAAGTGAATGACTGAACCTCCTGGACCTTGATTTTCTCATCTGTGAAATGGAGGATCACAAGTATAGGTACCTCAGAGGTTATATAACCCAATACCTTCCTTCTAAAAATAAAGAAATACAGGTCCAAGGAGGAAAAGTGACTACTTACAGGTAGTAATTATCCAAGGTGGAATTTGAACTCAAGTCCTTTGTATCTAGGGGGTACGGGTAGATTAGAGTAAATGCATATCTATCTCACAGAGTTATTATGAGGACAAGAGATATGAAAGCTCTTCTCAAAGTGCCACCAAAATATAAGGATTATTATTTTCAAAAACTGCGTAGGTTTCTTTTTCTGTTCCTCTGGTCTTAGCCTGGCCCAGATCTCTCCCATTGTGAAGGATCACCATGCCCCAGATGGAGTTAGTTTAGAGATGGTCATCCTTCAGTGCAGCTACCTGCAAGCAGGCCTCTGGGTCCATGCAACCTTTCCCCTTTACCATCTGGCTGGCCCCACTGCTCAGCCTGGAGGATTGGGAAGCTCCCAAAGACCAGTCAATCTGCATGTGTCCAGTGCTCCAGGAGGGACCTGACCAGTCACCACACCCAGCAGGTCTCATCTCCACTGAACAGATGAGGAGACTGACACAGAGAGAAAGAGAGGAGGGGCACCAGCAGGCTCAGCACAGGAACAAGTAAGCACAAGGGGAGGAGCCCACCTTCCAACTGTTTTTATTCATGGGATGGGTGGCAGCTCCCTTAGAAGGAAGGGCACTTTCAGCATCGTCTTGTGGTCAATGAACAAGTCTTAGTGAATTTTCAGATGGTGACCAGTCTGGTGCTTGGCTATTGGAGAAGCCTCTAATTCTACAAAAAGAGTTCTTGTTCTCATGGAATCAAAATATGTTTCAGCAAAAACATTAGAAGACCTGCTAGCTGAGTGGTATATTTCAGCAGAATATCGGATGGGGGAGATAAATATGAGCTTCAGTAGTCAGGAACACTTCATACAAGTGAACCTTGAAGGATGAACCAAATTTTTCTAAGTTGAGGGAAGGATTCTAGCTAAAGACATAGTACAAGTGAGAAGGAACATGGCATGTTTTCTGGACAATGAGGAGGCAGGACCACCTAGTTAGTACAAGGGACTTATAATAAGAATAACAGTATATATGTATGTGTATATATATATATACATATATATGTATATATGTATATATATATGCATATCATGGTTCGTTCTCTAAGAGGACCATGACATCAGTAAGACGACGCCATGACTTGTAAGTAAATTGCATTAAGTTAAGGAAGACTGTGCAAAGTCACCAGCTTCCCTTTCTCCTCTGAAACCATCTGGATCCAGTTGCCAGATATAAATCAGGACAACTGGAGATGGTTCAGGATGTAGTGGGCCATTATCTATTTGTCTGTCTGTCTATCTGTCTATCTATATCTTTATATATATATGCATGTGTGTACACACATGTGTTTATGTATATTTATATGCCTACATATATGTCACTTTAATGCATACAATCCCTTCATGTATGTGCATATGTGTGCAGGTATATTTTTACATATATTATATAACTTTAAAGTATATAGTTACTTTACATCCATGTCTATGTGTGTGTGCATTCTAATTTGATTCTCACTTCAACCCCTAAGGTAGGTACTATTGCTATCTCCTTTTTAAAGATGAGGAAACTGAAGCTGAGAAGTTAATGACTTGCAGAACTTGAACCCAGGTCCATCTAACTCCAAGGTCAGAACCTTCATTCCATATGATCTCCAAACAGGATAGAACTTTGACTGTTAGAAACTTTCAATTCTAGTGACTATCTATCAATATGTCTGTCTTAGACTGTTAGCTCCTATGAGAAAAGACCAGTTCTACAATGAACAGTCTGGCAGTAGCATGGGACTTGGAGTCAGTACACCTGAGTTCTATAATGGTATTGTGAGTTTAATGGAGGACAGGGGAGGGAGCGAAGTGTTTAAGATCTTTCCCACCCATTAATAGACCTCAATACCTTTTGTTAATTTCTGTTGAGGCACTGGGTCAGAGGACCATGTCCTCTAGCTTGGAGAAGTGTGTAAATACTCTGAAGTGAGGTTTTACTTTGGGGCCTTCTCATGTTTCTTTGGACAGTTGAAGACTCTGAGCAACCATTAAGGAGCCCCCAGATTTGAAAATACAGATGTTGGTGCTGCTCTCTCTGGTAACTATGTATGCATGCAATGGTCAGACATCTGGATCTGTTGATCTGTGATGAATGTCTTGCTTACGATCAGACGGTTGGAAGCCCTGTCTGTTGGTCTTCATTTCTGTCAGTATTTTCTCTGAAGTTCAGGGTGTTGACTTTTCCCCCTGAACTAAGGGCTTGATTATACAAGCACATGCTTGATTGAAATAAATTGTTGACCCCTCAAAAGTTGCCTTTCCTTATAAAAAAGCAAATCAAAGAACCTGTGATAGCAGGCCACCCTGGATGTGTCAGGGTGGTTTTTTTTTTTACAAGCTCAAATCCTGACTTTTTTTTTTATGGAGGGATGAGAAAAAGGCACCTCAGAAGGGGGCAAAGGGACATTTTAAAATATCCTCAGTAGATTTTTAAAGTCTTCCTGTCAGTAATAATAATTCCCATTTAATATGACCTTATAGCTACAGAGCACTTTCCACACATTATCTTATTTGATTTTTTTCAACAACCTAAAAGGGATAGACAGTATATCTCATTCTCGCTTGGCAGATGAGGAAACTGAGGTTTGGAGGATTTCATTGATACCCACATAGCTGGTAAATAACCTGAATCCCAGCTAATTACCTGACTCTGTGTCAAGAATTCTTTCTAGATTCTTTATAGTGATGATATTGACAGACCTAGGTCATCATCTTCATTTAAGGTTGGCCTTCAGTGAAGATGGAAGAAGCAATCAACTCCTTGATATGACTCGAAGCATGCCAAAAATAACCCACCTAGACCAAAAATCACTCTCCCACCTACCTGGAACAAAGTCTGATGTCACCTAATTAATCACCACTTTGGGAACCTTCTGGTAACTGATACACTTGAACTGAACTAAGAGTCTATTTTACCTGAGAAGAGTAACACATTAGCCGTTATGAGTAGTATCCATAGGCAAAATAGCAAGATTGGGAGGAGTGGGGAAAGAAGGGGGGTAGGACCCTAGATGAATAAATTTTGAGTAGGAGGCAGGGGAGAAGTTTTGGACCACGGGGCATTTCTGGGAGAGGGCAGGATGAGATAAGACTCTATAGGAGGAAACCCTGAGCAGCTAAGAAAAGGAGGGAGGGAGAGCCTAATAGCAATAAGCACCATTCAGTACTGAAACTATACATTCCATTATCTTCACCACAGAATCATCCAGCCAGGCTGGTCTTGACTTTAGGTGGGCTAGGTGGTATAATTTTGTGAATCACAGGGAGAGTCCTTGGCCTCAGTACACTTCAGGGATCTGCTAGCTCATGTCTTACATTTCCTTATCTGGAGATAGAGACTTTCTTTTTATAAATTTTTTACTGATATATTTTGCTTTTATATCACCTACATTTCCCAAGGTATGCTTCTGGGAGAGCCATCCCCTATAATAAAGAAAATTTTTTTAAAGGAGAATAAAGTCACCAAAATTAGTCTATACATCAAAAAAGTTTGACATTATCCACACACACAGTCCCCACCTCTGCAAGAAAGGGAGGTTGATACTGTCAAAATGTTATCTTTTTTTTTTCAGGCCCACCTTGGCCATTCTAATTTCACAGCATTCAGTTTTCATTGTTTTCTTCTTCCAATTTGCATTTTTGTAATCATTTTAAATTTCTGGTTCCCCTTACTTAGTATTGCACCACTTCATATAAATATTCCTATGCTTCTCTAGATTCATAGTATCCATTGTTTCTTATAGGACAGTAATATTGCATTATATTCAAGTTTAACCAATCCTAGGCAATGGGTAACTACTTTCTTTCCAGTTTTTTGCTAAGACAAAAATTGCAATTATGAATAATCTGTCTGGCATTGACTTTCTTCGAATATTTGCCTACCAGTGGAATCTCTGGGTCAAAGGGTATGGATATTTTTAGTCACTCTCTTTTGCATTATTCAAAATTACCTTCCAGAAGGGTTGAAACAATTCACAGTGCTTCAGTACCAGTCTTTCCACATGCCCTCCAACACTGACTACTCTCTTTTGTCATCTTTGCTAGTTTACTAAGCATGAAGTGAAAATTTAGGATTGCCTTAATTTTTCCTATTTTTATTGATTTAGAACATTCTTTCATATATTTGCTAATAGTTTGAAATTCTGCTTTAGAGAACTACTTACTTGTTCATGAGATAGAATTGTCTTTTGTTGAGTTTTAGTTATGGTTTTTTAAATTCCTCAATGAAACATCAGGCTTTTGGAATAACTAGGGAGCGGAAGTTGATAATTGACAGTCACACGCAGGTACATCTGAGTGATATCAAGAGCTTTCCTGAGAGATTTTGGTATACAAGACACCATGAGAGCCCCAAAACAAACTTTGCTACTCACATTTCTGGTAAGAACTAACCCTAGGCTCACCTCCTTTCTAAATCTCATGATTAATTGTATGGATTACCCAAAATCGATGATTAAGAGAAACCAGATCCTCAGTGGGTTGGCACAGGCTGGTATGTAAGGATTAGACCTCTCCAGGCACTCAAACTCCCTTTGCTGTTCTCTCATCTTCAGCAATCTCTGCCTAACAACTACCCAACCACACAGAACCTTCTTTGAGCCAATCAAACAAAAAAAAAAAATCAAAAGAAAAATGGAAACCAGAATCAAAGGTTCCCTGCCTCTGAACGTTAGGTAAGCCCATAGCTCTGCAGAGGCCTAACAAAAGGGGAAGTAGGGGGAGATTAAGTAAAATAGAATCTCCCCTGGCTTTCTTCTCCCCTGAGATTCCTCAGGCTCTATTTCTTGGATTTCTGAGTATGGCAGAAAGACCTTGGGATTCTGGGAGTGAAGGTAGGAAGGAAGAGGACTTGTGGGGTGAGGGGAGAAGAAGAGAGAAGGATCTGGAAGACGCTGGAAAGTATAGAAAATATACAAATTCTGTAGCCAACTAGTACTTAAAGAAAATGATTCCTGAGATAGCCAAACACCTCCCTCCCTATCTGACCCTCCCTGGGAGGACCACAGAGTTTAGAGCTGGACAGGATCTTAGAGATGGGAATCTTAGAGGCTCATTTTACAGAAGAGAAAATTGAGGTGTGAGTGGTGAGAAGGCTTGCTTGAGATCACACAGATAGTAAAAAGCAGAGCCAAGATTTAAACACAATTCCTCTGACTTCCGATCTGATTTCCCTTTCACTGGACCAGACTGCCTCTGATACTCTAGGTAATAACTGTTTCACATTATTACATGGCTGTATTGGAGTGTGCTGGTAAGTATTTAACAATCAATTTGGAAGAAATTGAAAATCTGAGGAAGAACCATCTCCAGATCCAGGCTCTTCTTTCATGAGAGGAAAGTTACAGGAGGAGGAGCAGAATTAAAGATTAAAGACAAAAGAAAAGTTCTAAAGGGAAGGGAATGTATACGTACACATTTTAAAATTTAATCTGCTTTAGGAACACTTTCTTAAGTCTAGACGATTTAAGAAAAAAACATTAATTAAACTCTGATTTTTAGCAATTGCTGATTTCTGTAGACTGAATTCTCATAATTAGTATTTCACAATCAGCCAGGTTAGAGCTGGTTCCAGCACATCCCCAGCTTCATTTATACCTTTCAAAGTACTGGCCTATCATTACAACTGCCCTGTGAGTTGAGAAATATTATCATTTTCCCCTCTTTGAAAACTGAAGCATCTAAAGTTACATAAGTTAGTATCAGGGCTGGGATCAGAACACAGCCCCCTTGGTGCCTGGTCTTCTTCTTCTAGAACATAAACAGCCATCATAGAATCTGGGCCCTAGCTTATCACCTGCATTCTGTCTCCTGATTACCAATGATCTAAATCTTGTATCTAGCTCTTGGCAGAAGAGAAAACACATAGCCAAGCAAACTAGCGCTCCAGAACAATCCGTTAGTTCAGTGGTTGGGGGTAGGGGGAGAGGAGAAGCAAAATCCCAGAAGGGCTATCCGCATCACCCTCTTCTTTATATGTAAAGGACACAGATCATGGTAAACATGCCCTGCAGGTTTGAGGACAGAAAAAGAGAGTGCCTAAAGGATTGCAGTTCTGAGATGGTGGGCTAGAAGGCTTCTCTGTCCCTATACACAATATGACGATCGGTTATCCAGCCTCTGTTTGAAGACCTCTACAGAAGGGAAACCAACAGCCTTCTGAAGGAGTCCATTCTAATTGTGGACAACTCTATGAGGGAGCCTTTCCTAACAAGGAAGCCATGCTTTAATACAATGGTAATAACACCAACATACAGAGCAATTTAGGGTTTACCAAGTCCTTTAAAAATCTCTATTTTGATAAGTTGTCAGGGACCTATTTTGATACCTTACAATAACCCTGAAAGGTACTCGATGTCATTATTCCTACTTTTCAGATGAGGAAACTGAGTCAATCAGTGGTTAAGTGACTGACTTGCCCAGGATTTCACGATTGGTAAGTGTCTGAGGCTGGATTTGAGCTCAGATCTTTCTAACTCCAGGTCCAGCATTCTTATCTACTGCACCATATCCTTCAGTGTAAGGAAAACCATGGACAGGTTTTGACTTGCCCAGGGTCACACAGCTAGTAAGATTCAAATTCAGGTGTTCTTGACTCCAAGTAGAGTACATGCCTATTACACCCTCTGGACCAATAAGAAAAAGTCAATTCTCTCTACTCTTTACATATGACAGGCTTTCATTTTCCTGATAACACCTACCATGTCCCAATTCTTTCAAATGATTCCTGTGAATCAATTGACAAGCAATCATTTATTAAACACCTACTGCATTCAAAAACAAAGATGAAACCTTCCCTCCCCTCAAAGAACTTTCATTTTCTCAAGAATGAAAACATGTATACATATATATATATATATATATATATGTATATATATATATATATGTATGTATACATATAGTATAGGTAGTTTACAAAAGGAAGATACTAACCCTTGGAGGGGTCAGTAAAGACTTCATTGTAGACAACAGTGCTTAAGTTGAGTATTGAAGGAAGTTAGGGATTTTATATATTTTATATAGAAGTGAGGAGGGAGAGCCTTCCAGGATAGGGGACAGTCCATACAAAAAACAGGGAGACAGTCACCTCTATGAGGTTTGGTTTCTAGTTTCTTGTCCATCCTAACCACTTTCTTCTAGACCAGGGGTGGGGAACCTGCAGCCTTGAGGCCATATGTGGCCTCATACCCTTAGTCTAGACATATTCCTGCTTATAGGCAAAGACCAAAAGGCTAACTTAAAGCCTTAAGGAATGAAAATCTAATGATTCATTCCAGGCACAGAAACAGAGAGGAGATGTTTGGGGTTAGAGACTCTCCTCTGCTTATTAAAAGTCACACCACATGGACAATTTCCTGCTCTGTCTACATATGAGCCAAAACCTGAAAATATTTCAGTTTTCTACAGCTTTCTTTCCTTCTTTGTCCCCAGGCACAGTAGAGGAGTGACTGTTATGATATACGAGGCTTCCAGAACTCCCCCCAGCTCCCCCCACAACTTGCCCCCAACTCCTTTCCAAGCTGGAGTTTCAGAGAAAACTTTACACAGAGACCTTGTGGAATTGATGATAAGGTACATACACTGGTTATTGGCAATGAATTGCTCTAGAGAAGCGTTCTAATGGTTTCATGGGGAACAAAAGAAGAAAAGATTTCTTGGAGGTAAGTGTTCTCCCAGTAAGTTTCCAGCCAGGGAAAGATTCAGTTCACAGATCTGCATAGACTGAAGTGGCTGACTGAGTCACATAGGGCTCCTGGTCTGCCAGGTCTCAGTAATTACATCCCCTAAACCTGGAAAGATCAGAATTCACAGAAGTTTACTGCTCCCATTCCAGTGAGGGGGCTTCCTCAGTTGGGGTTGTGGAAACTTCTCTGTTGGTTGCTGCAATGAAGCAGTTTGTTCCTCTGGGATGGGGAAGGCATCCTTTGCCACCTGATGAGACATCACTCAACCCAACAAGCACTGACCACTTGTCAGGTATTGTTCTAGACACTGGGAGGTACAGAGGCCAAAGTCAAACAGCCCCTATCCATCCTCAAGGAAATTACATTCTACTGAAGACGGGTTGATGCATTCTCTCTTGAGAGACTATAAGTTCCTTGAGGGAAGGGGAGGTTTCATTTTTTTTTGTGACCCCAGCACCTGTAGGGGTGGGAAACTGGAAGCCTAGAGGCCAAATATGGCCTTCTAGGTCCTTGAGTGCAGCCTTTTGACTGACTCCTAGCTTTACAGAACAAATCCTTTTATTAAGGGCATTAAATGATTTGCCCTAAATCACACAGGGGTAAGCAACAGCTCTGAAGTGGGGTGCTCGACTCTACAACCAAAGCTCTCTCCATTGCAGGGACACTGGAAATCACTAGTCCACTGGGAATGTTAGGTAAATTCCCCTTTATTGAAATCCCCAGGAAACCCCTTAAACCAGGACCAAATGAATCATACCCTTCAATTGTACATCTACTTCAAAGACAAGGAGGTACACCTACATTGAAATTTCTCCTCTCTAGGTAATATTCTGTGTAACTTTGGGCAAATTCCTTCCCTTTTCCAAACCTCAGTTTCTTCATCAGTAAATAATGAGATAATTCCCAAGGTGTCTTGTAGCTGTAACATTTTTTCACCATGATAAAAGACATTTAAAAAAACTACCAAATGGCTCCAGGAAACTCTATAGGCTAAGTGCAGCCCTGTCCAAGCTCCATACACCATACCATCATCTCTTTCTCTTTCTCTCTCTGTCTCTCTTTCATATATATACATATATTATATTTTTATATAAGATTATATATAACTATATAAGATAATTATTGTTGTGGATTTTCTTGGCAAAGATACTGGAATGGTTTGCCATTTCCTTCTCCAGCTCACTTTACAGATGAGGAAACAGAGACAGACAGGGATAAGTGATTTGCCCAGGGTCATACAGCTGGTGAGTGTCTGAGGCTGGATTTGAACTTAGTAAGATAAGCATTCCTGATTCCAGGCCCAACACTCTATCCGCTAGTTGCCCATATATAATAATAATTAATAAAAAATGGCTAATATTTATATAGCTACTATGTGCCTGGCACTGTGGTAAGTACTTTACAATTACTATCTCATCTGACCCTTGAAATAACCATGGGAGGGAGATAGATCCTCATTTTAGCTGGAAACTGAGGCAAACAGGGATTAAGTTTCTGGCCCAGAGTCACATAGCTAATAAGTATCTGAAGAAGGATTAGAAAGTACTTTTTAACGCATCATTTGATTCTCATAGTAGCCTTGTGAAGGAGGTGCTAGAGTGTTACATCTCACTTTACTGAGGAGGAAACTGAGGCAAATGGAGGTTAAGTGACTTGCCCCCAGAGTCACAATAGCCAATAAATGTCTCAGGCAGAATTTGGACTTGGATCTTCCTTGACTACAGCTGCAGCTCTATCCACGACTCTAGCTAGCTGCCTTAATTCATCTAATATTTACTCTTTTCCCAGGCCCCAATTAAGAAGTCAAGGAAACACAAAAGTATAAAAGACAATCCTTTCCCTCAAGGTGCTTACAACCTAAGTGGTAAGAAAATAAGAAAGATAATCTTATCCCAGAGGAGTTACCAAAAAGAGATCAATGACAGTCCTCATGACAGGAAATTCCTATTCAGAATCACAACTGAGACACAAAGATTCTTATGTAGCAATAACTTATTCATGTTCGTAATACACCAATGAAGGTATTTTGGAGACATCTACAATAAAAGTTATAACCAAAAAAAAGTCTCCTGATGGACCCTGAAAAACACAAAAAAATTTTACTCCCAACGTGTAATGGAAAGATTGTCACATTTAGAAATCAGAAGGTTTGGGTTCTCATTTCTAATAAGTACTAACTATGTGACTAGGAAAATCTCTTCATTTTTCTAAAATTCACTTCCCTCATGATTAAAATGGAAATAGCACTTTGATTATTAAAGTCCCTGGGATGCTGTTGAAAAAAAGAGGGGGAGCACCTTATAAACTTAAAACATCATAAAAACTGTGAGTTGCTTTACCCCCCACCTTTCCTTGAATTCCCCCAAGCATTTGAATAGAACTCTGGACCTGGAGTCAAGAAACCCTAAGTTCAAATCCAACCTCAGACATTTGCTAGCTGTGTGACATTTAACTTCTGCCAGCCTCAGTTTCCTCAACTGTAAAATAAGGATGCATCTGCCTCCTAGGATTGTTGAGCAGATCAAATGAGACAATATTTGTAAAGTGCTTTGCAAATCTTAACGTAATAACTATTATTACAAATGAGGTTTCACTATACCATTCACAAATCAAAAGTCTCCCCTTCCTTCATAAAAGTTAAATCCACAAAGCAAGGCCACTTAGAACATAGATTTTAGATCTGGAAAGGATCTTAGAGGCCTTTTAGTCTAACTTCTTCATTGTAAATAAGGAAACTGAGGCTGAGATGAGTTAAGTATTTTGCCCAGGGTGTTTTGTATGAGGCAGGATCTGAAACCAGCAAGCATTTTATTCACTATGTATTGACGCAGGAATTTTCCAATAATGAGAACCCCAGAAGTAGTTATGTGGCACATAAAAATGTAAATAACTTGAATAGGAATAGATTGAACTTCCAAGAGGTGCTTCCCAAATCGAGTAATGACCCCCAAATGCCCAGTATGGTCAGATTTCTGTCCCAAACTATGTCTCTTCTCTTACCTACCTTCCCCCCCCCCGACTTCCTCCACAACTGAATTTCACTGGATCAAAGATCATAAAACTGCCTGTTAATTCAATCCTTGCTTTTGAAATTTGCTGGTGCAAATCATAATGAGACAGTATATTTCCTCCTATAAATCCACTGAGGGAAACAGGCACGAGACCCAGGGACCATGGAGTGACTCTGAGGAACTGTTTCCAGCCAAGGAAAAGACTGTTTAAAACAAGGTCAAATTCATTCATCAAGGAGGGAAAACACGGTCAATTCCATACAATGCCTGGGACCCTCTGAACTGAGATCCAGGCCTCTGGGAGTTTTTGACTATCTCAACTTTGCACGGAGATAAATAAAAAAATATAGCTCTAAAGAATCCAAATGTTTGCATTTCATCATTTGAACGCTTTCTTTGGCTTGCTTTTTTAATGAAGGCAGGAAACGAAAATTTAGTGGCCAGATTTATCTGTCACAATTACATTCCTCCTGCCAAAACAGACAGCGCAGGATGGGGTGGGTGGAGGGGGTGAAGGAGAAGGAAAAGCGGCTTTTCAACTGTCCTGAACTATTCAAACGGAGTTAAAAAGAAAACTGGGCCAATTGGGAGAGAGAAATTTTTCTTTCCTGGCAAATGGAGCAGATACTTTCTGAGGTCAAAACTACAGTGTGTTGACTCAGCAATAAAAAAGACTTCCTAATTGTGAGAGTGATGGGACACTCTAAATTGTAGAATAAACTGGTTCTTTGACCTTCCCATGTGTCCAGGTCCATTTCTGAGATGGGAATATTGTTTCCTTCTGCTTGGAAAATCTTCCAGAAACTGGGATACATGCACTCATTTTTCACAGATGAGGAAACTGAGACCTGGAGAAATTAAGTAATTTACCCAAGCTCCCTTGCATCATATTGGTCATAGTAAAGATGTAAAGGCAGATCTCCTGATTCCTCATTAAGTTCTCTCTCCATTGGGTCTTAATATGTCTAAATCACAGGTTCTTAAGATAAGGGTCCATGGACCCCTCTCCAGTGACATCTGTGGAGAGATGCACAGAACCTTTGAACTACTATAGAAAAATAAAGATTATATTTTTATTTTCACTAAGCTCTAACTGAAATTTAATATTGTTTTCAATTATTTAAAAACACCATTCTGAGAAAAGATCTATGGGGACACAGTAGGAGGTCCCACACCAAAGTGGTCAAGGACGTAAAAAAAAATTAAGAAGATCTGTTCTAAGCCCTTCTCCTCCAAGACTCTTCTCCATCTCTTCTGTCCCATATCAATCTCCCTCTTTTCTGACCACTCTTGGGATTTATTATGTATACCATACATTCCTGCATGACTGAGTCTATGAAAAAACTGAAAAATGGTTGTCATCCAGAGAACAATCTAGAAAAGAATGGTGGCTGCCAAGCTGTAACATGTAAATAAGGAACCGGGAAGAAAAAAAAGCATTTATTAAGTGCCTACTACATGCCAGGCACCAAACATATCATACTCTGACATCCTCACCCACCCTCAAGGGGCTTCCATTTTGCCATACTCTGAAATTCTCATCTGTCCTCAAAGACTTTCCATTCTGGCATACCCTGACACTCTCATCTATCCCCAAGGAACTTCCATTCTACCATACTCCAACACTCTTACAGATCTGTGAGCTCATCGTCACAAAGCTCATCTATGCTGTCCCCATATGTCTGCCAAATGGAACATTCTCAACATCTCTTCATTCTTCTTAAATGGAACCAAATAAAGACTAGACCTGCCTCCTATATTTCTAAATTCTGCCACACATAGAGATGCTAAGGGAGGAGGGAGATAGCACTACGCTAGAAGACCCCTCCCTTCAAGTCTTCAAAGTTTAAAATACTCTCATTGCAATGCAGCTCCCTGACAGTGCCAGGAAGCACACCTACCCCCATCCACCACATCCCCGATGAGCAGTAGCAGGCTCCACGGATATGACCATCTGACCCAGCATTAGGAGCAGTCAGCTTAAGCCTGTGGAGTGAACATACTCTGTACTAGAATGATAGCACATAGAAATCCTATGGTCCTGTGACCAAACCAAACTCCAAACCCCTAAGTGGTTTGGAAAGCTAACTTTGTTTTTTGGAAGTATATAGAAGACAAACATCCTCTGTAGAGAAGCAAGAAGACAGTGGCTAGGGTGATAATGATGCCTAGCCAGACCTACGGAAACAGAACAGGAAAGATGCCAAAAGGGGTCCTTTTAGAAAAATAATAGTGCCTCCCCAGAGCTGCTTAAAAAGGAAAAGGAGGCCCCTTTCATTTGCTTATTATACAGAGCAGTTTTATATATTTAATCTCAAAATGGCTAAACCACTGAGAACTGAGTCATCCAAATTCACATTTCCCAGGTTGGATTAGGAAACCGTCCTGCTGGGCCTTTGCTGATTGGATTAGAATTGGTTGGACCTTAGAGATCATTTAATCCAGGGTTTCTTCACCATACCTTTGAAACTCTGGTGAAGCCTTTGGATTTCTTCTCAGAATAATTCCTTTTTAAAAAGTTCATAATTGAAGGAAATGCTAAATTTCAATTAGAGGTTTATTCAGTCATTTTCAATTCTTCCCAACTCTCCAAGACCTCATTTGGAGTTTTCTTGGCAGACACTGGAGTAGTTTACCATTTCCTTCTCATTCTACAGATGAGGAAACCAAAACAGAAAGGGTTAAGTGACTTGCCCAGGGTCATACAACTAGTAAGTCTGAGCAAGATTTGAACTCAGGAGGATAAGTTTTCCCAACTCCAGACCCAGCAACTCTATCCACTGAGCCACCTAACTCCCCTAACTAGAGGTAAATGAAAGTAAAGACATCATTTTTTTCCCATCCTAGCTTACAGATTCCCTGAAATCTACCTACACAACACTTTAAGATCTGTAGAACCCAGGCTAAGGACTTCCACTGTAATCCAAGCCCCTCATTTTCATAAATGAGGAAACTGAAACCTAGAGGGATAAAATAACAAAACCCAGGTGATCCCAGTGAGTGGCAGGGCTAGTATTTAAATCCAGACTTTCAAAACTCCTAATACTTGGTTCTCTACATTATACCACTCTCCTACTCAATTCTTCCCATCTTGTGTTTGTGTGTGCTGGAGTGTGTGGCCGCTGACTTGGTGCCAGTCCTGTACTGTCTGATTAAGCTATCAAAGCCTAGAAAAGCAGCTGCCCTGGGGAAACAGGGACTCTCAGGAAAGGACAGATAAATACTGAACATGTTTCCTCCCCCATCCTACTTTACTTAAGAACCCAGGGCAACAAGAAACACATCAATCAACAAGTGGAAAGTCAGCATCTACTCAGGTGGGTTGGATGCCAGTGAGAGGGATGCAGAGAAATTCATGACCTGGTCTCTTTGCCCTAGAGGTATTTCCAGTCACCCACAAACAAAATAATTCAATCAAATGGGGGAGACCTGGGCACTGTCTGAGGGTACCATAAGAGTTCAGAAGGAGCAAGCACTATGGGCTATGGTGGTCTGGGAAAGGTGGACCTTCAAAGATGGGACACATAGTTTGATTAACACACACACACACACACACACACACACACACACACACACACACTTTGAGGACTATAGGGGACATCAGAGGAAGGGTGCAAAGCCTTGAGTGACAATGGAGTTAGAGGGACTGAGACCAGGGCAGGGGTTCTTAAACTGGGCTTTGTGGACTTATTTTTATTGATATTGGAATAACAATATTTCAATACCATTAGTGGTTTTTCTGAAAAGGGGTCCATCAGCTTCACCAGACTGGCAAACAAAAGGTGAAGAACTCCTGGTTTTTAAAAGACTTGAGATTATCCAGTCCATTTTCAGATGACGACATTGAGGCCCAGAAAAGTAAAGCAAATTATCTAAGGTCACATAGATGGCAGTCAGGCCCACTGACTCTTTATTATTTCTCTCTCTCTCTCTCTCTCTCTCTCTCTCTCTCTCTCTCTCTCTCTCCCTCTCTCCCTGTCAAACACTCCTGACCCACCACCCATAAAGCATGTGATTCGCAGTGTTTCCTGTAGCAGAGATGGGCTGAAGTGAAATATCTAAGCTTCTCTCATTCACTTGCCCCTGTGACCAACAGAACGTATTTTTTTGAGATGGTTAGGTAAGATTAGGTGTGTCCTTCATGGTGTGGCAAACAGGTTTCAGGGTTTACGTTTCTATATGAAGGTAGTCAATATGCAGATTAAAGCTGCACCTTGGGTTGGCTTCCTTTTTACTTCAACACTTGCATTTCTGTATTTCTAAGTGTTTTACGAGGCAATATAATCTAGATAGATGATCACAGAAACAAGAAAGCCTGGGTTCAAATCTTGCCTCTCCAACATACTAGCTATGTGATCCTGGGAAAGTGACAACCTTCCAACACAATAGAGAACTCTCTCAGATTAGGTTGCCAAGAAGGTGCTGATGTTTGATGATAGGAGAAGTTTCCTGATTCATATTAGTGAAATCACAGGATGATCTCCCTGCTTTTTAAGTCCTATAAAGGCACTCTTTTGGGGTAGAGGAAGCATCTTCATTTTACATTTACCTCTCTCTGAGAGGTTAAGTGACTTGCTGTGGGTCATAAAACTCATAAGAAATGATAGTCAGGATTTGAACCCAAGATTCATGGCACCAAGTCTAACAGTTCTCCTAATCTGGGATACAGCCTCTCCCTAAGCCAACCAGGAGGCATCCCATCCTTTTTTTATTTAGACAGTGCCTTACTGCTGGGCAAAAGGAATGGATGAGTCTAAGAAAAGGTGACTCAAGTGATCAAATTCATAGGCTAGGGTGGCCAAGGCATCATCATATTACCTGAAAAGAGGGAGGCAGCTACCCCAGGGGTCCCAACCTTCATCAAAGTCAATCCTCTCTTTCCCAATAAAGGGCATGGTCATTCAAAACAGCTTACGTTCATCCAGAAGTAGTTTAATTTGCATCAATCCTTTCCTTATAACTCCTGCTTCCAAAAAGGCTGGAAAACTAGGAGCATAGTCTAACCAGTTATTTTTTTCAGGACTTCCATTGCTCAACTGGACTCCATAAAACTAGGGTCACAAGGGTCACCTTGCTGCCCAGGTAGCAATATATCTACCAACAAAGCAGAGGAAATCATGGAAGAAGGAAAAGATGGTTCATAGGATTATAGACTTAGAGTTGGAAGGGACTTTAGAGATCATCTTTCCCCAACGCTTCCCCACCACCTTTATCTTATAGATAAGGAAACTCAAGTCCCCAGAAGTTCTGTGTCCAAGATAACAGTCAATGTATTTGGATTAGGACAACAGGTTTGGATTCAAACCTAGGTCCTCTGACTTAGTGCTCTCTCCACTGTTCCATACTATCTCACTTAAGGGTGGAAAGGAACTAGTGGGAAAGGAGTGGGTCTGGAAGAAAAATGAAGTGAGATGAAATAGAGTATGGTTAGGGACACTAGGGAGAGAGGGCCCGAGGGGACGTCAGGGGCAGGGGGCAAAGCCTTGAGGGACTGAGACCCAGGGCAGGGGTTCTTAACCTGGGCTTTGTGGACTTACTTTTATTGATATTTGGACAACAATATTTCACTATCATTAGTTTTTTTCTGAAAAGCCATTCATCAGCTTCACCAGACTGATAAACAAAAGGTGAAGAACTCTTGGTTTTAAGAGACACGCTAAAGGAGAAAGATTGGAGAGACGCCAGGAAGAGGGGATGGAGGAGAGAGTCAGAAGATGGGGAAGGGACACTGGAGGGGAAAAGACTACAAAATACACTATCAGGAGGGCTTTAGGGAGATTTGTGCATTGGGATGTCCCATGAAGAATATATAAAATTCTGTGCTCAGTAATACACAAATCAGAATTTAAGTTTCTTTCCGCCAAGAGCTCAGGGCTGAGGCCAACATAACCGTCTGGAAAGTGGAAAAATTTATTCCATCAACTGGCTGCCTGGCCCAAGGAAGGCCAAACAGTCCATTTGGCTAATTTTCATTTTCCTGAATTGCCTAAAGGGGCTGGTTGTTTTGGGTACAGTTTCGAGCCAATATAATAGTCAAGGAAGAATAGGCAAGTACTACAGCAGTATGATTTCAAGGGCTTGGGGATTGTGATTTCCCACTCCCCTAAACTATCTCTCCCCATCTGCCCACTGGTCTTCCTTTCCCAGGAAACAGAATCCTTCCTTTCCTAGTGGGATATTAGGCTTGAAGAACAAATTACCCAAGAAGAGAAAATATTAGGTCCTAAAGCTAATTTTCACAAATATATCAATGATCGATATAGAACCTTTCCTGGGAACATATCTGGAGATAGCAAGAGAGAGCAGAAATATTGTTGGGGACAACTGAGGGAGAAGCGTGGATTGTCCACTGAAGACACAAGGAGACAAACCTCACAAGTTTGCCAAGGACCCCACCCACCTCTGTGATAAGTACTTCATCATCCCCCAGGAGTTCGGAGTGGGAGAGGAGTATTCCAAGGAAATCTGATCCCTGCACCCATTCAGAGACCAAGGTTCCCATGGGCCCCTGGCTATTTCTCTTCCTCTTCCAGCAGGAGCCTAACAAGAAAGGCATGGGAAATTGGAATACTCAGAACTTTCAAGGAGGTCTTTGTTTCAGTAGAGTTTTAGGGGAGGATGTGAATCTCTTCTCCATTATCTCCCTAGATTTGGACCAAAGGATGGTGGACTCATAGCTGACCATAGTAGCTTGAGGTTTCTTTAGTGCTGTGTGGCATCCCTGGGGAACCCTAGTTGGCTGAACCAGCCCTCTGTTATTAGCAGAATAGATACAGCAACACTACCCAAAGATATTTCTTCTTGTTCCTGGGATTGGGCCTAAAATTCTCATTACTGGAACCCAACTTCAAGGGCCATCTGGAGATGATGATTTATAAGAGTTAAAATATTTTACACAGAATGAATAACACCTCAGGGGGATGAATTAGAAAATATTAATAAATCTATTATTGTAATACAGAGGAGATTGAGTCCAAGAAAAGCAACAAATAATCTAGGGAAATATTGAAAGTAGAATAGAAAGGTCTCAAAGTTCCATCATCTGTAAAGTGGGGCTGGGGGGGCAGAAAAGTTGAATTAAATGGCCTCTTAAGCCCCTCCAACTCTAGATCTATGATGTTCCCAAATAAAATGAAGGCTGTTGGAGGGCTTGAGATAGAGAACATTTATAGTCTACTTCTTCCAAAGTCATGTCCCTCATCTAGCATTCTATAAATTACTACCTCCAGGATCAAGTCCTTTTGGCAAAAGGAGATAACATCATACAGTGGAAAGAGAATGGGCTCTGAGGTGGAGGGTCTGGGTTCAAATCCTATCTTTGACACTTAGTATTTGTACCATTTGGTTGAATCACTTAAACTCTCTAGGTCTTATTGTCATCATCTGTACAATGAAGGGATTGGACAGATGGTCTCTAAGGTCCATCCTCACTCTAAATGTATGATTCTATGAAACTAAGTTTCTATCTTAAAGGCCTGTTGGATGCCTAGGGTTTTTCCTACCCTATACCTTCTTGCTCATGAACCCTACCTCTTGATTAATGCTGTATAAACTTGAGCCACAGTCAACTCCCAAAACTCTACCTTTATGGAGGTACCTTATGGCACAGATAATCTGAAAGTCATTTACATTCTAGAGCATTCCATTTATTTAAAAACTACCTGTCTCACAATGCCTGCAACATAATAAAGGCCACATAAAAGATTGTCGACTAAGTAGCTATGCACAGCTGAAAATGAAGAAAGGAAGCAAAAAACAAAAAATGGCTGAATAGCAGAAATAGATATGAAAACATGTACTGTATACCTCAGGCAAATTACTCATAGAAAGGTCCAACAGTGCTTCATTCTGAGCCTATTTACTCCTATTTCCATAAAGTTCTGACACATTTGATCACCGATTTCTTTACCCACAAGAAATAAAAGTAATAAGTTAAAGATGAAGAGAATGGAGAACCACAAAAAGAGGCATAATGACAGTAGCTAATGTGGAGGAGACAAAACTATAAAAACCTGGAGCATGAATAATCTTGGACTATTTAATGTAGGGGCAAAATAGACTATATTGGTATATGATGTCACTAGTAGCTATCGTATTTGACCGTTAATCAGATATGGTCCCCTAATGTCTTCTGTGTAATTGATCTTTTATTTATTTATTTAACTTTTCATGTGTGTATATCTTATTTGTGTCTCCCCAAAGAAAATGTACACTCTTCAAGGTCATAGACTGATAGGGTTTCAAGTGTTTTTGCATTCCACAGAGCACCTTACCCTGGCATAAACCACAGGGGCAAACACTCTAGCCTCCAGCAGTGGAGTACCTGAAATATTCTTCATCCAAACAGCCTACCTAGCCAGGGAGCTGGGTGAGGTGAGCTTCTCTTGGTAGGCCTTCTAAGTCCCGCCCTGAAATGGAATTTTGATTTTAGATCAATGAAACATGTAGCCAAAGAGTGGGAATCTGAGAGGAAGTTGACCTGGGAACCCCGTTCCTGAGGGTGAGGGACCTGCATCTCAAATCCTAGCCTGGCAATAGAGCTGACAAGCTTATGAGAGAGTCCAGCCCAGAATCCTTTTAGGCTTTTCCTGTTGAGAGGACAGAGTCAGAGGAACACAAGGTCCTTTCCTGCATCAAAGCTCAAAGAGAAAGGTCTCAGTAGAAGTCAATTTTCTCCTTGTGATTTAGACTAAGTCTTGATTTCCAAAGCTGTAGCCTCAAGCCCTACTTTTAGGACTTAGAAGACATCTGGCCCAGCAACATTATTTTAGACATGAGGAAACTGAGCACCAGAAGGGCCAGTGGTCATAAAGTTATCAAGGCTTCTAATCTTGAGCAGAAACTATGATCCAGAGGTAGTCAGAGGCCCCTCTCAGCAGGAGTCACAGAACACGTTTCAAGAGGGAACCTTTCCTGGGAGGAGAGAATTATAATAACCTGATCCAGTTAACTCCAGGGAAGCCAACCTGTCCTACTCAAAAATTGACTTCCACCTAAACTTAACAGTTTGGAAAATGAGAGAGACCAACAGGGTGGTACAAAGCTCCATTGAGAGAAATACAAGCCTCTGGGCCCAATGTCTTTCTCAACCTTTGAGGCTCTGACTGCTCCAAAGAGGATAATTATAGCCATTAATGTTAAAGCAAGAAGTAACCTAGGTTAAAGTAGCAAGGTGGCATAGAGGATTGAGTACTGGGCCTGGAGTCAGGAAGACTCATCCTCATGAATTCAAATCCTGTCTCTGGCACTTCCTAGCTGTGTGATTTGGACAAGTCACTTCATTCTGATTGCCTCAGTTTTCTCATCTGTAAAATGAGCTGAAGAAGGACATGGAAAAGCCCTCCAGTATCTATGTCCAGAAAAGGAGTCGTGAAGAGTCAGATGCCACTGAAATAAAACAACAACAACTATATAGGTTAACCCCTTTCAAATGAGGAAATTGAGTTCCCAGAAAGGAATCACATCCCAGTGAACCTGAGGGCACACAGTAAGGTAATAGCAAGATCTAGACAAAGAAAATAGGCTAATTCATAGGAGAAGATGGGACTAAAACCCAGGTCTCTCAAAATTGTGAATTTTCTATTGCAAACCTTTGCAGTAGCATCTTCCTGTCCACATTTACTCTGAATATGGCCAAATAAAGATGCCTTAGATTTAATTATAGATCTACTATATGTCTACTTTTCATGCTCACCTTTTCTGGCCCCTAATCCAAAAGCTCACTTGCTGCCCACCCCCAATAATAATAGCTAGCATTTATATAGCATTTTAAGGTTTGTAAAGCACTCTATAAATATTATCTCATTTGATCCTTATAACAACTCTGGAAGTTGTTGTTATTATGTCCACTTTACAGATGAGAAAACTGAGGTAGATAGAGGTCAAGTGACTTGCCCAGGATCCCACAGCTAATAAATGTCTGAAGTTGAATTTGAACTCAGACCTTCCAAACTTCAGGTCAGTCACTCAATCGATCTTACAACTCACTCCTTGGGGCAACTAGGTAGTGCAATGGATAGAGCACCAGTGCAGGAGTCAGGAGGATCTGAGTTCAAATCTTACCTCAGACACTTGACACTCATTAGCTGTGTGACCTTGGGCAAGTCACTTAACCCCAATTGCCTCATCTCCAGTCATCCTGATGAATATTTGGTCACTGGATTCAGATGACTCTGGAGGAAAAGTGAGGCTGGTGACCTACACAGCCCTCCCTCGCTCAAAACAAAGTCAAGTGCAAGTCATGTCATCATGTCTCCGATGGCATGGTCTTCTTCAGCAACGGATGAACACACACAAAATAAGCTTAGGAATGCTGACATTCTCTGAGCCGAATTAATTTGAACTTAATCTAGGGTTCATGAACTTGTAGGGGAGGTTTTAAAAAGCTATATTTCAATAATATGTATTTTCTTTTATGCATTTAAAGACATTATTCTGCGAAGGCTTCACCAGATTGTCAAAGGGATCCATGACACAAAAATGGCTAAGAAACTTTGATATTGATGGAGAAGCAAGGAAAGATGGAAAATACAAAACTTTTGTTAAAAAACAAAAAGAAAAGGATTTTCAGTATGTCCACACCATCAACCTGCTGCACAATACCCTTCTCTTTTCCATTCCAAAGGATCCAGTCATTTCTGGGCTGGTCATCTCTTGTGAGTCTGCAGGGTATCTAAGAGAAAAACAGCTTGAGCAACTTCAGATCTTCCCCCACTAGTCCATTCTACCCAAACAATCTGCTTTCTTATATCTTCAGAGTCATTATTAATGCCTCCATTTCGTGAGAGCTGAAAAGGTCCTCAGAAATCCTATAGTTCAATTCCCTCATTTTACCAATGAGGAAACTGAGACCGAGAGAAGGAAATGAAGTCACTTGACAAGTTTTCACTTGACCATGACAAAATGAAAAAGATCATCATCATCATCATCATCATCACATCACACACACACACACACACACACACACCAGAAGTGTGTTTGGAAAGAAACTTTTTGTCTTTGATCTCACAGACAAAAAGTTTCTTTCCAAGTTTCTTTTCTAACACATTGCCTGAGTAACTAGACTAAGCTGTCCTAAAAAAAGGCCAGTAGCCATTAGAAAAAGTTTAACTCAAATGTCCTTAACAGATGCTCTCTCGGTTTTATTCCACTTTAATCCTATCAAAAGTAGCATACAGCCCCATAGCTAGTTAGTCAGTAAAGACTTGAGCTCTCTGACCTTTCCCACCCCTTTCTGCAGGCCTAAGAAGTGGCATCCCATCATGCCCCATGGCCCTGCCAGCACACACAGACTACATTTCTATTCTTGGCATCACCCACCCAACTCCAGAAGCCAGGCCAGTGTGAGGAAAAGGTAGTGGGTAGTATTGGGGGAAGCAATGGAGGATTTTATCCCAAATCCCAATGGAAAGTAACACACAGTCTCTTTGGCCATCAAAAGAATTGACATCATTCATGAAGCCATCTTTGGCACATACTTTCCCAGGCACTTCTTGCAAAAATTATCTCACTGGATCTTTCATTGGTAGATCCAATGATACATTATTACCTCTGTGCTACAGGTAAGGAAACTGAGGCCTGAAAGAGTTTGTGTGACTGGCCAACTTCATACAATGTGGCCCTCAAACTAAAGCCTAGATCTCCCTACTTCCACTTGAGTTATCCTTTGCAAGGCACCATAATAATCCTCCTCTTTCCCCCTTAACCCCTTCCTACCAAGATGGAAAAGCAAAAAGCTTAGAAATCAACGTTGCTTCTCATTCTGCTGACATTAACATCCTCTTCCATCACCGAAGGCTCTAATCCCCTAACACCCTGTCCTGCCTCACCAAGCCCCTCAAAGGGCCCTCCTTTTCCCCCTCCCCACCGCACCCTGGGCCACCTGTGGACCCTCGGAAGACGCTGCTCCCGAGCGGAACCAGAGCTCCCAGTGAGGCAGGGGGAGGCCGGCTCTCTGAAGTCTGGGGGCTCTCCCTTCTTCTGTGGGTTACCCTGGGGTAAAGAGGGTAATTCTCAAGAAATGACAGCCAGTCCCTCCCAGGGACCTGCTGGGAGGTGTGCGGGAGGCATGCAGCCACACATCCACTGACACACACCGGCCGGCCTTAGCGAGGACCACGGAGCTGGCCGTCCGAGTCCTCAAGGGGTTAAAAATGCAGTATCCAAGGCGAGGAGACACTTCCCCGGGTGCCCAGCCAGGGGGTTATCCTCACGGCCATCCCACTCCCCTCATAGGGCCACGACAAAGCTGTTTCCTCGCACCCACTCTCCGCTCATCCCGGACGAAGGTGGAAGTGCTTGGCTTTGGGGAGGGGGCCATGGGAGTGGGTGAGAGAAGACGGCTGGCAGAGAGGGGGCTGGGGTGGGGGTCGGAGTGCACGCTGCACCTTTAAGACAGAAGCCACCCAAGTCAACGCAAAAGCAAGCCAGCAGCAGAGGACTTCCTCCGCCTCCCCTCCCATCCACTGCCCTGCCCTCTCCTCCAGCCTGCACCCTGCGCCTGCAGCCCGGCTGCCCCTTCAGCCCGGGAGCTGCCCCTTCCTTCAGCCCGGGAGCTGCCCCTTCCTTCAGCCCGGGAGCTGCCCCTTCAGCCTGGGAGCTGCCCCTTCAGCCCGGGAGCTGCCCACGGCCGCTGCCTCCCGGCTCCCACAGGACCGGGCTGGTGGAAGACGCTTACCTTTGTGACAGTCATGCAGAAAGTCTGGGGGAAGTCGCCAAGGTTTCCCGGAGCCCAAGGGTGGCGGAGAGGAAGGGGGTGGCGGGATGGGGGGCGGCAGCCCACTTCTCCTCGCGCGCTCCTGCTCGCTCTGGCTTTCCGCCCCCTCCCGTCCCCTGGGCTCTTGCGGATGCGGGAGCTTGGCCCGAGTGAGGAAGCGAGCGCAGAGCTGCGGCGGGGTCTGCCCCGCGGAGGGCTCGGCGGCCGCGTCAGTGGCTACGGACAGAGCGCAGAGCGCAGAGCGCTGAGCCGAGTGGAGGGCAGCGCAGCGAGCGAGGGAGGGAGGAAGATGGGGAGGCGGGGGAGGGGGAGGGGAGGGGGAGGGGAGCGGGGGACCACCCCTCGGAATCGGATGAAGCTGTCCCCGCGGCTCGCTCCGGCAGCGGCGGTGATGTCAGTACAGTATGTGCATTTATAATGGATGAGCTTTCTTCGCCACAGGAAGGCGAGACAGGAAGAAAGAAAGAGGGCCCGGGCCGGAGGGCGTGGGGGGAGGCAGGAGAGAGGAAGAAAGGATAACCTAGGAAACTACCGAGGGGGAGGACAGGGGAAAGCGCCCAATAAACCACAGTGATAGCTGGGCAGTCCCAGGAAATCCTAATCCGCTCTCAGCCCGGGAGAGAAGGCCCGATCACTTAACTCTTTCGGGACCGGGATGAGCCCTCGGAGCCCGGGACACCTGCTGGCCCCCGATAGGTGGAAACTGGGGTCCTGTGTGTCTTGGCATCTCCTACATGAGTCGGTCTCCTCACTAGAAGAGTGGGTAGGGTAGCCGCACGCACTAAATGACAGCAGATAAGCCCGTAGACTGGAAGAACTGACTTCCCGGCCGGGGAGGCTGCGGCGATCCGCCGGGCTCGGTCCGCTAGTAGAGATCCAACGGAGGCTTTGCTCGAGCCTCTACTCTCCTGGCGGTGCAAATGCAAAGGGATGTACCATTAACTTACATTCCCTATCATGGCACATGTATTCAATCTCCAGGAGGATGATTTTCCTCTGAGACATAAGATGCCTGTATGTATCCCAATCTGCGTTGTGAAGTCTTTACAGTCATATTTGAACTTGGTATAATGGAGAGAAAGTTGACCTCTGAGTGGATGAAATGAGCTCTGATTTGTATGGACTGGGTGACCCGGGGAGAAAATCACTTAACCTCTCAGTGCCCCAGAGTTGAAATCACCCAGCAGCGACAGACCTGCACTGATACTGGCTTTTTTCCCACTGAAAGTTCCATACACAGGATGAAATCATAGGTCCAGACCACCACCCCTCCTTCCCCCAAACAAAACAATAATCTGTATATAACCAGGGACGGAAGACGAAGAGGCTTCTTAGTATTCCCATGTCCCTAAAACTGGGGGAGACAGCCCCGACAAAGCACATGATGTCTGAGTTGATTAATAGCAATACTGCAGAAAAAAAGATACTGAAGAGATACCCCACCCAAAGACTTTATATCAAATATTGACATTAAAACTGACTTTCGCCTCCACAGAGCAATAAATAATACTCTGAGATGAGCTTTTTAAAAACCTTTCAAACAAGAGGTACCCATAAGGGACAACTAAGTTGTCCACTGAATAGAGTGACAAGCCTGGAATCAGGAAGAGTTTAATTCAGATCAGGTATAAGACACTTCCTAGCCACGTGACCCTGGGCAAGTCCCTTAACCCTGTTTGCCTCAGTTTTCTCATCTGTAAAATGAGCTGGAGAAGGAAATGGCAAATCACTCCATTGTCTTTGCCAAGGAAATACCAAATGGGGTCATGAAGAGTCAGACAATCCAAAACAACTGAACAAACAAACTTATCCATAGGAAGATAGTCAGTAAGGTCCTGAAGACCATGCCATCTCTGCCCTGGTGAAGGAACTTGGTGTATATTTAGGATGGAGAATAGACTACCCAAGGATGGCATAATGGTTGCTCTACAGCCGAATGTCATCTCCCTGAGGGCAAAGACTTTCCTTTTCTGCTTTTGTATCCTCAGCAAACTAATACACATTGGCTGGAGTGGTGGGGTGGGCATGGGGGCCAGAGACCTGGGATTTTGCAGGTTTAGGGAACTCCCAATAAGGAAACTCCTTCTCAATACAGAGCAGCACTCACTCGGCAATTTCTAGGTTTAAAGTAAAAGTTCTTACCTATAGATAAATTTCAGGGGGGGGAAGGCACAAAAGCACAAGGGGGGAAAATGGATCTTTATTTTCACCAAACTACCTTAAGTTTAGCATTTCCTTCAGTGAGGATTCATGGGATTGTCAAAGGGTTCCATGACACTCCAAATGTAAGAACCCATAGTTTAGAGAATTGCCTGGAGTACTAAGAGGTTAAATGACTTGCCTGGGGTCCTGGGATCATAGAGTTAGACCTTCCAGAGATCTCCAAAGGTCATCAAATTAAATTCCCTCTTTTTAGAAAACTGGAGTCCAGAAAGGTTAAGTGATTTGCCTGGAGTCACACAGCAAGCAAGTGCCCAACGTGAGTTTTTCAGGTTCTAGGTTTTTCAGGTTCTAGGTTCAGCACAGTGCTTATATATGTCAGAGGTGAGACTCATGCTGAAGTCTTCTAGACTCTAAAGCCAACTCTATTCACTATTCCATGATGCTTCTCACATTTAATTGAATTGCCTGAACAGGGCTCGGAGAACCATTTCTCCCCTAGCAAGGCATGTATACCCAATCTCTGGGCTGGGGAGGAAGAAGGTAGGGAGGAAATTTACCTGAAGGGTTTAGCCTTTTTCTCAGGTTCAAAGACTAGCATCTGGCTCCAAAAGCATGTATCAAATTTAAAATCTAACAAACAAAAATCCCTTCCTTTACTAGGTGCCAGAGTGGATAGAGTGCTGGACTTGAAGCCAGGAAGATGAGTTCGAATTTGATGAGCACTTAATACATGTGTTCCCCTTCCTAAGTAGATGATGTATGAGGAAGGAGAGTTGTAATTATGCCCATTGTCTCCATAGTTTCTCCCAATTAAATTAAATTGTGAGTTCCTCATGGGCAGGGCAAGCCTTTTGTCTCTGCTTTCCCAGGGTTTAGCACTGTGCCTGGCACATTATATGGGCTTAATCAATGCTCATTAACCAACTGACTGTTGTTACTGTTCCATCTTCTCAGCCTTAACCCTATTTGAGGTTTTCTTGGCAAAAATGCTGAAATGGTTTGCCATTTCCTTCTCCAGCTCATTTTACAAATGAGGAAACTGAGGCAAACAGAGTTAAGTGACTTGCTCAAGGGTCCATACAGCTAGTGTCTGAGGCCAGATTCGGACTTCAGGCCCAAGCAGTCTATGTACTGGGCACTGGAGACAGAAGGACAAAACATGGAAAAAGGTCTTCACCCTCAAGAAATTCACATTCTACTGGAACGGTAGTCAATCTGCTGAAATTTCATCATTTATTCATCAATGACCAACTCATAACTTGAGCAAGTTTCATTGAGTGTTTCTTGTACATACTGATGCTTATGAAAGACACTTTCTCCCAAAAGCAGAGACCTCCAACAGAGATGCCCTACTCATCACCTTCCAGAATTTACAGGTAAGATAGTAAGGGATGTTTGTTAGGAAAGTTGGTTTATCAAAAACAGAACCCCTTAAGTTCGGCTTCTGAATTCTGGTGAAAGTTCAGCTACAGCATCCTTACAAGAACATCAGGTTGTTGTGTTTGTCCTTCATTCTCAAAGACCACCATGACGTCAAGATGATGACATGACTTTCAATTGACTTTGAATATCAACTTTATCAATGGAAGGCACCTTAGAGAACATCTAGTCTAACTCTTTTATTTTTCATGGATTAAACTGAGGCATAAAGGGCAAATGATTTGCCAGAGATCACATAGGTAATATGAGGTCAGGGAACCATAATGTTGAGGTTTGGGTGTTTAGGACCCCAAAATACCAACATACCAGGTTCTACCAAATGAATTCCACTCAAGTCTTCTTTCAGCCAAAGTAAAACAAAGTTTATTAAAGATTTGCCATATTGGGTTGACTCTTAAGAAGCATAACCATTTGTGACATTTTATTGACAAGCGGGCCAGACAGAATCTAGGCTAGACAGAATCAGAGCTGGACTGAATCTGAGCACCTTCATGGAGGTCAGATGGAATTTACATACAGAAAGACTGTGGAAGGGATCTGGGGGAGGTCTGGTAGTTTGGGGCAATGGGAGGAGGGGTTTAGGAAGGATCTTGATGAGGAGTGCAAGGAGGATCTTAATGGGACTGGGGTGACTACAAGTCAGAATCAAGTGGGCTTCTGATGTGATCAAGGGTGGGAAATTGCTAGAGACAATCTGGGAGATACCAGCAAACAGAGGACAGGGGTGGAAAGCAGGTGGGGCAATCCTGAGGTAACAGATCATGGAGGGCTAGGCTAGGTTAAGGGTAACAGATGTGGGTATGAAAAGTCAGAATAAATGAGAAGAGTCAAGGAGAATTCAAAGAGGTTCCCAGAATCTGTACCCTATCAGTAGGAAGCAGGGGAGCTAAGTATTTAAACTCAGGTCCTCTGACTCCAAACACAGTGTTTGTCCCACTATATCACACTATCCTACCACCTAAACCTCCCACAAAGAGGGTTTGAATCTTGCCTCTGACAAGTACTACCCGTGTAACCTCAGGTAAGTCACTGAACTTCCATGGCCCTCAGTTTCCTTTTCTGTAAAATTAAGGATGCAAGCTAAATTGTCCTCGAGGTCCTGTGTAGTTCTAGATCTGTGATCCTAAGAATTTTCCAAACAGCCTCCTGTCTCATTAAGCTTCTCTTGCCTTCTCACGAAGCATACCCTGGCACCTCTCAGTCATTTCTTAACATAGATTAAGCATACACCGTGTTCCTAAATTGGACTGTGTGCCCCTAAATTGGGCAAGGCAATGTGGGAACAGAGAAAGGAGGAAACAGTCCCTGCTCTCAAGAGCTTTTAGGCTCATCTTCAGCATCAAAAGAGCCTTACTGGGAAGCAAATGTCCCCCTCCTCCACACCCATATGGAGTTTCAAACTTTGATTCCAAATTTTGAAGACGTGCTAGGAATTACAAAATTGGGAAAGTTTGTTTTCAGCGCCCCCGGGCTCCCAGGTCTTTGTTCATTTCATGCTTGCCTGGTCTTCTCCTTCCCCAGCTGCCCATGGCCCATAGGCTCTCTTCCCCCGGTTCTTGTAAAGCTACTCTCAGGAAACTTAGTAATAAATTTATTCAAATGGGGCTAATTTACAAATTCTTAATGCAATACCCCTCCCAGGGGATGTATGTTTCTCTAGGATAGAGTCAGCCAAAGAAATTAAGTTATAATAGCAGAATCTCAGAGTCAGACAGCGGATAAAGAATTGTCAGGAAGAGAGGAGGGAGAGGAGAAAGGAGGGAGCTGATGTGATGCCTTCCTCCTCGGATCCCTGAAATTCTACCATGTAGTTGTCCACCTACTACATTTTCAGGGGTGGCTGGCCTTTCTCCAAGATATTTTAAAGGAATTATTTTAAACTAGTTTGATTCCTATTTCCCAAAGGACTTCTGTCTGGCTCATTACAGGAATCTTTATGACTAGAAAAATGGGTTGTTCTTATTCACTTCCATACCCAGAATTGACTGACCTTTTGAATCAGTAAAAGCTCTTATAAAAAATCTAACAGGTACTTAGGTAAATAATCATTGTTTCCTGAACTATAGAGTAGAATGGCAGTGGAGATGGGGGGGTGGGGGAGGAGTGTTTCCTTCTGTTTAACCTACTTCATAAGGGTATTGGGGGAGTCAAATAAGATAAAGGAGAAAATGTTTTTAAAAGTTACAAATCTTACATGAGTATATAGCAATGCTTTCCTCCTTTAATCCTGAAACTGGTATAATATTCCACATCTCTGAACCCTACTAAGCTGAGTGATCTCAGGCAAGAACCTTCTCCTCTCTAGGCCTCAGTTTTCTTATTTGCAAATGCAACTATTTGAATTAGATTATCTCCAAAACCCCGTCCAGAGCTAACATTATGTGATTCTCTGACAGACCAATAAGCCCTTGGCATTGAATGCAAAGAAGATTCCCCAGACAATAAGAATGGCAAGCATTAGAAAGAGGGAGTTGGTAGAGGCTGTTTCTCTTATGAGTCAGATTCCAGACTTTAGGTTTAGTTGTGTTTCAGCCCAAGTACATGGACTATATGACCTCCTGAGGTCTACGCGAGCCTTAGGGGATCCTATGTGGACCCGGACCCGTTGCTCAGTAACTTGAAAAGTTCAATTGATTCTCTGGTATCCATTTGGAGATTACTCTTTTATCTATTAAAAATGTCTGCGATCCCAGATTGTTTCTCCCCTACCCCCACTACCCAGTGTGATACTTGGCCACCTTTCCCACCATCAGTCAGTGTACGTGCTCAGGGAATGCAAATTCATGTTTGCATCAGCCTGAGCCAAACACAATTAGGCACATCAGTCTGCTGTCCGGGAATCATATGATGTACTTTAAAGGCAAAAAGAAAGAAGTATTTTTTATTTACTCAATGCCCTGTATTATCTGCACCACAAGCTTCCTCATCTCCATTCCAACCAGACAATTAGTTTGCACAGAAAGATGTAACCACAATTTATCTATTTATTTCACTTCTTCATCTCAAAAAACAAACAAACCCAAATATCACTTGGTTCCTGAAGGTAATTTCTGACACAGTGATAGAAGAAGCCCTGTGATCCACTAGACTGTAATCATCTTGAGGGGAGAGAATATATAATGTTTATTATATCTTTGTATCTCCATCACCAGCATCATTTCTTTACATAGTAGGCACTAAATAAATACTTGTTGCATTTGAATTATGACTACATGATGAGATGGAAAGAGCACAGATCTTGGAATCAGAAGAACCAAGCTTAAATACTGGCTTTGCTTCTTAATTACCCGTGTAACCTTAAGTGAGTTACTCAACTTCTCTGGGACATCAGTTTTCCTCATCTAGCAATAATACCTGGCTTGGTCTTGATGATCTGTATGGTTCTTGCTAACTCTAAATCTATGATGCTATGAACCTTTTCCCTTTGGAGCTGTTTGCAGTGACTTCTTAGGGTCATCTGTTGGCTCTGCCCTTTTAACAAGTTCAAATCCTGACTTTTTTTGTGGAGGGATGAGAAAAAGGCACTTGAGAATGGGGCAAAGGAATATTTTTAAATGTCCTCAGTAGATTTTTAAAGTCTTCTTGTTGGTAATGATGATAATTCATATTTACATATGAACTTATAGTTATAGAGCACTTTTCACACATTATCTTATGTGACTTTTTTCAACAAATGTTGCCTTCATTTCAGAGGAAGGGAAACTGAGAGATTAAGTCTACATTGGCATCTTTTATCAAGCTATTCCCCTTCTTCTTAAAGTGTATTTTTTTAAATTACCCCCACCAAATATACACTCCTTTCCCTGGAATTCTGCAATAATAAAAATAGTCACAAAGTTCTTCCCCTATACTCACTTTGTGAGATAGGTAGTGAAGTGTTACTATGTTTACAGATGAGGAAACTGAGTCTCAGAGACATTGTGTGACTTCCATATAGTGACAAATCAACTCAAGGGATGGGCCAAAATCTGAACCTGGGCCTCCCAGCTGTCTAGAGCTCTTCCCACCATCCCACATTGACTGTCAACATTCTCCCATTCAAGTCCTACTCTACATCAGCAAACTTATTTTCTAATGCTAACACATATCATAGTCAATAAATCTCCTCATTCCCATCCCTGACATACTATATTCACCACTCTCTCCTGATTTTTGGACACTTTATCCTCCATTTGGAATGCCCTCTTTTGTTACTTATGCATATTGCCTCAACAATTCAAGGTAGCTATGATGCACCTATCCTTTTCATGGCATTATGGAAGATACTAGGGATACATAGACAAAAATGAAAAAACAGTGCTTGCTCTCAAGAGGCTTACATTCTACTGCATGAAACCTTCTCTGATTCTTCCAGGCCTCCAAGATCTCTCCCTTTTCTGGGCACTTCTTGGTCTAATAATATGTATTACACTTTCAAACTTTAAGGATTTTCTAGGTACTTCATGTGTGCCCTCTCTTAAACTAGACTGTAATTTCCCTAAGAATACAGAATTCTCTTGAAAACAATACTTTGGACATAATAGGTGCTTAATAAATGCTGAATTGTCTCTCCCTAGTACTGGGAGATGACATTGTGCCAACTGCAATGTCAGCAAAACTTGATTACTTAATTAGCCAACGTTTCCTGAGGCTCTGGCATCTACAGAGCACCATTCTTAGATTTCCCATGATGAGTGCCCAGGACAAAGTGAGACTAAACCATACTACTTTTTTGGTGGGGCAACAAGCCATTATTTGACCATTCATTCAACATTTATTAAGCACCCACGATGGGCAGAGCACTGTGCTAGGCACTACACATAGTTATCTTCCCTCAGCCAACCACGGTCTGATAGGATGACAACTTAGAATAAAGACAGATAACAGTGACATTCATTATATTACATTGCATTGGAGATTTGCAAAACAAAGCGTGTTGAGAGGCGGGTTAATTATCAATCAAGAGGATTCATGAAGACTTCATGCAGGAAGGGGGACTTTAAAGGACAGGCAGGAATTCATTGGGGAGAGGTGTAGAGAAAGAGGGAGAAAAGGGGAAAGAGAGAGAGAGAAAGAGAAGAAAGAGGGAGGGCGGAGAGATGTGAGGAGAGGTGGGGGGAGAGAGAGAGAGAGAGAGAGAGAGAGAGATGAAATCTGACAACTTTAAAAGATTTACAAAGAGATCTGTGCAAGGACCAACCATATCCCAAGGATTCTAGGGTATTGATGAAGCATACTCTCCCCTCCTGACACGGACAAGATGGATTCAGGGCAGAATGAGACATATTTTTGGATATGGCCAATGTCGGAATTTGTTTTGCTTAACTATACATATTTATTACAATGCCCCTCAATGGAGATATCCATAAGATAAAATAAATGCCTGTTATGTGAAAAAAAAATTTTAATGAGTTTGAACTTTATTCAGGAGGCTGTAAGGAGCCACTATTTTTTTTTTCAAGCAAGGAAGTAATGTCCATATCCACACATTTATTTTAAGAGTAGTAAGTATGAAGGTTGGATAGGTAGCTAGGTGATACAATGGATAGAATGCTGAACCTGGAGTCAAGAAGAACTGAGTTCAAACCTGACCTGAGACACTTATTAGTTGTGTGACCTTGAGCAAGATACTTAACCCTATTTGTCTCAGTTTTTTCATCAGTAAAATGAGCTGGAGAAGGAAATACCAAAACCCCCCCCCCAATATCTTTGCGAAGAAAGCACAAATGGGGTCACAAAAAGTTGGATATAACTGAGCAACAAAAGTAAAGGATATATTAGAAATCAAAGAGTGGTGGTGTGAAAGCTATAAAAAGGCTATTTTAATAATCTAGACAGGTGGTAATAGCCTGTACTAAGGGTAGTAGCTATGAAAATAGAAAGAAGGGAGTAGATTTGAAAAGTGACCCAGAGATAGAATGGACAATACCTCATACCTGAGAGGTGAAAGAGGAAGAGTCAAAGATGACACCATGGTCTTGAACATGTGACAATAAGGGAATATTCATGCTGGTAATAGACTAATAGAATCAGGAAGAGGACCAGATTTAGAGAGAAAGATAATAAACTTGGTTGTGGACAGGTGGTATTTAATGTGCCAGGGTTTGTCCAAATAGAACTGGAGATGTGAATCTGGAGTTCAAAAGAAAGATCAGGGTTGGAGGAGGGGAATTGTTTGCAGAAATATGCTAGTTGAAGCTATGAGAGTGAATGAAATTATTAAAGGACAGAATGTACAGATAGAGAAGAGAGCTAAGGATAGAACTTTGAGGAACAGTTACATTGGGGGTTAGGGGAAAAAAGGAAGATGGCAAATTAATGGAAAAATGATTGTCATCAAGGTAGGAGGAAAACCAGGAAAGTGTAATGTCTTTGAAGTCCTATGGGAAGGGATCTTGTAGGTGAGGCTAGTCAATGATGTTGTTATACATAAATGAGCAAAATCAAGAGAACATTGTATACAGTAACAAAAATATTGTTTTAACGCTACTATAAATACCCAAATTCACTACAAGGGACATATGAAGGAAGACACTATCTGCATCCAGGGAAAGAAAATTGATAAGTATGTATAGAATGTGTGTACATATATATATATATATATATGTGTGTGTGTGTGTGTGTGTGTGCATATATATATGTATATATATATACACATATATGTATTTGTGACTAATGATAGACATCTGAGGGGTAGGGAGAGAAGGAGGGAAGGAAAAAAGAAATTTACATGATAACTTTATTATATAATTGAAAGGAATAGCAAATTGTACATAATATATTTATAGTTTCATGTGCAATCATCTTTTTTATTATGCTCTGTTACGCAAATGCTTGTTTTATTCCATAAATTAAAAATAAAATTAAAATGTTATAGGCATTTCAAGGTGGATGAAGACTTTAAAAAGTCATTGGATTCAATGATGGGAAGGGAATTCATGACTTCTGAGAGAGCTGTTTTGGTAGAACACGTTACAGAAGCCAGCAAAGGAGTTGAGTATAAAATAATAGATTAAGGAAATTGAAAGGACAAATGAAAGCTTTTTAAGAATGGAGATTGTCTGGGCATATTTGTTGACTGCAAGGGAGTTGTCAATGGCAAAAAGAGAAAGTGAAGATTAGAGGGAGGAGATTAGCAAAGGAGAGAAGGAGACAGGAGGAGATGTGATAAAGGGTACAATGGAAGGGTTGGTATTGGCAAGAAAAGAGATCACTTTTTCATTTGAGAGTGAAGCAAGGGAGGAGAGACTTAAAGCATGATTACAAAGAGATTTCAGATATAGAATTGGGGAGGAGAGGGCGCTGGCAATGGATGATCTCTATTATCTCAACAAAGTATGAGTTGAAGTACTGTACTGAGAGGGAGGAAGAGGGTGATTTGGGGAGAGGTTTGGATCAGATGGGGCAAATGTGATAGGAAGTTAATCAGAGAAGAATGAAAGGAATGTCATGTAACAATGAGGTCCTGGTTGAGATTATATAACATATTTGTAGTGGACCCAGTCAGGATGACTGTATGCTTTCTTCTAGCAGCATTCAACAGCTCATAAGTAGGGATGGCAAAGATAGATGATGACAGTGCCCATGGGTTGGAATTGGGAAAGTAATTGGTAGTGGGCAAGGGATTGAAGGATAGAGGGCAATGTTGTAGTTCTGGGGATGGGCTGCTCTGAATGGATCATCCACCCACTCTCATTTTTCCCCTTTCACTCCTTGTAACTATAGGCTAACAAATAATCTATGACTATTAAAGAATCAGAAACCACTTGACCCACACAGAGACTAGATTTGTGACCTTTCACTTCATTCTAGTTACTGTGGTAATCATAGGAGCTCTGGGTCTAAAATGCATCTCTTTCTCCCATTCATTTCCTTCATGAATAGCTGTGCTTCACCTCAATCCTTATTCTCCATCTCTCTCTTACCTTGTGAGTCTCTGTAACTCTCCTTGTCCTTTCTCATATGTCTACCTCATCATGCTTTTCTCTGTCTCTCTCCAATCTCTCTGTCTCTTTCCTCTGTCTCTTCATCTCTTCCACTCATTTCTTCCCAATATCACTTCGCCTCTGGCTATTTGTCAGTCATTTGGGGATGGAACTCCTCGAATGTCTGAGAATTTAAATAAAATGGGAGTGATTCCAGGATGTGGTCCTTAAAACCTATACCTGCTGGTTTGGGCATCCAACACCTCTCCATGTGGGGTATCTTTTTTCATCTTTTTTTTTTTTTGCTGGGAATTGTGACACTTCAAGGTAAAGACTGAGTCCAAGAGCCAACTCATTGTTCCTGACTATTTGACTAAGGGGAAGACAGATGAAGTGAACATGGGAATTCATCCAGGGAAATTCCATGAGCCCTTCTCACTTCACTGATTATATTCCGGGGAAGGAGGAATGAGAGACTGTGCAATGACAGCAAACAGAGAGTCTCAGCCCTCAAAGGTAAAGATTGTTGATCTAATTCAAAGGAGAGCACCTAGATCAGATTACTTGATGTAGTCCCAGGGGCTATTGTGACTTTTTATGTAAAATCTTAGATTCTTATGATATTAGCATTGGTTAGAAATCATTAGTGTACCCAAGCTGTGCTCCATAGAACCCTGGTCAAGTCCAGTCAACAAGCATTTATTAAACATTTCTTTATTAATGCGCCAGGCATGAGGAATACAAATATAAGCAAAAAAGAGAGTCTTTAACCTAAAAGAACTTGCATTATAATGAGAGAAAAGATGCTGAAGTGGGAGTAGAGAAGAGTATACCTACAAAGGGACATTATAGTGAAATATAAAACCAAAGGATGACCAGTCTAGGCCATGACACAAAATAGAGATGCCAGGAGGAACTCCCTAATAAGAGAAGGGGGCTACAGAACCAAGTAGAAGGCAGCTGAGTCATGGTGGGCAAGTCAGAGAATGAAGGAAAATACTCCTCTAATACTCCCCTAATGTAAAGAGGGGTTGAATGAGAAACTGCCAATGTTGTAAAAAAATATTTGAAGAGGGAAGACATGTTTGAAGCTAAGAAAAAGGAGGAAAGGGACTGGGTAAGAACTACAGAAGGGTGAACTGAAAGTAAAGGACAGGCGCTGTCTTTTGTTTCTGGCTGAAGCAACAGGAGCAAGAGGTACTGGGTAGCCAGGAAAGGGGAACCAAAGCAGAAGAGTGAGATAATGCCTCTTAGCTAGGCAGAGATGTCTATCCAACACAAAGACAGAGGTCAGGCTGAACTTGGAGCAGAGAATGGGGAGGGTGCTGCTGAAAGACAGGACAGGATGGGGAATCAGGTATCCTGACAACAGAAGCAGAGCCAATCCTAAGATCATGTATTTAGATCTGGAAAGATTTTTAGTGCTGGACCTAGTCTAGGAGTTCTTAACCTTTTTTGGGTCATGGACCCCTTTGGAAGTCTGGTGAAGCCTATGGAACCCTTCTCAGAAGAATGTGTTAAATGCATAAAATAAAATACATAGTTTGATAAAGGAAACCAATTCTACTGAAAAAGAAATCATGAACCTTGAGTTAAAACTCACTCAGAGTCTAGTCCGAATAGGAGTGTACTGGTAAATATTTTACAACTGACTTTAAGCATGGAGGAAAGTGTATATAATACACTTTTTAGTTTAATCTGTACCATTAACATTTACTCCATCATTTTAAATCTAGACATTAAAACAGTAAATCAAGACCCAATCTGCAGCAGATGATCATTTCCAAAGCGTAGTTGCTCACACTGAAGACTTAGCAACAGTTCTCCAAAACTTGTAGCACATCCTTGAGTCCATCCCTCTCATTTTAGGCAAGGGAATAGGTCCAACAGGTTAGTGACTTATCTAAAATCAAACAGTTAGCAAGTGGAAGAGCTGGAAATACAAACCTAGGTCCTCTGACTTCAAATCCTATGCTCTTTCCACACTATCATGTGGCAGCCTTCAAGTATCACAGGAAATAGAAATATATATAGCATTAAACCTTTCTCCTAGCCCAAGAGACCATCATAGCACCCCTCAGTATGATCCAAGCTCAGTCACTATGTCCATACCTACATGGCAAGAGGAATAAGAAGGTTACATCTCTTGGAGATGAAACGACTCAGTATGATTATACAAGGTTTTTTTTTTTTAAAGACAATATTTATCATGTGATGTTTTTGGCTGATTATAAAATTGGCTTAATGCCATCTATTTTGTTTCAGAATTTTCCTATGTTCTTTTATCCCTCAAAGGATCCATGCAACAAGCCTCCCCATCCCTTCTTCTCTCAGAACTGATGGGCACCATCAATACATTACAAACCCCAAATTGTCTTGTGTCCAAATTGGTGTGCAAATAAGTGGTGTAACCCAACCTCCTTATTTTTCAGGTGAGGATATTGCCCCAGAGAGGTTATGATTGCTTGCTTAAGGTCATACAGTTAGTAGTAATCTCCAGACTAGAATCTAGGTTTCCTAATACTCTTCCCATTGCACCAAGCTGCCTTCAATCAGGTGGGTGTAACTAACTTGGACCAAAAATCCATGTTGGATTGACATCCCCACAACTGTACTCCACCCTGAAGAGGACTCAGTTTTGGAAGAAGGTTGCTATTGGGCTCAGATTTGTAAAACACAGCTATGTCCAATACTCAGTTATCTTTTCAAAGCAGAAGGCAGGAAGCAGTTCCATCTGATAACTGAATACTGTTATCTCATGAATCATGGAGTACTCATTTAGGGGGCTTTCCTTAACCTTGTTTCTTCCTCTCTGCTGAGGCCAGCTACAGACACAATTACGAAATCAACAAAGTTCATCTTTGGCAGTCCCAAATTCCCCTTCCAGAGCCCACTTCCCACTCCCAAATGCTTTCTTTTGGCTCCCAGAAAAGGAAATCTGCCCTCCCCAGCATTTCATGGTAGTATCAGTCTTCTAAGATTATCTTCCCAGGTTCATTGACTTTCAAAGATGGAAGGGACCTTAGACATAATAATTATACATTACATATGTATAAGAGTTTAAAGTTTTACGGAGTACAACTATTGTTGTAGTGAGATTGTACTCATTCTGATCTGAGATTCTAGGTATTTTGTAGGTTGGAATCTTCTCCAAACAATAACTCATAAGCCCCCAATGACATATTTTAGTTATAGAAAACACTGATTTTCTAACAAAAGCATTTTAGTTAAATAATAATCTAAATAAAATTATACTATCTTCTCCCCTCCACCATAAATCTTTAATTTACTTTCCCTAAACATATAGGTTCTCAGTGGGAAAAGTAGATCCTTATTAGATTTATGTGCAGGGCAGCTACACATGGGAATATATGAGTATCCACTTGTGAAGAAATGTACACACAGAAGTCACATGTGACCAGGGTACTTGTGTGGCAAGACACCTCCCACTTCCAAAATGGCCAAGCTCTCAGAGTTGTCTGTTGACATTATTGAAATGTTCTCTGCCAAACTTGCTCCCCACCAGGCATCATTTTCCATTATTTTCCTACAGACATTGTTCTCCCCTCTAGATGTTAACTTGGCCCAGATCAGTCATCCTTTATTCTTGATACTTCACAACTATGGCACTGAGTAGGAATCTTCCTCCCTGCCCTCTCTTCAGCACCCTTTTATGCCCTCATTAGAATATAAGCTCCTTGAGGTGCTTAGCCCAGTGTCTGGCACATAGTAAGCACTTAATAAGTACTTGTTGACTTGATTTGACCATCGTTCTGTGGAACAGAGTTTGAGTTCACTGATAATTTCTAACCAATTCTAAACCTGAGTATTTCAGGGTCATCTAATACCCTGAAACAACATTCACTAGCTATGTTGTGGTTACAGTGCTTTCACCTGTTGGGAAGGTGGCTGATATGTTGAATAAGGCTCTCCCTTACAGAGGGAAGGCTACACATAGCTATCATCAATCAACATTCTCAGTAAATAACTACATAACTACAAATCTCTCTCTCTCTCTCTCTCTCTCTCTCTCTCTCTCTCTCACTCTCTCTCTCTCTCCCTCTTTCTTGTCTTTATCTCCTTATCCCTCTCTCCCCTCCCTCTCCTTCTCCCACATCCCCTTCCTTTACTTTCCCTCTCCTACTTCCCCTCTCCTTTTGCTTCCCTTCCCCTCTCTCTCCTTAATCAATAGATGTGAAACTTGCCCAGTCAACTTATTTCTTAAATTTAGTCATATTCCCTGTCTAAGGTAAACCTCCTCAAGGCTATACTTCCTCAAATAGAAAAGGAAACCTGTTCAAATCTCACCCTGCCAGACCCTCTGTTCTATGCAAAAATAGTGTGCTGGATAGAGCATTCCAAAATGCTCTTGACCTTTCTCCTACTTCCCCAGCAACACACCACAACCAGTTCTCTCTTTCTTCAACCAACTCTACCTTATTATCTCCATTTTGCAGGTGGGGACATCTAGCTCAAAGAGATAAAGAGACTGGCCCAAGGTGTAATGTTAATAAGAATCAAAACCAGTGTTTTGAGCCCAGATCTTCCTGACTCCAAATTTAGAGTGAAACCCACTACAACAATTAATTAATGCTTTTTTTTAAGTACCTACTATGTGCCAGGCACTGTGTTAAGCACTAGAGATACAAAAGAAGGTAAAAGACAGTTCTTGCCCTCAAGAGCTCATAGTCTAATGGACAAAATGCTCAAATTAGACTTTGAAAATGTTTTCATCTTTGTTTCATCTTCAGCTCATCTCATGAACTGATCTGTGCTAATGGCTTAGAGATTCTTACAGATTAATATTTTACCTCTCTCAGATAACAAAATTGCAGTTTAATAAAACCCAAAGGAAAGAATGTAATTGTGGGCACTTCAGGCAGGTAAAAAGAGATTATTAGTTTAAAAAGCCTACCTGTGCTTCTCACAGCACAGCACAGAAATGGCTATCAACCCTTCCTGTGAAAGGCCAGCCCCCGCGATGAGGAAACATAGCTGAGAAATGTATGAGATGGAGGAAAAGGTCACTAAGAACCATGTAAATCACATTAACCAATGTAGCAAAGAGCCTTTCGGTTCTAACCTGTCAGCAAATGACCTTTTCCTCATCATACAAAGACACCATTGACCTCTCCAAATGCTATACTAAGCCACAGTTGTTCCTGCACCCCTAGATCTGACACAATTTCAGGGAATGTAGTGGAAAAATTCAAAATTGTCCCATTCCAATACCTCACTCTGGCATGGAGATGACCCTGAGTTCCTAAAAGTGATGCCAGGGGGGCACAAGTTCTGGCAGGTCCTAACATGTCAGAAAGGCTTTGAGCATGGTCTTAGCAACAGACTGTATCTACTTACCAAGCACCAGCTTAGTGAAGTTCCGAGACACATCCTGAGTCATGAGGTGATGAATTCGGGGCCATGGCAACCCCCTAAACAAATTAAAATTAAAAAGGGCTTTCATTCCTGTGTGTCCCCTTACTGCCCCTGCAGTGATGGGTGTCTGAATGGCTGAAGAAAGGCAGAGGATACTGAATCACACAATTTTTAGGCAATCTACAACATGAACTTAACTTTGATACTCCAAGTGTGAGATCTTTGTTTAATAATTAACAAGACATATAACTCCAGAAGCCGAATCATCTCAATTTTAACATTCTTGCTCTAAAAGTAAAACAACAACAAAAAGAAATAAAAAGAAATTTGCAGCTAAATAGAAGGATAGTTGACAGATTCTCCTTGGAGAGACAAAGAAAAAGAGTTGGGGGAGTTGGTTTTGTTGTACATTCAAAGGCAAGGAGGAACTTTATATCATGGTATTCCATAAAATGTAAAATCTTGAATGCATTTGCAAAAAAGAAAAGAAAAGAAAAATCCACCTCAAAGAAAATTGCAACATTTTTCTAAAACAGGATAAAGAGGTAGAGAAATTCTACAAACTCCTCAGATCCTTCTGAAGTAAACCAATATATATACTTTAATACTTAGCAGCCTCAACCAAGAGAGATAGCTTTGTATAGTGAGTCAGTCAACAAGCATTTAAGAATCTCCTGTGTACCAAACAGGCAGATAGGTGGTGATGTAGATGGAATGGAATAGTGGAATGCTGAACCTGGAATCAGAAAGACTCATCTTCTTGAGTTCAAATTCAGCCTCAGATACTTCTGAGTTGTGTGACCCTGGGTAAGCTCCTTAACCCTATTTGCCTCAGTTTCCTCATTTGTAAAATGAGCTGGAGAAGGAAATAGTAAACCACTCCAGTGTCTTTGCCAAGGAAACTCCAAATGGGGTCATAAAGAGTCAGACACAACAATATGTACCAAGCAGAGTATAATTGTTCCCCAAATTTTTTGTTCCTCAAACCCTTGTTAACAATAACATCAACAAAAGTGTTGTGAATTCCCAAAGGAATTTAATATACCACTCATAATATTCTTTTGGATTTATTCATTAAGTGTCTACAGTAACTACAATGATAACTTTTGTCCCCAAAACTTCATGATAGTTTCAAATTTCTGAAAAACAAGCTTATATTACTTCAAGCATGAATATGCCTGTTGTCACAGAGGAAAAATATCTTTATAGCTTAATAGGAAAATTATTTACTGCCTACAGGGCTATTAGAGAATTTCTAACCCAAATCCTTTGGACCCTTGTCACAAACCCCCAGATGTTCTCAAACTACTTGGTGGGAACCACTGATTTGGCAGAGAGACAGTTGGTCTGGAAACCAAGAGGAAATGAGTTCAAATCCTGCCTCCTGCCCATATTATCTGTGTGAGGTAACTAGGTGGTACAGTGGATAGAGCACCAGTGCAGGAGTCAGGAGGACCTGAGTTCAAATATCACCTCAGACACTTGACACTCACTAGTTGTGTGACCTTGGGCAAGTCACTTAGCCACAATTGCCTCATCCTGGGTCATCTCCAGTCACCTTGATGAATTCAGATGGCTCTGGAGGAGAAGTGAGACTGGTGACCTGCCCAGCCCTCCCTCACTCAAAAGAAAGCCAAGTACAAGTCATGTCATTATTTCTCTGATGGCATGGTCTTCTTTGGCAATGAAGGATGAACACACACACACTATCAGTGCAGGAGTGTGCTGGATTTAACTCATATTCAACTTGCTCTTAAGATCTGATTGCTAAATTTTTGTGAGCATTTACACCTCAAAAATCAACTCCTACAAATCTGGTTTTGATCTACTGTTTGGTAGATTGTCTACACTTAAGAAGAGGATGGCATAGGTAGGTGGCTCAGAGGATAGAGTGTCAAGCCTAGAGTCAGGAAAACCTGAATGAAATCCAGATACTTCCTAGCTGTGTGACCCTGGGGAAGTGACTTAACCCTGTTTGCCTCAATTTTCTTATCTGCAAGATGAGCTAGAGAAGGAAATGGCAAACCACTCCAATGTCTTTGCTAAGAAAACCCTCAATGGGGTCATGAAGAGTCAGATGTGACTGAAAAGACTGAGCCACGAAAGAAAGGGATGCAAAAATGTTAATAATGCAGATTAAACTCAAAAGTGTGCCATGTGTACTTTTTGTTGGAGAGCTGATTGTTAAACATTTGTAAGTGCAACTCTATGTCTGTGTGACCCTGAGCAAATCACCTCTCAGTGCTCTAGACAATTATATAATACTCTAAGTTTCAGAGAAGTTGCAACCGCATTGGTAGAGGGCATGGTCTCATCTGGTTGTTCTGTATGCTAATGAAATCAGTTGTTCTGTTCTGTCCTTATACCTAACTTTGAGGCAAAGTTAAGCGTGAGCATAGGGGAGGATGGCATATATTTGTGTGTGTATGTGTATGTGTATGTATGTGTGTATACATACATACACTCAAAGGTGATCATAGTGTGTACATGTGCATAGTGTGTATTTGTTGTTATTGTCGTTTCGTTGGTCTTTCATTTTTGAAGAGGACCAGTGATATCACAGGTGATATTTTGACTTGTGTGTGAATTCAATCTAAGTGATGCACAAAGTCATCAGCCTCATTCTCCCTTCCTAAGTCATTTTCATATATATATATACATATGTGTGTACGTGTGTGTATTATATATGTACATTATACATTATATATTAATACATATATGATATATGTATTAATATATAATATTATATAATGATACACATATATAATACAATAATATAATAAATATAATAATTATATAATAATAAATAATATTGTATATATATTATATATATATATATATATATATATACATATACACGAGTGTGCGTAAGCCTCAGGCACTCAAACCAAAAGATATCAAAGGTTGATAGACTTCACAAAAAAGTCATGTCCATACATCATGAATACTTGCTTTAACAAGAGAAAAAGGAAGGTCTGGACGTGGAAAATGGAGAACAGAATCACTTACAAAACAGAAATTGATGACCAGAAACAAATAATTACTAATATTGTGGCTTTCGCAAACCAGTTGCCCATATTGATGCCAAATTAGAAAAATAAATATGAGGAAGATGTAACAATCAAAATAGTCCCAATGACCTACTTTTTTTAAAAAAAAGGAAATGACATTAAAAATAGGAAATAGTAAAAACATCAGCACAGATGATCACCATTTCCTAAGGAAGTTTAATCAATTTTTAAATCGTTCACCACAATGAGGAGCCCTAGAAACCACCTCAGAGCCTAGAAATCTAGGCTAGAAATAGGGAAAGAGGGTGGCCAAGGGAAACACTGGTTTAGAATATAAATGTGTTTATAACATCTTACAAACGAAGATGATAGAAGATAAGAAATGACATTTGTTCATAAAAATGTCGTGGTGACTAGATATAACCAGATAATCCTGACAGCATTTAAAGATGAAACTTTAAGAACAAGTAGACAAAAAAAGGAAACAGTATGTCAGAATTTGAATAGCAGAGGCTTTTCTCTATCAATAACCTTAAAGCCACCATATTTAATTTCGAACACAATACTCCTTTCGTGAGGATGTAGATGTGGTATAAAAGAAAACAAAACTGGGAAAAGTAGCTGTACTGACCAAGTACATGCAGAAAGGTGGATCCATCCACAGGGTATTTGAAGAAAGAGTGAATGTCAAAAGTTTAGGAAAAATCACAGCTGTTATTAATACCCGCACTAGGCAATGGATAACGTATCAGTAACTACTAACCTATAAAGGTATTTTCTCTTCTCTACAGAATCTTTGTGAGAATGATTTATATGTAAATCAAGGACATCCTTGATGAAGATATGAGAAGGGAACAGGCAGACTTTCACAAACCATACTTTACAGGAGACTACATCTCTATAGTCACACGGTTGAGTGAAAGGTGCAGAGAATACAAGATCCCATAGCTTGTTGACCAAATTAAAAATAATTTTATCCTATAAAATAAAAATTTTCCTTAAAAGTTGTTTCTCTAACAAGGTTTTCCTATGAGCTTGTTAGAATAAGAGAACATTCATTAAAAGATGCAAAATCAGATACTACTTTGATCTAAGACCCTCTGGTGATTAATACCAGCCAAGGTATAAAACTGGGAAGTTGCTTGTTAAAGACAATTGTAACATTATAGAGATGTCCTATGCAGAATCCAAGTGGTAGAGGAATTCCTGATTAATCATGAGATTCTGTTCATGGATGACAAAGGTATGATTGCACTGACTTCCAGAATATTGCAGAACTTTCTAAATAAGATAATTTGGCTAAATTATTCATGAAATAAACCCAAATGTAGGAGAAGTGACTTTTTCCTTCCAAGAGTCTGACTTTCAATTGGATGGACAGCTCATAGAGCTAACCCAAGAATACACACATCATGGATAGCCTCTACTATCAATGAATCAATGAACTGGTCCCAAACTGACTAGCAGGAAGAAAGCAGACTAGATTGCATTGGGGATATTGTTTAGTGCTTTTAAATGACCATGTTTTTCCCTAAAATAAAAGTCATCTTACTAAATAATATTCTTCTGTATGTGACTATGATTCATGGAATATCATTCTCCAAAGAATTAAAATTATAATCACCCCCAAGGGCAATAAGAAGTTGTACATTTGTACAGTAGGTTCAAGTACATTGTTTGTGAATCACTACATGTAGGAAGTAAGGCAAGATACATTAAGAAAGAAATGAATGGCTGGAACTTTGGAGAGTCTGTGAATTTCACTGGTACCTGTAATATCAAGAGACCTAGAAAAAGGACTTCAATACTTTACTGGAATACCTTCTGGGAAATTTATGGAAGGACTTGGACAAGATTCAAACAGGATAAGAAGACACGGATTCAGCTAGTTTCTATCACAAGAGTTAATGGTTAAATCTTCACTGTGAACATTTATACCTTAGAAATTAGAAAATGTGACAAATGAGAACTTGATTTATTGTTGTGTTGATTGTCTAGACTTAAGAAAATGTTGGATAAAAAGTGAGTGATGCAAATTAAACTTCTAAGTGTGTCATGAGTACATTTTTAAAAGAGTCAAATTTAAGGCGTTGATCAGCACATATAGAAGACTTTTTATTCTTTCTATACCATTGGAAAGTGTAAGCACATCGGCGAGGTTATAAACCCATCTAAGAACTGAAGTAGAGAGACCATTGGACCCCAGAGCACTAAATTTGAATACTTCCTAGCCTTATGACTTTGAGTAAGTCAAGGGGCCATTTCTTTATGCCTCAATTTGTATGCCCAGAGCTTGGCACAGATGTAGCATGTAGCATATAGTGAATGCTTAATAAATGCTTGTTGACTTGACTTTGTTGACCTTTCTACGCATCAGTTAGTTCAACTGTAAAATCAGGGGGTGAGACCAGATCATTTGAAAGGTTCCTTCTAGTTCTAGTGGTCTATGATTGTAAAATTAGGCAATTAATAAAATGCCAGAAGAATGCTTTCTAGGGAGAGAGAATCCAAATCCTACCCATTCTGCAAAGACCATTTCAAGGCCCCTCTCTCTTCCATGAAGCCTCCTCAGTCCATGATGATCTTTCTTTCCTCTGACACTTACACGTTGCACTTTATTATTGGTGATCTTTCAGTGAATGTATGTGCATGTGTGTGCTCTCTTGAGGGGAGAGGGAAGGGGGAGAGAGAGAAAGAGAGAGAGGAAGGAAGGAAGGAAGGAAGGAAGGAAGGAAGGAAGGAAGGAAGGAAGGACCACTTAGTGCATACAGTATATATTCTGACATACAATTGGACCCAAATCCCATTGTTCCCTTCTCCCCACTTCTTTAAATCTAATTTCTCCTTCCTCATGCAGCCTTCTTATGTCACTCCAGCCTATGTTGCCCTCCAACTTATCTGAACTCCAAAGTACTTTTTTTAAAAAAAATTTATACATTTTTATTTAAAGTTTTGAGTTCCAAATTCTATTCCTCCCTTCCTCCTTCCCCTTCACCCCCCAGATGATAAGCAATCAGATATAGATTATACATGTGCTATTATGTAAAACATTTTCAAGTCAGTCATTTTGTACAAGAAGACTCAAAAGTGAAAAATAGCATGCTTCAGTCTGTATTCAATCAATATCAGTTCTTTCTCTGCGGACAAAGAATATACTTCATTAGTCCTTTGGGATTATCTTGGATCATTCTTTTTTGCTGAGAATTGCTAAGTCATTCACAATTCTTCAGCAAACAATATTGCTGTGTACAATGTTCTCCTGGTTCTGTTCACTTCACTTTGCATCTGTTCATGTAAATCTTTCCAGGTTCTTCTGAAATCCTCCTGTTCATCATTTCTTATAGAACAATACTATTCCATTATAATCATATGCCACAGTTTGTTTAGTCATTCCCCAATAGATGGGCGTCCCCTCAATTTCCAGTTCTTTGCCACCACAGAAAGAGCTGCTATAAATATTTTTGTATGAATAGGTCTTTCCCTATATCTTTACTCCAAAAGTACTTACTATACACACCAATTATCCACTACTTCATATAATTACGCATCAAACATCTAAGCTTTCATTCAATTCATTCAGCTTTGAATTAAAAAAAAAAACATTCACAGAAATGATCCAGAGCTTTTCTTCATTGAATCTCCCCTTTTTGATGCCACTTGGAATTTAGCACATGACCTCATTCCCATAGTGAAAGCAAAAGCCCTTGGTCAAGTGAAAAGTTTTGTTATATGAAGAAAATATCAATAATTTTATATTGTATATAATATATAATATAATGTATATGTATATGTATAACATATAATAATATTAATTATATTATGCTTTAATATTTATAAAGTGTATTTGCATGTCTTTTCTCATTTTCATCAATCCTGTGAAATAGGTGCTATTTTCATTCTCACTTTACAGATGAGGAAGTTGGGATTCAGAGAGGTTGCTCTCAGCTGGAAATGGTTCTCAAGGGATAAGTACTCATCATGATCCAGCATTTCCCAAGTTCCTGTGGCTTTTGACCTTGAAAGAGAAGCAGTGCCCAGGTCATCAGACTGAGGATGAAGAAGCAGGAGCATACATGTTGGAGGTGGTTCCTCCCTGCTCACCAGGATGCATGGGGAGGGAGAGGCACATGACTGTAGCTGAGAAAGCCAGACTAGACATGGGACGGTGATCACAAGCCAAAGAAATATATCCAAGCCACTGACCAAGATCAGTCAGATCCTAGTATTATAGTTCGTATTTCTTTTAGGTTTCACCATCTTTTCTGGGACTATAACCCAGAAGAAGCTTTCTTCCCCTTCTGTCCCTGGAGTGGGAGACTACTTTCCAGTTAATCATTCACTTCCCTTTTCTCCCTCCAAACCAGTGGGGATGGGCATGGGAGAGGATAGGAAGATGGGGAAGAAAAAAACCACTGGTCCCTTTCTTGTCTGGTAGATCTGAAAACTTTAATTCTTTAACTGATAACTTTGTGTTATTTGAAACAGTTATTTAAGAAGTAGATGAGTGTGCTGCTAAATGTTTAACAACCAGATCTCAAGAGTGAGGGTGGGGTAGAAGGGAGAGAAATATGAGGACAAACTTTTGAGTTTAATTTATATCCCTAAAATTTTCCTCATCATTTTTATTAAGTCAAGGCCATCCACAGAACAATAAAGCAAACCTTGATTTTTAGCATTTGCTTATATCCAAGGTATAAATGTTCATATTGAAAATTTAACAATCAGCTCATGGGAGCCAGTTTGAGCTGGCTTCAATACACCTCTGGTATAAGTTTGCTTGTCTTTGAATTTGTAAAGTGGGATTGAGAGAGAAAAAAACAAAATCCAATAGGGAGGGGAGATTTCATTTATTTTCCCCCAGTACACACTAGTTGAGCGATTCAGTTTGCAAGTTTCTGTAATACATTAATAATACATAAAAAACTATTCGTACCCTAGCCTTCTTTTCTTTTCTTTCTTTCTTCTTTTCCCTTTTTTTTGGAAACCTTCATGAGAAAAGCTGGAAAGGGTCAAGCTGAAAATGTCATGGTGTGGGGACTTAGATCTGTTTTTGCCCAGGAGCTATAACCATGGCTGTTGTTGTTGAGGGCTTTGGCATGGATGGATTGACTGGGCATATTTGCACTTTGGCATGACAGCTGCTGGTTATGTAGACTGATCCAGAGTTAATGGACTGCTATCACTACATTCCATTACAGTGGGCCCCTTTCTTGTGGGATACTCCTCATTCCAGGCTCAGAGGTCATCAAGATCCAGAGCTCTTAGTCCCTCACTGCATGGCATTAATTCATATCTGCTGGGAGATCTGTTGACCACCTTCATTCTATGAATTGGGCTGCTAAGGAAATTCTTATAAAGGGTGTGTATGTATGACAAAATCCATACTCTTCATTCACACGATGGATCTTTATTCCTGAGGTAATTCTCAAAGCTAGGTGGCACAGTGAATAGAGTGCCAGGCTTTACTAGTTGTGTGACCATAGGCAAGTCACTTAACCTTATTTCCCTCAGCTTCCTCATCTGCCAAATGAGCTGGAGAAGGGAACACTAAACTAGCCAGTAGCTTCACCAAGGACATCTCAAATGGGGTCACAGAGAGTCCGACATGATTGAAACAAATGAAAAAAAAACAACAAAAAATTTCCCAAAGCTGCTCCCTTCCTTGGTCCTCATATAGCATGAACTCAATTACACTCAGTAACCTGGTTGCTATTTTATGGATGTTCATGAGTTTTTCAATATATTTTAAAAATGTGGCACTCATCATTATTTCATACAAGTCTTTCTATGTTTTTTTCTAAAATGTTTGAGCTCATCATTTCTGAGGATTACTACTCAGAGACCATGCTCAGATAAGGAAAACAGAAGGCAGAAACAGCAACCAGGAATTGGGAGACCCAAGCACTCCAGCCTCAGGTTGGGCAGGCTCTTGTCTCTCTCTCTCTCTCTCTCTCTCTCTCTCTCTCTCTCTCTCTCTCTCTGTCTGTTTGTCTCTCTCTCTCTCTGTCTGTCTCTCTCTCTGTCTCTCTCTCTGTCTCTGTCTCTCTCTCTCTGTCTCTCTCTCTCTCTGTCTCTGTCTCTCTAAATCACCATTGTTGAGGAAAGCAAGACATGAAAAGAAGATGGAAAAATCTTCCTATCCTCCCCTTGCTGGAAGTCCAAGAGAGAGAAAATATGGAAAGAGAGAAGGCAGAGCCATTTCTAAGTTTATAGACCACAGAGACATAGGGTCTTTCTAATAAGTGTCTGACTCTCCAGTTCCAATCATCTTTGACTCAGCCCCAGTCATTGGGCATCAATCATCTTAGCAAGCAGCTAATGCACATGCCTGCCTCAAGGGTAGGAGACCCTTTCTAACAAAGGTTCTTGGCCCTCAATCCTATCTAGTTGATTGTAGGATTCATCAAATTGAACAGATTTTCCTGAGCAACCCAGAATTCTCATAACCAAGGAACGTTTTCAAAAGTTAAAAGCCCTGAACTGTAGACAAAAGGCCATTGTTTCATTTGATTCTCCCCTGTGACATCCGTAGGACAGTTACTTCCATCCCCAATTATCAGATAGAGAAACTGCATATAATACATGCCAATAATAGCACCGTACCTGGCACACAGTAGGCATATTTTGAATTGCTGAGTTCTTAAACTGAATTTCTTTGAATTGACACTTGGGTTGCTAGAGGTAGAATGACCTGATCACAGTCATTCACATATTGAGTTAGTTCTGGGCCATGTGATAAGCAAGTGGGGAAGATGGAGCTGGGGGAGAGGGATAGGGAGACTAGACCCCTTTCATTTGAGGTAAACTATGTCTTTTGCACCATTTACATCTAAATCTTGATTTCATGTGACACCTCTATCCCTTTCCTCTTCTTTCATTCTTATGAGGCGTCAAGGGAGCAAGGAGGGAGGGGGAAGTTTGCCTGATTTAATCAAACATGCAAATTGCAATGATCACAATGTTCTCAGCTGCTTCTCTGGTGTATTCCAGACAGGGATGCTGGAATTCATTAGCACCAATTAACACCGGGAAGCTCCCTTATGCTGCCTCTAACCCTCCTCCTCCACCTTCCCCTTCCTTCTGGTGGCTCAGGGACTTGGGACAGGAAATCTAGCTCTCTCTGACTAGAATGACTCCCGATATTTGATATTCAGGACATCCAGCTGTAACCCAATCAAGAGACAGAGGCCTAAAGGAGTCTGTGGATGTATGTATATATGTGCATATATATACATAAATAAATATATATGTATGCATACACATATATCAGGCAGCTAGGTGGCCAGGGTGGATAGAGTGTCCGGACTGAAGTCAGGAAGACTCATCTTCCTGAATTCAAATCTGGCCTCAGATATTTCCTAATTGTGTGACCCTGGGAAAGTCATTTAACCCCGTGTGCCTCAGTTTCCTCATCTGTAAAATGAGCTGGAGAAAGAAATGGCAAACCATTCCAGTATCTTTGCCAAGAGCACTCCAAAGAAGTTCTGACACACTTGAAAAACAGCAAATAACAACACACACACAGGTACACATACACATAGATGTGTATATATCTATATTTATTGATAGGTGAATGGATAGACAGATGAACTGACAGACAGACGGACAGACAGAGACAGACAGGCAGATAAATAGACAGATGACTGACAGACAGACAGATAGATAGGTAGATAAATAGATGGATAGATAGATAGATGGGGGGCAGTAAGTATATAAGTTCACTAGACTAGGAGCTATAAGGTTGAGTTCTCCTGGATTTGCTCTTTAGGAATGACCTTAGGTTGACCTTAGGAATCTACTTCCTAGGCTTCATCTGCCTAATTTGTAAAATGAAAGATATCAGGCTAGATGATCTCCAAAACTCCTCTCAATTCAAAAATCTATGCTTTTTATCCTAACCATGTATATTTATCTTATCTGTTCCCAAAAGACCCTAGGCCCTAAAGGAATCATGTCTGGAACTGTGGTCAGACTTGGGTCCAAATCCCAACTCTGATTACAGAATGACCTTGAACAAGTCACTTCTCCCTGAGTCTCAGTTTCCTCATCCGTAAAAGAATTGGATTCAATGACCTCTACGGTCCCTTTCTGTTTTAAGTATACAGTTCTCATTTGTGTCTTTGATAGCTCCCACAGACCCCAGAATGTGGTTGGGTACATAACAGGTTTTGAAAGACCACTCTTGATTTGAACTGAAGCTAGCTCTCAGCTCTTGATTAGCAGGATTGTAGACCTGACTCATATCTTTTGTATTCCATCTATCTCCATATGGAGTAATGGCTAAAAACACTCTCACAATTCCACCCACATTCAGTTCAGTTAATTATTAAGCACTACCACCCAAGAATTCTGTTAGGCATTGCGGGATATGAATGTCCTTTTCCTTAAAGGGCTTACCTTTTGATAGGGGATGGGGAAGTTTGGTAAGGGAAGACAACATGTACAAAGATAAATAAATACCATAATACATTAAAAATAAATGCAAATAGTTTCATGGGAGCTTGGGGCAATATTGTGATCATGGCAGAAAGCACCAAGCACCAACTGGGGGAATTAGAAATTTTAGAAGGCAGTTCTTCAGATGGAACTTGAGAGAAGCAAGTGTGAAAACTACTTCTTGGTTTTTCCCATTAGCAAAGGCCTGAAAAGTCTGTCACTATAGGTGACTTTGTCATGGTATCTTGATTTGTGGTTTAAAGTCATTGTTCTAAGAAAGAGTCCCCACTCCAGACTGTTGACTCCAGTGTCTATCTCTGTGAACCTGTCTTGGGCACATTGATGGAGATACAGAAGACTGAGGAGACCTCCAGGAAACTCCTGGTCTGATGGAGAAGATAGAGCTTTCACACTCAGAGTTATCATTTCAGTAAGAGAGACAGAACATCCTGAAAGGGGAAAAAATACTTAGAAATAACTGCAAATGAACACCCTAAGGCAAGAATAAAGGACCTGCTGTAAAATGATCTTTGAGGAATTGTGGAAAATGGGAAAAGGTGATAGGAATGATACAGGAAAGAGGCAAAAATGGTCCCTGTTTTATAAAGGGGAAGAAAGTTGATTCCTGAAAAAATTCCAGACTAGATTGTTAAAGGAATAGTTAGAAAGGGAAGTGGTGATTACTCTGATCCAGTATAGGTTCAGTAAGAAAAAGTCATTTACAGACTAACCTCATTTCCTTTTTTATACAATGTTACTAGAAAGTACACACAGACATAGCATATCTATATTAAAGAAAGGCATTTAATAAAGTCTCTTCCCCCGATAAATTGGAGCTCCTTGAGAGCAGGGACTGTCTCTTACTTTTCTTTGTATGCCCAGCCTGACATGGTGACTGACACAGAGCAGGTGCTTAATAACGCTTGTCCAAAGTTGGTAATGGTGTAGTTGGGTGTGTGTATGGAGGTCTTTGACTGATCAGAGCCAAAAGATGCTTAATAGTCAATGGTACACTTCATCCTGAAGTCACAAAATCATAGAATATCAGAAGTGCAAAGGAGCACTGGGTCTGGAATCAGGAAGACCTGCATTGAAATTTGGTCTGAGACACTCCCTAGTTGTATGACTGAATAAGTCACTTAGCCTGTCTGTCTTAGTTCATTCTATTCATTCAATATGGAGGTCATAATAGCACTTAACTCACCAGGTTGCTATGCAGATCAAATGAGATAATATTTGTAAAGTGCTTAGCTTAAGTGTCTGGCACAATATAGGTACTTAACAAATGTTTGTCCATCCTCCTTTTCCCCACTGTTTACCAGATGAGGAAACCAAGATTCATAGAAAAGTAGTTACTTTCCCAAAGTACTGCAGGTTCCAGTACTTCACTCAATTCTCATCAGCATTTCTACTGATGACTTGGAAGAAGGAATTAATGACATGCTTAGACATTTTGGCAATGACAGAATTGGGATCCAGTTCTAAAGACCTTAGTAACCTGGGGTAGAGACTGAAGTTATTAAGATAAACATTTATAGGAAGAAAAGAAAACTTCTGTATATTTACAATACAGACATGACTAGAAAGCAGTTCATTTGAAAAAGAGATCCAAGGGTTTTAGGGACTTGTGAACTCCATGAGCTTTGGAAATGTGATGTGGCAACCCCCTCATCCATGCCATCTACCCCCACCAAAAAAAAATCCAGCAAAAACTTAATGAGACTTTAGACTTTGCTACTGTTCAGTTGTATCTGATTCTTCATGACCCCATTTGAGATTTTCTTGACAATGATACAGAAGTGGTTTTCCATTTCCTTCTCCACCTCATTTGACAGATGAGGAAACTGAGGCAAACAGGGTTAAGTGATTTGCATAGGGTCACAAAGCTAGTAAATGTCTGAGGCTGATTTTGAACTCAAATCCTCCTGACTCCAAGCTTGGCACTCTATCCACTATGCCACCTAGTTGCCTAATTTTAGAGTAAATTAACATAAATAAACGTCCAAAGTAAGTGGGGTTATAATCCCCTCTGCTCTAGTCAGACCATATCTGAAGTATCTTGTCCAATTTTAGACATCACATTTTTAAAGGGACATTGACACACTGGCATAGGACCAGAATGATGAAAGGATAGATTGAAAAATCTGGGAATGTTTAGCCTGAAGAAGAGAAAGCAGGGAGTATATGATAACTGTCTGTAAATATTTGGATACTGCTCACCCTGCTAGACTCAAAAGGCTAAAATAGAACCAACGGCTATAGAAGTGAAAGGGAGACAAATTTTGACTACATCTAAGGAAAACCCTACCAACATTTAGAATAGTTCAGAACTGAAATGGGATGCCTCAGGAGGTAATTAGTTCGCTGTCACTGGATGCCTTCAAGTGCAGACTCATAAAGGTTGAAGTAAATGACCTCTGAAGAGATGGTTCCCAGTTCTGGGACTCTATGATGTGTTCTGATTCAATGAGAGGGGGAGGGAGGTCTGTGGGGGGAAGGATGGGAAAGATGGCAGGAAGGGCCGACCAGGCAGACCTCCATTGCTGACAGCTCTAGGCCCTTGTTCTCAAACTCAGCTCCCTCTCTGGAGCCCCAAAGCCACCCAAACCCCCACTGAAATGTCCATACAATGCTGACCTTTGTCCAGACCTGGGGATCAGCCAATTGGCTCCCTTTGCTTTTCCTAATAGACACCAGGGAATGGGAGTGTGTTGGGGGTGGGGGTGTTTTGTGTGTGTGTGTGTGTGTGTGTGTGTGTGTGTGTGTGTGTGTGTGAGTATAGTATAGTATAGTGGATACGTTAGGAAAGAAAAGACCTTCAGCTTTTCTCCTGGGGCTTCTTCTGAGCTCTGTCCCCTTGTGTGTGGTGAGATGTCCAGGCTGGAGAGGAAGTAGGGGGAGGGCAAGGTCTATAAAGGACCAGGGTGATTGTGACCAAGGGGGCTGTGTGGGAAAAGGAAGTCAGAGCCAGAGCTAGCCATGGGAACTCTAGGGGCCCCCAAGGGTTTGGGACACACATATCTGTGCATACACAAACACACCCACACTAACCCATTCATACTCTTACCCTGCCTCCTTTCTCTTTCTCTGACTGTGTTCTCTGCTTTTCTGTTTCTGTTTACCCCTGTGTTTTTTCCATGCCTGTGTGTCCTTCTCTCTGTGCGCTTATTTCGATGTTCTCTCAGATGAGATTGGCTCGGTGCCTGAAAGCTAATTAGGTGCTTAATAAATGCTTCTTCCCTTCCTCCTCATCTCTTTTTCTTTTTCTCTCTATCTTTGTGTCTGTTTCTCTATCTTTTTCTCATTGAACTGTTTCTCTCTATATGTCTGTTATGTCTATTCTCCTCTCTCTGTGTCTGTTTCTCTCTACATCTTTCTATCTCTGTGTCTGTTTCTCTCTACATCTTTCTGCCTCCGTGTCCACTTCTCCTTTTTCTTTCCAATCCTCATGAGAGCATTTGAAGCATGGCTTCTGGTGCCCTTTCTTTGCAAGTCAAGGTTGGGAAGAAAGGCCTGATGACCTTCCCTTGGAAGCAATGCGACAATCCTAAAAGAAGGCTATGGTAGGGCTGGTAGAAGCCCAGGGAGCCAAATTAAGCCCTTGCTCTCCAAGGAAGCATTGGAGGGTAGAGAGGTGATGGAGAAGTCTGGCCATCTGCTTCTGGAAAACAGATCTACAGGCTGGCTACCAATCAGGCTCCAAAAAAAGCAGATGGGCATCATTGTAACCAAATGTGTAAAAGAGTGAGGATGGCATTTGGTATGGGCAAATATTGAACATACTCCAACCCTTCCATCCTCTTCTTCTATAGCATCACTCTCCATCCCCCATAATACCTGGTGGGCCTGAAAAGTCCTTGTTTGGGATCTGAGTGGAGGCTACCCTTGATCATGTGCAGATTAGCCTGTGTCACTGTGGCACTCAGGCAACACTGTCAGACAGAATATTTTTGAGGTAGCAGACCCCCTGTCACTGAAAGGGATGGCTGAGCAACCATCTCTCAGGGATATTATACAGGTATTCTTTTTTGAAAGCTAATTTATTTATTTTTAGTTTTTGACATTCATTTCCATAAGTTTTAAATTTTCTCCACCTCCCTCCTCCCTCCCCAAGACAGTGTGCAATCTGATATAGATTCTACATATACCTTCTTATTAAACATATTTTCACATTAGTCATGTTGTATAGATGAATTAGAAAGAATGGGAGGAACCAGAGAAAGAAAAAATAAAACAGTTAAAAAAAAAAAAGCAAATAGTATACTTCACTCTGCATTCAGACTTCATAATTCCTTGTTTGGATGTGGATAGCATTTTCCATCATGAGTCTTTTGGAATTGTTTTAGGTTCTTGCAGTACCAAGAAGAGGTAGGTCTATCAAAATCTGTCATCTCACAGTGTGGCTGTAATTGTGTACAATGTTCTGGTTCTGCTCACTTCACTCAGCATCAGTTCATATAAGTCCAGGTTTTTCTGAAGTCCACCTACTCATCATTTCTTATAGCACAATAGTGTTCCATCACATTCATATACCACAATTTATTCACCCATTCTCCAATTGATGGGCATTCCCTCAATTTCTCGTTCTTGGCCACCACAAAAAGAGCTACTATACATATTTGTATGTTTAATCGGGAGTTTATGTTTTTATTTTTATTAAACCATATTTGTTTTTATTAACTGTTTTTATTAACTTTATTTCAATATAATTGGTTTCCTTTGTAATCCGACGTATTTTATTTGGTGCATTTAAAAACATTATTCTGAGAAGGGGTCCATAGGTTTCATCAGGCTACCAAAGGAGCCCAGGACACAAAGAAGATAGAGAATTCCTGCAGAGTGCTGTTCAAAGCTTTTGGTGAGATATTGGATGAGATGATCTCAAATGAGGTAATGCGTGTAAAATGCCTGGCAAACTTCAAATATCAACTATCATTATAATTCTGACCTCTGAAATCCCTTCCATCTCAAAAGTTCTATGGTTTTATTTCCAATATCATCCTCTTTGGGAAAAAAAAAAGGTCTGACTAGACTGGCTTAAAACCTCTTAATGATAATCTCCTTCTCTTGATTGTACATTACAATTTCCATTGTATAAAGAATTTTGGTGCATTGAAAAGAGCTTAGTTGAGTCAGAACTGAGTTCAAATCTTGTCTCCAAAATATACTAGCTAGCTGTATGACCCTTGGAAAGTCATTTAACTTTGTAATTTCTTCATCTATTATTGCCTACATTTATACCGTACCTACTATGTTCCAGATATTGTAATAAGTGTTTTACAAATATTCTCTCCTTTGATATCATAGGATCACAGGTTCAGAGCTGGAAGGGATCTTAGAGGCCATGTAGTTTGAACCCTGCATTTTACAGATAAGGAAACTGAGGTTCAGAGAGGTTAGGTGACTTAGAATACTTGTACAACTTAACCTGATCATTCAGCAAGCTCTTAAGTGCTCTGCATTTCAATTCCCTCATCTCTAAAATGAGCATAATCATATTTGCACTTCCAACTTCACAGGGTCGTTGAGAGGAAAATGTTCTATGAACTTTAAAGCGTTCTATAAATATGCGCTATTTGTATTACTCATCAACAGTGTGCCTGTGGCCGTGGAAGCCAGAAATGATGGTATTGGCTGGAGCACCCTCCAGTGGTCATCCTGTGGAATTGTCTCCCCAAATGGGAAGGGCTCGTTCGCCCTGCAGCAGAATCTGCAGCTCCCACCCACAGAAGACAAAATGGATAGAACCAGTCCCCAGGTCCTTCACTTGAGGTCCATAAATTTGTTTCTTTAATATTTTGATAGTTATTTCAACATAACTGATTTCCTTCGTAATCCTATGTGTATTATTTGATATTATTTGATACATTTAAAACGTTACTCTGAAAAGGCAATACATAAGCTTCACTAGATTGTCATAGGGGTACAGGGCACCAAAAAAGGTTGGGAATTCTGATCTAGTCCAACCTCCTCATTTTACAGACTGATAAACTGAAGCTGAGAGAGAATAAGTGACTTGTCCAAGGTCCCACAGCTAGTCTGGACAGGCAGAGCCAGCCCTGGAATGCAGGACTCCTGGCTCCTAGCCAGTCCAGGGCTTTATCCTGGGTTGCTTCTATAAATAAGGGGCTGAGAAGTGAGCCCCATTCTTCACCTCTGCTTCTTCCCTCTCCCTCCCATCTTTATGTCTTGTAAGAGTATGTAACATCTGGAATTCATCAGGTAAGAAGATATTACATGTATATACAAATATTATGTATGTATATATGTACACATATATACACATATATGCTTAGTTTGTATGTATATACATGTGTGTATCCCTATATGTATATGTGTATTATATATGTATATATTGTATATATAATATTATTATACACACATAATGTATTATATACACATTTGTGACCTGCACAGCCCTCCCTCACTCAAAACAAAGTCAAGTGCAAGTCAAGTCATCATTTCTCTGATGGCTTGGTCTTCTTCAGCAATGAAGGACAAACACACACATATGTATATACACACAGTGTATATAGTATACACACATACAAGAGGTATGAAGGTGGGGGAAAGATTGAGGGGAAAGAGAAGACATAGAAGGAGTAGTCTGCATCCTTCCCTGAGCAATTAGAAGTCATCACGAGTAAGGAGACTGTCTGGCTCAGGCAGCAGCAGGAGGCTTCTTTCCGGAGGGGCCTGTTTCAGTTGTGTTGCCTGGAGCTGGGGCCTGGAGAGATGCATTATGCATAGGGGCTCCCAACCAGGGGCCTGAGTAAGCACAAATGCTTCTAACTTGGCATGGGGAGAGGCCAGCTTCCCGGTCTTTCCTACCCCCTTTCTCAACTCACAGGCATGCGGGCTGGCTCCATTCTATCGATCTACTCAGTCTCAGCCAGCTATTCCATTCAGCAAGTTGACATATAAAAAAACACTCTCTCTGCGTGTAGCAGAGCCAGCCTGAAATGTGTTAGAGGGTATGTTTACCTACGTGGCATTATTTGAGTACTAACTAAAGCCAACCCTCTCCGCCCCAAAAGAGAACTCCTCAGTAGTTTCTCATAATGTTTGAAGTTCCTCACCCTTAGAGTCACAAGGTCATAGATTTAGAACATGAAGGGGTCTTGGAGGTCATCGAATCCAGCCCCTTCCTTTTACATTTGAGGAAACTGAGGCAAACAACTGTTAAATGACTACATAAGGCCACACAGCTAGTAAATATCTGAGATAGAACTGGAAAACAGGCTTTTCCCAACTCTACCTCCTAGGTCACACTGGTTCCCTATGAGAACTAATTACTAGGGTGTGGTGGAAAAGTCTTGAACTTGCTCTATAGAGTCATTGAATTAGACCTAGAAAGGATTTAGGCTCTAAAGTCATCCCATCTAACTGCTTGGTTTTTATTGTTTTATTATTAAGAAGATGGTCCTTTGTTTCAGGGAGACATTTTGTAGTCATTTTTTTTGGAGTCAGTTTTCCAAGGAACCTTCTCCTCTTCCATTCTAGGCCCATCTTATTGTCCAACCAAGAGGTATGTTCTAGTAAGTCAGTTTTATGGATTGTCCATCAAACTACACAAAGAGTTATTAAATGTTACTAGGATATTAACGATATTGATGATTTGTTGTTATTTGTTTTAGTCATGTCTGTGACTCCATTTGGGGTTTTCTTGGCAAAGTTCCTGGAGTAGTTTGCCATTTCCTCCTCCAGCTCATTTGGCAGATGAGGAAACTGAGGCAAACAGTGGTAAATGATTTGCCAGGGTCACACAGCTAGTAAGTGTCTGAATCCACATTTGAACTCAGGTCTTCCTGACTCCAGGCCAGGTGCTCTATCCACTGTGCTACCTAGCTGCCTCAATGAGTTTACAGATGATGAATCAGAAGCCAGAAAGGTGGGTGATGTGACATAGGTAATTAACCATCAGGGGTAGAATTTGAACCCAGGTTAACTGGTTCTAGAACCAATGATCTTTCCAACAGACTATAGGAGGTCCAGCTTACAAGCTTAATTCTGCCACTTCCTGACTGTATGATTTAGATCAAGCTCTGCCACTTCCTAGCAAAGGTATATCGCTTTAAATGTCATTTAATAGTAGTTTAATTTAATAGTAATAGCTGTACTGTTGAGAATAGTAACACTAGGAGAAGGGAATTGTTAATTATCTGCAATTTTTCCTGTCTGTAGATTGTACACAGTTGTTTCCATGTTGTCTCACTCACAAGACTGTGAGTTCTTTGAGGTCATGGGCTACTTTTTGCCTTTCATTGCATCCTCAGAATTTAGCACAATGTCAAGTACATAGTGGAGAAGGTAGGTGGAAGATAGAGCCCTGGGCGTGGACTCAACTTCTCAAGGTTAAAGCTGGTCTCAGACTCTTCTTATCTGTGTGACCCTGGACAAGTCACTTCACTTTGTTTGCCTCAGTTTCCTTATCTGTCAAAGGAGCTGGAGAACGAAATGGCCAACCATTCCAGTATGTTTGCCAAGAAAACCCCAAATGGGATCATGAAGAGTCAGATGTGACTGAACAACAAACTGTATTAACATTTCAGTCTTAACATACTGAAAATACAAGTAGGTTCAGAATAATGTTACTAATGACCGACCTTCATATGCCCTTTCACATGATTAATCCCATTTGATTGCTGCTCCAATTCTGCTCCAAATAATCTTATCAATGTGGCTCCTTCTTCCAGTGGTGCAGAATTACAACCTATCTGACCTCTCTTATCCTATGCTAATGATCTCATTCAGGTCCTCCCATAAACCTCCCATTGGAGATTCACCTAACATGATAGAAACCTTCCTCTAACACTCTTGACCTTGGGTAGCTACCCCAGGAGAGCGTGACTGGGCTATCTTGAGACTCTAGTTATACACTCATATGACTGAAAATTCAGGAGTCTTTCTATCACCTCCTAGTCAGGTGCCTTTCCAACATCCTCTTTCTGCCTCTTCTCTTGTGCAACTCTTGGGAGATGACAGGTTGCCGCCTACTCACACCCACTGTACTCTTCTCCATGTCCTTTTGGGAGGTTCTCAACTCTAATTTTTAGTAAACCGTCATCCCATGACTTGGAACTATGTAAAGCACAGTTAGTGGAGGCTTATTGTCAAGAAAATGGCCCTTTGTTTCAGGAAGCAGTTTTGGAGTCATTAACAGTACTGTACAACTTCCCAAAGGCCATCTAGTCTTCCATTCCTCCCCTGTTCCATTCCAGGCCCAGCTCCTTGTCGCACAGCTCCTTGTCTCATCCAAGAGATATGTACTGTTACAACAGTTTTATGGGTTATCCATCAAACTGCATGAAGTGTTCTATACAATATTATTGATGATGTTAACGATGATGGTAACATATGTATGAGAAACCACTTGATGGTGGAGATTCTGTAAGGTAATGTTCTGCTTTATAGAACCAAATATTCATTTTATAGTAGACAAACAATATAAGTATAATGTGATTTTGTGTTCTCTACAGTTTCCTTTTCTATCCTTTCCTTTTTTGTTTTTTTACAATAGTATGACTCGAAACGGTGATCTGATATAGTATTTTAATAGTTAAAAGCCTGCCTGTTCTCTTCTCATGTTTATTCCCATTTTCATAGGAGAGACTTCTGAAATATTGAAAACTAAAATGACTTAACAAAAGTCACACAGTTGGAAAGTGTCAGAAATAGGCAAAGAGCAGACAACTATCATGGTCTGAACAAAAGTCACACTTTTCATCCACTTGGTTTGTCCTGCATGGATAGAGAGAACCCTTTTGGGTGACAATGGGTCTCATTTAAGACACTGCGAGTTCCAGGGTTTTGTACAATTAGTACTGTGCCATCTGCAAACAGGAGCACCTGTAGGATCTCACCCTTTCTATGTGTTGGGGAATATCTTTTTGTTTGCATTTAGTTTCTCTGCTGGACATCCTTGAAGATACCGACAAATGTTTTCAGTAAACTCCCATATTGGATTTATGCCTCATTACTTATTATTAATCATAGGACTATCAAACAAAGTTCTCTCTGTTGTCCCCTCCTAGCTCAGCTTCTTACTTTTCAGCCTTTAAACTAGGCCTCTACCTCCATTTTGCCCTCAGCACTTGAGGCCTCTTCCTCCTGGAATATCCAATTTCCGCTGAGGCCTTATCAACCTAGGACATCTCTCTGCCCCGCTGGACCCCTTTTCCCATTGGTGAGCTCCTCCCTGGGGCCTTCATGTTGCCATGTCCTCCTTCCTCTCCAGGTTGCACTCTTGACTCTCCCAGACTTTCTCTACTATTTCTACACTGGTTCTTTCACTAGCTTCCTCCTCCTCCCCCACAAACTTGCAGCTTTCTTTAATGTGTTGTCTTCCCCATTAGACTGTCTGCTTCTTGAGGGCAGGGACTATGTTTTTTTTCCTGCTTCTCTTTGTATTTGCAGCACTAAACTTGAACATTAACACATGGCAAATTCTTAATGAATTCTTGTTGCCTGGTCTTGTTGTCTTGTTTTAACTTCTCAGGATTTGTTTCTGATATTAAATCAGATAAAAGACATAAAACACTTTGCAAGCTTTTGTAAAATGTTGTGTAAACCTTCAAGTGTTATATAAATATTAGCTATGATGATAATTATGCATGAAAGACCATCGATGGATGAATCACAGCCTTTAAAGCAATGTTAACGTTATAGAATCTAATGCTTTTATTTCTTTTAAATAGTAAACACACAATAAACACAGTGGGATCTTGTGTTCTCTACACTTGTTTGTAGGGGAAGGGATTATTGTGTAGCTATAAAGTTTTGGTCTGCTATAACATATTGTCAGCTAGCAAATAAGCATTTACTAAGACCCTACTATGTACCAGTTGTTGGTTGTCATTTTTCAGTCATGTCCAACTCCTTTTGACTTTATTTGGGTTTTTCTTGGCAAAGGTATTGTAGTAGTTTGCTATTTCCTTCTCCAATTCATTTTACAGAAGAGGAAACCGAGGCAAACAGGATGAAGTGACTTGCCCAGGGTCACCCAACCAAGAAGTGTCTGAGGCCAGATTTGAGCTCAGGAAGATGAGCCTTATTGATTTCAGGCCTAGTATGCCTAGCTGCCCTATAGAACAATATTTGTTGAGCCTTTGCTGTGTGGTGAGAGCTTGCAGACTAGTAGAGGGAAAAGACAATGATGCAGATATATGCAATATTACAGGAGAAGTATACTCATTAAGCAAAGAGATTTGAAGAGAAAGGACCTGGAGTTGGAGAGGAGGCAAGGAAGACGTGGAAGGGCAGAGAAGGAAGAAGGAGGAATGGTGAGGCCATGGGAGTCTAAGAGTGGCAAATCTGGTGACAGATGACCTGAGTTTAAATCCCAAATCTACCACTTGTTACTGGCATTGTCTTGGCCAAATCACTTAACATCTCCAGGTCTCTGTTTCTTTATCTGTAAATGTGGGGGTTAAATCAGATGACCTCTGAGATCCCTTCCAGTTCTAAAGCTATGAGAGCATCCCCTGATACTGAGCATGGGTTCTCAGTGGAAGGAACTCCCAAACAGGTCAGTTTTGATAGGGATGAAAGAGAAGGATTATAAATTCAGAATTAGAAGCTACATTAGAGGTCATTGAGTCCAACTCTCTCAGTTTACTGATGAGGGAAGGGAAGTTAATTGACTTACCCAAGGTCTCATTGATAATGACAGAATTTGAACCCAGGTCCTCCAAACATGCTTTCTACACAACCTATTCCCTTTAGAGTTTCCATTGTGATTATCTCCTCAATTAGAACAGAAACTTCTTGAGGGCAGAGACAGTCTCTGATACTTCTCTGTATCTCTCCCAAGTCCTAGAACAGGGCTCCACCCACAGGACACTGTCCAAGGAAGAGAGAAAACACCACAGATAAATTTTGCTCACTTAATAGTTTTATCAAAGGCATTTGTCTCTGTGGGCCTCAGTTTCCTCATTTGTTTGTCTATGTCTCTGCTTTTGTGTATATATGTGTGTGTGTGTATGTGTGTGTGTGTGTGTGTTCCCTGGCTCAAGTCTGTTCCTCAGATTTCTCCCTTCTATTGCCTTATCTCTCTCCATACTGTTTCTTTCCTTTCCATGTCTCTGTTTCTATTTCTACTTCATTCTCTATTTTCTTTCTGTCTCTTTCCCCATCTCACTTTACGCCCACTTCAGTCTCCTTTCTCCTACCTCTATTTCTACCTGTCCCCAACATAAACACAATTAGATCATATCAACAAATCCAACAAGTGCCCTTTCTCCTCCATCCCTTTGGATGAAACTGGCCAACCCCTGCTGTCTGGGCCAACATATAGTGCAGAAGGAGTCATAGCTCCCAGAACTTTGAAGTTCTGGCACATAATGAGCTTCTCCTATCGTGGTTAGAGACAGATCATGAAGAGGGGACATCATAGCAATCAGAAGAGACCTTGTGGGTATCAGGCTGGGTAAAGGAGTAGAACTGCATCACCTGGTAAGCTCTCAGAAGCCTGAGCCAAGAGGTAGGGGATAGTAGTCTATGGACTACCATGAGGAGGGATTGTTTATATGTTCTCCCCCTTCCCCTGACCCCAGATATTGGCACCCAAGAAGTTAGCACATCATTGGGAATAGCCCTGCTTGCAGGCATCAGAAAGTAGGTAGGAGGAAGATCTAGGGGACAAAGATGCTACCATGCCACTAGGTGACTTCCCACCATGCTTTTCCTAACATCCTCAAACTCTATTGCCTTTTATGGTGGGAGGGGCTTGGCTTCCATTGGAAAGTCACAGAAGCTTTCCAGTAGAACAGATCTGAAGAAACCCAACAAATCTGGAAAAATTCAAGGCCAATATTTTCCTCTGTGGTGGGATTTCCCAAGTCTGGTTTGTTGTAAATGCTCTCTTCTGTCACCTACATAAAGACAACCTCCCCAGGACATAGACCATAATTTCCTGCCTAGGAACTGGGTTTCCAGCTTTGCACCACATGTCTACCTCTGGTCTGCCTCTTGGCTCTCTCTCCCTCCTACTAAGTACCTGCGAATGACTAACTCTTGTTGACCACAACAAAGGATGGACTATGGAGGGTAAGAGTAGCCCTGAACTCTGGGCTTGGTCATGGATCTTCTGGAGTGTGATAAGCTGTCCTGAATGGTCATTCTCTAGGGAACACTGTACCCCCTAGAGGATAAGAAAATGTTATTGTTATAGAGTACTCTCCCAATTCCCCTCATTTGACTGTGGAAAATCTACAAACAGCATAATAATAAACAATGAGTTGTAAAATCTCAGGATTAAGATATAGACCTCACCTGAAGGAATCACCTAGCCCCAGCCCACCCCCATTCCCCTTTTTTACAGATGGTAAAATGAGGCCCCAAAAAGTGAAGCCATTTGCCCAAAGTCACAGACAGTACCTAGAAGATTCAAGCTTTGTGTCCAGGTCTTTTGACTCCAAATCAGGGCTCTTCCTCCTATAATGAGCAAAAAATCATTTCTGATTTGACATTAGAAAGCACTGAACTGTGAGAAGCTTCAATTTGATGGTACGTATGCAAAAGTATTATGATTAATTGGGAGAACAAGTGCTGGTTGGTGCCGTACACTGGCAAGCACCTTTTGAGGCTGGGTGGCCCAGTGGATAATCAACCAACAGCCTGGAGTCAGGAAAACCTGAGTTCAAATTACTAGCTGCATCACTCTGGGCGAGTCATTTAACTTCTGTCTACCTCGGTTCCCTCAACTGTAAAATAAGGATATTAAGAACACCCACCTCCCAGAGTTGTTGTGATTATCAAATGAGACAAAGAACTTGGTATGAGAGTTGACACATAGTAGGTGTTAATAAATGCTTGTTTTCTTCTTTCCTTTCCCCCCATAGCTTGCTAGATTTTGATGTTATTCAGCCCCAGTACCTATAGTTTACTTCTACTCTTTTCCAGCTTGGGAAGGTACCAGTAGCAAAACCAGCTCCTAACTGGGAATCCTAGGGAAGTAAAGAAAGAGGAGGGTTAGAGAGCAGGGGAGGAAGTGAGTCAGAAGGATGTCACAGCCAAGGTAAGAGACAGAAGGCTAACTGCCCGGGACCCCACTCTTTTTGCCACCTGTTGTGGTACAATTCCTGACAGCAAAGATTACTGCGCTGTGAGTAATGTCAAAAAAAATTGAAAATGCCTCCTTTGTGGTCTGTGGATTGTATCCCTGCCTTTACTGTTTAACTCACTTTGATTCTGATAGTGGAAACAGTTCTAACACATGAATGAGAGATCTGGAAGCAAGCTGGGACTTGTGACTTGAATCATACCAAGCTGGTGGCCACCTATTCTGCCTACATATAAGGCCACCTCTGTTTTAGGGATGGGGCAATAGGCTTTCCTATGTTCAAGGACCACTATGGGAGAACAGCAGCCAGGATCCCAGGGCATGAGTGTGGGAAAGGGACCTCCTACCCAAACCCACCAGCCACAGAGCAGGGTGGGAGGTGGGTCGTGGGAGTTCCTGGCCAACAAGGGGGGCCCAGGAAGTAGGCCAGGCCTGGGGGTGGGGAAGGAAAGAGAGGGAAGAGAGCAAGGACAGAGCAGGGCTGGGAGCCAGGGCATAGGGGGGGTTGGCTCCATTGAGAATGGAAAGACAAAAGGCTGGACTCACTGGTACTGGGAGAAGGGCCAAGACCAGCAGAGAGGCCAGGCAAGGAGAAAGAAGAGGAAGGAGCCGTGATTCTTTTCTGAAGGCCCCTCTTACAAACATAGATAAATATATATAAATAACTATTTCTCATCCGTATCGCAGAGCTATGCTGCCTAGTGGCATCAAACCATTGGTCAGGAATCTCCTATCTGCCACTAACAAGCTTTGTGACCGTGAACCCCCTCTCTAGGCCTCAGTTTCTTAGTCTGAAAAATGAAAGGTTAGAGTAGGTAGTATCTCCAGTTACCTTCCAGCTCTAACATACTATCATCCTGTGACTCACCTGCAGAGGGAGAATTTGAATTTGTGGCTCAAATTTCAGTGCATGGACGGGACAGCAGGGGTTATACAACCTCATCCAAAGGGATCGAGGGGAAAGGGTGCTTGCTGGATAGTGGCCATGATTGAATGGTGTCTGCGGAGGAGGTCATGGAGGGGTGGCTTGGAAAAGGAGGAATAGAGGAGAAGGAGAGGGAAGGAACAGGAAGGAGAGAACAGAGAGGGAACAGCAAAGAGAAAGATGGAAAGGGAGAAGGTAGAAAAGGGAAAGGGGAAGATGAGAGAAATGGGGAAAGAGAAGAGAGAAGGTGAAGAGAAGGGGAGAAGAAGGAATTAAAAGGGAAAGGGAAGGAGAAGGAGGAAATGGGAGGAGAGGAGAAAGCTTATTTCACAGCCTTCCACATAGAAAACATTGAGCCTCCCTTTTACTACCCAACAGAACGTAAGCATCCTTTGTTTTCATCTCCATATCTCCAGCATAGCACAGTACCCAGCTTGCACTTAGTAACACTTAATAAACGTTCAAATGAATGGAATTATCTCTCCCAGAAGTTATGAAGAGCTGGGAGAGCAAGATGTCTAGCCTGGTGGGCTCCCGGGAAAAGAGAAAACTTCACCAAACCTGTTGGAGACCCAGCTGTATGTAGTATGGGCTCTTTGGGTCAAGTTTCCACGTGTAGAACAAGGATCCCCAGTGTGTGCTTAGGGACATTGGGACTTATTCCCATTACACTGTAAACTCCCTAAGGGAGTTTTGTTCTATTTTATTTTGCCTTTATTAATATCCCCATCATGGCGCCTGGCTCAGAGTAGGTACTTCATAAATGTTTATAGACTGACTACCCAGAATGGATTTCTTCCTGGATTCAAAAGCATTTGCCTACCCAGAATCCTGAGGGCTAGAAAACTGTTATCTCAAGATCTCCTTAGCACTTTCTGCATCTGATTTCCCACCCTCCCATCCCCACCTATTTCCATCTTTGCTTCTATTTCTGGCTCCCAAAAATCCTTGAAGGGGAAGGATTCACAGGAAGAAATGTGCCTCAAGGTAGCTTCTGTTACTGCCAAGATAGAAAACCCTCCTAGGAAGAGATAAGAGCACCTACCTCCCCTTTCCCTCTGCTCTAGCAGAACCATCCTTAGACGTGGCAAATTGAGACTGTTGATTGGGAGGTGGAGTAGTGAACTCCTAGGAGGATGAAGATCCTGCTCAGGCAAGGCTGCTAAAAAAGGAAGGAAGGAAGAAAGGAAGGAAGGAAGGAAGGAAGGAAGGAGAGGAGAGAAGGAAAGAAAGAGAAAAAGAAATAAAGAAAAAAGAAAAGGAAAAAAGACCCAAGGTTCATATATATAAAAACAGTATGAAAAGGTATGGGATTTGGATTCAGGAAACCTGTGTTCAAAGCCTAGCTCTGCTATTACCTTTCTTCTTGGGCCTTCCATTTCTTCCTCTGTAAACAAGGAGGTTGGGCTAGGTGATTTCTAAAGTACCCAATCCTATATACTTTGAATGATCAACATTAAGGCAATATATCTGTCTGATTGCCTTTGAACAAAGTTTTGTTCCTCCTGATTTATTCCCCTTTGGGCTGTTTGTTAACCACTGGTGATTTCTTTCCTTTTTCAAGGCTGTCCTTATTTTGTCCTTATTTTAACCTAATTCCTTCCATTTATATCCAGATATTACTGGAGGTAGAGCAGGTACATTGCCATGAGTTGTCCTTAAGATGACTCTAGGCTATGTTGCAGGGCTAAAGTGGGTTAAGAATATCTCAAAGGACCCAACAAAATTTTCTTTTGAGAAGTCTTTCTGTGTTAACAATTAAAGTCTGGGGATCAGAAGTGCAGTGTGGGAAGAGTAACATCTTAGGTCATCATCTCAATTTCCATTTGTCCCTCCCCTTTAAACAACCCAGTAATCAGGGTTCTGTTAGCTCAGTGGTTAGTGCACAGTGCTAGTGAGGGCTCAGTCTTTTGGAGGGACATCTAGTTTCATTCTAAATAAATGAATTTACTGAAGGCTATAAGCCAGGAATTGACTTGAAACTTGGAAAGAACTGAAGAGTTCTTAACAGCACCATCCTGCCCCTCACACAGGCACAGGGCATTGATCTCTACCAATGAGGAGAGACTCTCATTCCAATGGGCTTTGGCACTGGAGTTATAAAAAGTTAACCTTTAGACACCATTTCTTTCCACCTAGAGAGAATGTCAGCAATTCAGGCAAGCTGCCATGACTGTACAACATGGTATGTGGTAGGGTTTTGAGTTAGTAAGGAAGACAGAGAGAGTGAAAAACTAGGTCAATGTATTTCATCCCCACTCCTAGAAAGGCACTTATCATACAATCCCATTGGTTTGCATGGGTGGGTCAATGGCAGAATTCCCTCCTGCCTCGTGGAAACATCCGTTTGATTCCCATCCCATACTTCTTGAGAAGCAGCATAACTTAGCAGATAGGACACTGGACTTGGAGTCAGAAAGACCTGACTTTAAATCTCACCTCAGATATTAACCAGTCGTGTGGTCATAGACAAATAATTGAACCTCTCTGGGCCTCAGTTTCTTCATCTGTAAAATGAGGACATTGGGCTACATGGACTCTAAGGTCCCCTCCTAGGTCAATGCTCTTCTGAAAATCCTATGTTCTTCCCAACATCACGTTCCATCTTGATGAACAAAAGTTCTGTTTCATCTCTCATCATAGTCCTTCAGGGTGAACTCCAAGTTGGGCTCCATCAATAGTCATCTCTAGGGAAACAGTGTAGTAGAAATAACTGGACCAGGAGACATGGGTTTGTTGTTGTTGAATCATTTCAGTAGTGTCTGACTCTCTGTGACCCCTTTTGGGGTTTCCTTGGCAAAGATATTGGATTGGTTTGCCACGTCCTTCTCTAGCTCATTTTACAGATGATGTAACTGAGGCAAACAGAGTTAAGTGACTTGCCCAAGGTCACACAGTTAGTCTGTATCTGAGGCTGTATTCAAACTCAGGCTTGTCTGACTCCAGGCCCAGAACTCTAGCAAAGGTGACCTGGGTCTGTTTCTTTGCTAAATGGGAATAATATACTTTCATTGAGAAGCAACTTGTGAATGGAAAGGTCTTTGATATCAGTTAGACCTGGATTCCAGTCCTGCCTTTGGTTTACTCTGTGTTCCCATGGGCAAATCACAGCCTCTTGATACCTCAGACAACTCTCTAAAATTCTAGGAGGATTTCCAGTGTGCACCAGTGGAGAGAGTTTCCACATCCAGAGTTCTTCCACAAGGCTGAAGTCACAAGTCCCAATTAAAATATTTGTGCTACCTATTTTATACGGTTGTTATAAGGAGAATACTTTATAAACTTTAAATCACTATATAAATATACACTATTATTTTTAGTCCTGACTCTGCTAAGTCCAGACTGTGACCCTGGGCAAGTCACTTAACCCTGTTTGCCTCAGTTTCCTCATCTGTAGAATGAACTGGAGAGTGAAATGGCAAACCACTCCAGTATCTTTGCCAAGAAAACCCCAAGAAGGGTCACAGAGAGTCAGACATGATTAAAAAACAGCAACATCATGTCAATCTTGGCAAATATCTCATTTGATCTTTACACAGTCTCATTATACAGATAAAATGACTCCTTCCCCAGAGCTGTTTGAAATGGAAGATCAGCAGACTGAGATGGAAAGAAACTAAGGGCCTTGGCTTCCCCCTAGTGGAAGAAAGGAATCCAATTTGGAGAAAGAGATGAAGTGTAAAAGCTTAAATGAGCCTGGGCCCTTGGAAACAGGTGAGGTTTGAGAGCTGGAGTACATGGGGGAGAAAGGGAAGCTAGGAAACTTTTCATAGGGATCAAGGTCCAATTTTCCAACACTATGGCGACCACTGGATGGCTACTGCCCCATCCCAGCCAGTAGTTTCCATTCTATTCCAAGCTACTGTGCTAACCTAGATGTCATTTCTGCTATCGAGGAGTTTGTTTTAATCCCATCCCAAGACTCAAAGGAAGCTTCTTTCCTCCCCTCCTCCTCTTCTCCACCCCTTAATTCTAGGCAACTACTGAATGCCAGGGTCTTTATCAATTCTGGGATCCCAGTCAGGCTTCTTGGAAATCTAGCAATTGTACTAGACATTTCACGTCATCTAACTTAACTACCCAAATAGCTTCAAACAGAGGAGGAGGAGGAAGGAATCATGGGGAACAAGATGAAGCAACGACAGTAATTCTGTATCTGCTAGAAAATAGGGTTAAAAACAGCAGAGCCAGGCCAATGTTTGGATGTGATGGAGCAGGAAATAGGGAGTTATTGTAGGCTCTTCATCAGGGGAGTCATAGGCAATGTTAGAGTTTGAAATAACTTTAAAGGTCATGTGGTCATCTGGGAATGGGGGCTCCCACTTATACTCCCTGCTACTGAGAAGGCTGAGGATGGTGGATCACTCGAGGACAGGAGTTTTGAGCTCTAATGGTCTAAGCTTACTTCTAGTCTAGTCTTAAAGGTATCCTTACCAAGTCCAAAACCAATATGGTGAGACCCCAGGAGGGGGCACCACCAGGCTGCTTAAGAAGGGGTGAATAGGCCTAGACAGAAGAAGGGAGCAGGTTAGAACTCGTCTGCTGATCAGTAATGTGGTCATGAATGGCCACTGTACTTTCAACCTGGGTGGGACAGGGAGACTCAGACTATAAACCAACAAACAAATAAACAAAGGAGCTAAGGAATGAATGGATAAATGAATGAATAAACAATATTATTTTGTTATTAAATATTCATTCATTTATTAATGTTTATTATATTTATATTAGCATTATTATAGTAATACATAACATATTATTATATTATATAATAAATAAATATTGATATCCATTATATCTTTATTACTATATTAAACATACACAAATTAAATAAATAATTTTAAAAATTGAATGAATGAATGAATGAATGAATAAATAGAGGTCATCTATTCCAACTTCCCGGATTCAGTTCAACAAGCATTTCTTAAGCATTAGAGGACTTGGGTTCACTTTCCATCTTTGATACTAGCTCTGTGACTTTGAGGAAGTCACTTAAACTCTCTAGGGCTCAGTTTCCTTTTCTGTAAAGTGAGGGATTTAGACTCTATGACTCTGAAGGATCCTTTTAGCTCTAAATGTATGATCCTATGTGGTAAGTATTGTTCTGGACTTTGCATGTACAAAGATAAAAATGAAGAAGTTCTTGCCCTCAAGGACCTTTTATTCCTAGTATAGATAAGAAAACACAGAGATGCAGAAGGTGACATAATAGATAGCGTCAGGATGACCTGAGTTCAGATGTGGCCTCAGACACTAGTTGTATGACTCTGGGGAAGGCACAACCTCTGTTTGCCTCAGTAAAATGAAGCTCATACCTACCAAGGTTATTGTGAGGATAGAGGTGAGATAATATTTGTAAGGTGCTTTGTAAACCTTAGAGTATTATATAAATGCTAAGTATTATTGAAGTTGAAGTGAGATTACTCAAGGTCACATAGCAAATGGGAGGTCACATGGCAAATGGCTCCTTGATTGGATACCTGCCTTCCCTAATTTAGATAAGAGCATTTAACTGAAATTCATGAAAAGTTGAGGGGAGTGTGTGTTCTTCCTTCATTGCTGAAGAAGACCATGCCATCGGAGACATGATGATATGACTTTGCATTTGACTTTGTTTTGAGTGAGGGAGGGCTATGTAGGTCAACAGCCTCACTTCTCCTCCAGAGCCATCTGAATCCAGTGACCAGATATTCATCAGGATGACTGGAGATGACCCAGGATGAGGCCATTGAGGTTAAATGACTTAAACTAGTGAGTGTCAAATGTCTGAGGTGAGATTTGAACTCAAGTCCTCCTGACTCCTGCTCTATCCACTGCACCACCTAGCTGCTCCTTGAGGGGAGTGAGAGAGAAGAGGAAGGGAGATACAGTCAGAAGTTGTTATAGCAATATTCATTGAATGGGGTTGAAATACTTGCCTTACCCCACTCCAAGGGACCACTGAGTAGTGCCTAGGACCTGAGGATATCAGAGTGGGTGACTCCGTACAAGCTCATGTCCCCATGATAGGGGGTTGGGGTGGGGGTTAGGGAGAAATAAAAGAAGGGAAGAAGGACCCATATTGAAAAACAATAAGTTAACGTAGGACACATGCCCCAAACTGATATTGAATAAGTGGCCCTGGGGTTAAACAAATTGCTAAGATTATCCTTTTGCTTCCCAAAAGCAGAATTGAAAGATTCAGACGTTTGGTGGGGATAGATTTGTTCTGAGACAACGCCACCTGCTGGTATTTTGTGGCATTTTCTGATAGTATTTTATACAGATACCAGAGAGGAATTGGGGAAGGGGATTTCCTTAAATGCTTTCTTCCCCAGGGCTTGTCTCTGAAACTAGAAATAAATGACCACTTTGCAGACTCTTTCCATGTTCTTGTTATCCCAGACACCATGTCAGTGTTCAGCAATTTGGTGCAATGCAATGAAATTCGACAAGCACATTTAATAAGTGTCTGCTGTGGTGGTTTCCAGTAAGGCATATGTGCAGAGGTGTCAAACGTGTAGCATCAGCTAAGTCAAGTCCAACCAGATTAAAATGTAATCAAGAAATAGTTAACAAAAATTAAAACCACAATAAACCATAGATTTCATTATATTTGAAAACTAAATTAATATGCAATCCTCAGGGATACTTAGGCACAGATTAGTGTCTCCCATTTTAATTTTTATTTGGAAAGGAGAGAAAATTTGCTTAAAAGTCAAGAAAACCTGAAATTAAGTTTTGCCTCTGACTCTGGCATCTCTTTAAGATCATAAACTACAGAGTAGATTCATCTCTACAGAGGTACAGAGATTTTCCTTATCAGGAATTCTCTTTTTGCTGCTGTTCAGTCGTATCTGACAATTCACAACCTTATTTGGGGTTTTCTTGGCAAAGATACTGGAGTTCTTGCCATTTCCTTTTCCAACTCCGTTTACAGACAGGGAAACCACAGCAAACAGGGTTAAGTGACTTGTCCAGGGTCACACAGCTAGTAGGTGTCTGAGGTTGGATTTGAACTCAGGAAGATGATTCAGCTTTCTATCCACTGTGCCACCTAGCTGCAGCAATTAAATCACAGGTTCAATTCCAGCTCTATCTCTAACTTTATGGAGATACTTGCCTTTAAAAAAAAAAAAACAACAAGTTTTTCCTTTACTCCTCTCCCTCCACAGCAAGCATCATGACACAGCCCCTCTGTGTTACAAGCCTACAACAGCTGACCATGACAGCAACAGATCAGAGCTGAGAATAGACTGGACTCTGCTTTTACCTCCTTTGTGTATACTGGATTGAATAATGTCTGCACTTCATTCTCAGTGATTTAGAGCTAATTAGCCTCAGTCGAGTTGGTCTCCTTTTGGATAGTTTTGACTTGAACTTTGTTTTCATCAAAATAATGGATGTATTTATGTAGAAATTGTACTTGAATATATCTAATAACTTTGACCATTGCTTCACTTGTCTCTCTAGATTTTGGAAAACCTTGATCTAACTCCTGGAGAGGGGGGCAGATCTCTTGAGCGCCAATATCCTGAGTTACCATGGGCTATTAACAAGAGTATATCCATGCTAAGTGCCATGTTAATGCCTTTAAAGTGGAAGAGGGTGTGATCAGGTTGTCTAAGGAGGGTCAAAGTGGCCCCAGTTAGAAATGAAGCAGGTCAAAATCTACTATGCCAGCTAGAGGGCCACTCAACCCATGAGTGGCTTTGTGTTACTGAACTTCTAGACTGGGTAACATAGGGACACCCAGTATTTTTTTTAACTTTGCCCTACCATGTGCTGGGCACAGCGCTTAGGTGCTAGAGGAGACACAAAAATTAGAGAAGGCATGGTCTCTGACCTCATGAAGCTTAGAACTCAATCTTCAAGGCTGGAAACACAGACAACTATGATATGACTTATCCTTCATTTCAGAGAGGACCAATGATGTCATGGGGTGATATCTTGAGTTGGCCTGAATTGGATTTAAGTGTGGCAGAGTTGTACGAAGTCATCAGTCTCACTATCTCCTCCAGAACTGTTGAAGTTCACTGGCAAAACAAAAGTCAGAACTGATGATGACCCAGGATGCAGTGGATGACCTTGGTATCTTCAATAATTGACCAAGCTCTAAGTGCTTCATAGAATCTGCTTCAATTGACTTCATGGTCATTGGAACAAATTGTTCTCATCCACCCAATCCACCAGGGGATGTCTTCATACAGTTGGCATAAAGACCTCCTTAACTCATCTACAGGTCTGAGATTTGTCAGTTACCCTCAACCTGGCTTAGCCTGTCTGCCACAATAGTTCCCCCAGGGTGGGGCTGATGCATATGCTACAGCTTCTTGGAGCCACATGGAAGAGTTCGGTGACAGGTAGACACCAAAAGTGGATGAACAGCTCTGAAAAAGGCTCAGAAAGCCCTCCCACTAGAGTTACTAGGCCTCCTGAACATCTATTCATTGAATGGATGTATCCCACTCAAAGTGAGAATGCTATAAGACCTTAGCCTGAAAGGGTCAGGGCCTCCCATTGCAACCTGGGCCATCTCCAGTCATCCTGATGAATATCAGGTCACTGGACCCAGATGGCTCAGGAGAAGAAAGTGAGGTTGGTGACCTTGCACAGCCCTCCCTTCCTCAAATCAAAGTCAGCTGCAAGTCATGTCATCATCTTCACGTCATGGTCTTCTTTGAGAACGAAGGACAAACACAACACAATATACCCCGTGACTACAATACAATAATAACTACTGTAATATAACTAGTCCTCCTGAATACCCCATACACCCCATAGCTATAATATACATAAAATGGACATGTTCATAATAGCAGGATTTCCCTCTCAAAGTTGTTGTAAGGATCAGATGGAATAATGAATGCATAGAAAAGGTTTGAAATCAGAGGACCTGGATCCCAGCCCTGTTTCTTCCATTTCCTCTCTGTGAAACCTGGAATTCGTCACCGCTCATCTCTGGGGATTAGTTTTCCTCGTGTAAAATGAAAGGACTAGACTCCTGTGGTCCTTTCCAGCTCTGTCTCTATGGTCTTATGACCCTTAAAGCACTATACAGAAGTAAGCTATTCTTATTAAAGGAGCATTAGAGAATTGAAAAGCCAAGTGCTATGCCACCTCCCAGGGGAAGCTCATTAGTAACTGTACAGATCAGAAAAGACTCCATGGAGGATAAGATATTCGAGTTAGGCAACAGGATTAAGAAGCCAGTGAAATCTGTATTTAGTTCACTGACTGTTCACCTATGTCCCTTTCTCCTCCCTCCTCATCCTCTGCACCTCTGGATGGCCAGAGTCCTCACTTAGTCTTACTGCTATCCCCAAGCAAACAGTGCCCCAAACTCTGAATTTCTCTCTTTCCCTCCTATCAATATCTGTTCCCAGCTAACTGCCATATGGGAAGGATCTGATAAATTAATTTGCTTCTGGCGGAAGTTAAATCATAAGATCAGGGAACATCAGGTCTGGAAAGAAACCTAGACATCATTCTCATTATAGAGAGGAAATGGAGGTCCTGAAAGTCTGAGAAAGACTTAATATGTTATCCTCCTGAGGGATTTTAATTTTAATCTAAGGGAATTGAACTATCAGGCTGGGTTGTAATCCTATGGGAGAGATAATTATGAACTTCTGAAGCCTATCCAATACCCCTCAAAATTACACCATCTGTCAGCTCCGTACTTTACCTACCCATAAGGTTGGCACTATACTAAGCTTGGAATACAAAAACAAAACTGAAGATGGTACCAGCCTTCAAGGCACTTACATTCTAATGAAGGAAACAACAGCAAGGGAATGGCGGCTAGAGAGGGATATTTTGATTTGGAAAGTTGCAGGGCTGGCGAATAGAGCCATGAGAAAGTGGATTGATACCCCCTTTCCAGTAGCAATGGTGGTATTGTTTGGATTATGGCTCCAGCATTGGAAGGGAGGTGGAGGGTAATAAAGATACTTGCCAGGTATGAGGTTGGACGACAGCAGAGATGGTTCAGCAATAAGAGGGAGCATGGCTAAAGCCAGCCTGGATGGACATACGGTCTGTGTTCTGTAACTAAAGCCACTGAATCTTTGATTCAGAGCTGCAAGGGGCATTGCAAAAAGATTCCATCACAAACATAGTAAATCGAGGATTCAGGATTTGAACCTAGGATCTCTGACAAGAATTCAGGTCTCTTCTCACTCAACCTCCAAGTTCAGGCCTGGTTCTTTTTTTAAAAATTATTTTATTTGTTTTCAGTGTTCTACAATCACTTCCATATATCTTAGATTTTTTTTCCCCTCCTCCCCTCCATCTCCACCCCTTCCCCAAGATAGTGTGCAATCTCCTATAGGTTCTACACATACATTCCTATTAAATACATTTTCACCTTAGTAATGTTGAATGTAAGCCATAAAACAAAACATAATACAAAAGAAAATGGTCTGCTTCATTCTGCAATACAATTCCATGGTTCTTTCTCTGTACGTAGAAGGTATTTTGCCTCAAAAGTCCATTGGGAAGCTTTCAGGTCCTTGCATTGTTATGAAGAACTAAATCTACCAGAAAAATTCCTCGCACACTATGGTTGCAACTGTGTACAAAGTTCTCCTGGTTCTTCTCCTTTTGTTCAGCATCAGATCATATAAGTCTTTCCAGGCCTCTCTGAAATCTTCCTGTTCATCATTTCTTATAGCACAATAGTATTCCATTACATTCATATACCATAATTTATTCAGCCATTCCCCAATTGATGGGCATCTCCTTGATTTCCAGTTTTTGGCCACGACAAGAGTGCTGCTACAAATATTTTTGTACATGTAGGGCCCTTCCCCATTTTTATGATATATTTGGGATACAGTCCTAGAAGCAATATTGCTGTGTCAAAGGGTATGCACAATTTTGCAGCCCTTCGGGCATAATTCCAAATTGCTCTCCAGAATGGCTGGATCGGCTCACAGCTCCACCAACAATGAATTAGTGTTCTAACTCTCCCACATCATCTCCAATATTTATCATCTTCCTGTTTGGTCGTGTTAGTCAATCTGATAGGTGTGATGTGGTATCTCATAGTTGTTTTGATTTGCATCTCTCTAACCACTAGTGATTTAGACCATATTTTCATATGACTATAGAGAGCTTTAATTTCTTCCTCTGAAAACTGCCTGTTCATATCCTTTTACCATTTATCAATTGGGGAATGACTTGTATTCTTGTAAATTTGACTCAGTTCTCTATATTAGAAATGAAGACTTTATCAGACACTAGTTACAAAAATTCTTTCCTAGTTCTCTGCTTCTGTTCTAATCTTGGTTGCATTGGGTTTGTGCAAAAACTTTTCATTTTAATGTAATCAAAATTATTCATATTGCACTTCATAATGTTCTCTATCTCTTGTTTGGTCGAAAATTTCTCCATTCTCTATAAATCTGACAAATACACTATTCCTTGATCACCTAATTCATTCATAGTATCAATCTTCATACCTAGCTCATATATCCATTTGAATTTTGTTCTTGTGTATAGTGTCAGGCAATGGTCTATGCTCAGTTTCTGCTAGTTTTCCTAGAAATTTTTGTCAAACAGTGAGTTCTTATCCCAGAAGTTGGGATCCTTGGGTTTATCAAACAGTCGATTGCTATATTCATTGACTACTATGTCTTGAGTATCTAGCATATTCCACTGATCTATCCCTCTGTTTCTTACGCAGTACCAGGTGCTTTTGATGACTGCTGATTTATAATACAATTTAAGATCTGGTAGGGCTAGACTACCTTACCTAGCATTTCTTTTCATTAGTTCCCTTGATATTCTGAACTTTCTGTTCTTCCAGATGAATTTTGATATTATTTTTTCTGGCTCTGGAAAATAATTATCTGCTGGTTTGACTGGTATGACACTAAACAAGTAAATTAATTTAGGTAGAATTTTCATTTTTAATGTATTAGCTCAGCCTACCCACAAGCAGGCTGATGTTTTTCCACTTACTTAGATCTGACTTTATTTGTGCAAAAAGTGTTTTGTAATTGTGTTCATGTAGTTCCTGGGTTTGTTTTGGCAGGTAGACTCCCAAATATTTTATGGTGTCTACCATAGCTTTAAACGATATTTCTCTTTCTATCTCTTGCTGTTGGACTTTGTTAGTAATATATAGAAATGCAGATGAATTATCTGGGTTTATTTTGTAACCTGCAACTTTGCCAAAGTTGTCAATTATTTTCAAGTAGTTTTTCACTTGATTTTCTGGGATTCTCTAAGTATATCATCATATCATCTACAAAGAGAGATAACTTAGTTTCTTCTTTGCCTATTCTAATTCTTTCAATTTCTTTTTCTTCTCTAATTGCTACAGCTAACATTTCTAGTACCATATTGTATAATAGTGGTGATAACAGACATCCTTGTTTCACCTCTGATCTTATTGGAAATATATCTAGTTTATCCCCATTATATATAATGCTTGCTGATGGTTTTAGGTAGATACTGTTTATTATTTTATGGAAAGTTCCACTTATTCCTATGCTCTCCAGTGTTTTCAAAAGGAATGGGTGTTGTTATTTTGTCAAAAGCTTTTTCTGCATCTATTGAGATAATCATGTGGTTTCTGTGAGTTTTGTGGTTGATATGATCAAAAATGTTAATAGTTTTCCTAGTATTGAACCAGCCCTGCATTCCTGATATAAATCCTACCTGATCATAATGTATTATTTTCATAAGTTGATGTATTCTTTTTTGCTAATATTTTATTTAAAATTTTTGCATCTATATTCATTAGGGAAATTGGTCTATAATTTTCTTTGTTTTAGCTCTTCCTAGTTTAGGTATCAGAACCATATATTTATATCATTAAAAAAATTTTGTAGGACTCCTTCTTTGGCAATTTCCCCAAATAGTCTATATAGTATTGGAATTAACTGTTCTTTAAATGTTTGATAGCATTCACTTGTAAATCCATCTGGCCCTGGAGATTTTTTCCTAGGGAGTTCGTTGATGGTTTGTTCAATTTCTTTTTCTGAGATGGAGTTATTTAAGTATGCAACTTCCTCTTCTGTTAATCTGGGCAATTTATATGTTTTAAAATAATCATCAATCTCATTTAGATTGTCAAATTTATGGGCATATAGTTGGGTAGAGTAATTTCTAATTATAGTTTTAATCACTTTTTCCATTTTTGATATTGGTAATTTGGTTTTCTTCTTTCTTCTTTTTAATCAAATTGACCAAAAGTTTATCAGTTTCATTGGGTTTTTTTTTATAAAATCAACTCTTAGTTTTATTTATTAGTTCAATAGTTTTCTTAATTTCAATTTTATTAATCTCTCCTTTGGTTTTCAGTATTTCTAATTTGGTATTTACTTGGTTTGTTCTTTTTCTAGTTTTTTAAGCTGCATGTCCAATTCATTGATCCTCTCTTTCTCTATTTGATTTATGTAGGCATTCAAAGATATAAAACTTCCCCTAAGAACTGCTTTTGCTGCATCCCATAAGATTTGGTAGGTTGTCTCATTATTGTCATTCGCCTGAATGAAGTTGTTGATTGTTTCTATGATTTGTTGTTTAACCCACCCATTCTTTAAGGTTAGATTATTTAGTTTCCAATTAATTTTTGGTTTATATTTCCATGGTCTTTTATTACATATAATTTTTATTGCATTATGATGTAAGAAGGATACATTGACTAGCTCTGCCTTTCTGCACCGGATTGTGAGATTTTTATGCCCTAGTACATGGTCAATTTTTGTATATGTGCTATATACCACCAAGAGAAAGGTATATTCCTTTCTATCCCCATTCAATTTTCTCCAGAGATCTATTGTATCTACCTTATCCAGAGTTTTATTCACCTCCTTAATTTCTTTCTTATTTATTTTAAGGTTAGATTTACCAAGTTCAGAGAGGGGGAGGTTGAGGTTTCCCCACTGCTATAGTTTTGCTGTCTATTTCTTCCTGTAACTCCCTTAACTTCTCCTCTAAGAATTTAGATGCTATATCACTTGGAGCATATATGTTTAGTAATGATATTGCTTCATTGTCTATGGTGCCCTTTAGTATAGTTTCCTTTCTTATCTCTTTTGATTAGATCTATTTCTGCTTTTGCTTTGTCTGAGATTAGGATTGCTACCCCTGCTTTTTTTACATCAGATGAAGCACGATGTATTCTGCTCCAACATTTTATCTTTAACCTGTGTGTATCTCCCCATTTCAAATGCATTTCTTGTAAACAACATATTGTTGGATTATGGTTTTTAATCCATTCTGTGATTTTGGAGAGATCAAAAGTCAATGACAGTGAAACAGCAGGCAGGTCATAGGTAGCCATGACAAATATCACTTTATTTGTTGTTTTCCAGTTGTGTCTGACCTTTTGTAATCCTATAGAGACCATATGTCCATGGGATTTTCTTAGCAAAGATCCTAGAGTGGTTTGTCATTTCCTTCTCCAGCTCATTTTATGGATAAGGAAACTGAGGCAAACAGGGGGAAACAACTTGTCCAGAGTCACACAGCTAGTAAGTGTCTGAGGCTGGATTTGAACCTCAGGTCTTCTTGATTCCAGGCCCAGGAGTCTCTCCACTGTGCCACCTAGCTGCCTCCTGTGTTCATCCTTCATTTTCAAAGAAGACCATGACATCAGAGAAATGATGACATGACTTGCACTTGACTTTGTTTTTAGTGAGGGAGGGCTATGAAAGGTCATCATCCTCACTTTCCCCTTCTGAGTCATCAGGATCCAGCAACCAGTTGTTCATCAGGATGGCTGGAGAAGCCCAGGATGCAATGGGAGACCTTGGCCTATTCAGGTACTCACTTAGAGTGAGGTAATGCCCATTCAGTGAATAGACTCTTTAAGAAGTAATCAGGGAATGGCCCTTTAAATAAGCAAAAGAAAAAAAATAAGTAAAACAAGCTGAGAGGAAAAGAGCAACAGTTACTATTGATAACCATTCTGAACTGTTTTTTAAACACCCAGGTGTTCCAGGTATTTTCAGGAAACAAAGAAAGGCAATTAAGGAGATAGTAACGGAAAAGAAGCTATTGGGTACAGATGGGGTTAGAACCCAAGGAAGTCCAAGTTTCCAAAACCAGGAATTATTTTTTAAAATTCTTATTCTAGACTTAAGAAATAAAAGACATTAAGAAATACAGAATTGTAACACAGCAAAACAGAAAACGAGACAATTGCACATGAAACTGCAAATCTATTATGTACAATTTACTCTTTCTTTTAAATATGTAACAAAATTACCACATAACTTTTTTTCTTTTCTCTCCACTCTAGAGATGACTACTATGAGACACAAATGTATGTGTATGTGTGTGTGTGTGTGTGTGTGTTAGAACATTCTATACATCTATTTATCTGTTCTTTCTGGATGCAGATAGTGTCTTCCTTCATAGGTTCTTTGCTGTTAATATGGCTAATTATAATAGTCAAAATGACTTAGTTGATCAAAGTTGTTCCTAAAACAATATTGATGCTATCTTAAGTGGAAACAACAGGATATCAACCAGAGTCTAGGAAAATGATCACTTGGAAGAAAAAAGAAACCTCCTCCTACTTCTTCTGAGCTTGTCTCTGGGTCCTACAGGACAGGAGATAATCCCAGAATAACTGATCTAAACTTGACAATTGCCAGGATCTCTTACGGGCAAGTGGGCTAGGGGGAGAGGATCAGTAGCAGGTCCTAGTCCTGATTACCCTAATACTTTATTTGGTATAAGTACATCCCATATGAAAATGATAATACAAATGAAGAAAATGAATTTATAAACAGAATGGGGTTTATAAGTAGAGATTACTTATTTCAAGAAAATACCTTTCAGGGCTCCTTTGAACAGTGAGGGAACCTCTCTGCCTCCATTTCTGCCCCTCACCCCAGTATTTTAAATAGGATTTGATTTACAGAAATTCATTTTAATAAATGTTCTACCTTGGTGAAGTGAAAATAGAACTGTATGGAGAAGGAGCAGGCCTATTCTCTAGTCCTTGTTTTGAAACTGACTGGTTACTAGTTAGTGACACTGATGAATCACTGGACCTCTCAGCTTCTTCCTGTGTAGGGTGTGGGCAATAATTACTTCTCTCCCTACCTGGAAGGGATGTTGTATGGATCAAATGAGACAAGGAGCACAAAATAGCTTTGAAAGTATAAAATGTTCCATAAGGTGTTATTACTACTGCATAAAGCAAGACCCTGCTGTCCATATACAGTGAGAGAATAAGGAGGTGGTTGAAATGGAAAGGAGGCAATTTTCTCTCTTAAAAAAAGAGCCAAATCTATCCTTTACCCTTCCCCCTCAACCCCTGAATGAGTAAGGGCAGAGAGAAGAACTTTTCCTGGGCATTTTGGCCAGAAACATTGAATGGAAAGAATTGGTGGGTAAACGAGGGAGGGGGGGTATGCAGAGGGGTTGGTTAGTAGGTGGTTGGGGGAGGTGGGCTGTGGGGTTGGAGAAGGCTACAAAACTTGCTGCTCTTTGAGGCTCTTTTTAAAGGAAATGCCAAGTCTCCTGGCAGTTAATAGCAATGACAGCATTAACGGTCATGTTGGAAAGACTGTCTGCATGAGAAGGGAGACCACAACCTCAGACTTGGGATTGGTGGGAGACAAAGACAGTGCTGGGACACCCAGAGAAGATTGGTATTTCATCCACAAAATAGATATTATCCCTTCCCCTTCCTAACAGGCAGCCCTCCCCTCATGGATCCCATTCATGAATTCCCACTAAGAAATAATGCCTTCTGATTTTGTTGTTTCTTTACCCTTGCTGAATTGGGTAGTAGTATTTTTCCTCCCTAAGAAAGGAATGTTTCCTTGGGCATGGGGTGGGGAGTATGAGGAATGGAGTTCTGCTGAGAAAGGAGCAGGACTTTGTGGTTTCTGCAACCATGATTCTGGCAATCAGCCTGTCCACAGCATAGATGAAGTGCCTCCTTCCAGCAGGGTCCTAGGCCAGGAGCTGTGCAGAGGAGCCAGAAGACTCCATTCTCAAGGTACTTCTAGTCTCATGAGAGAGATTTGGATTCATTCATTCAACAACATTTACTAAGGTCTATTGTGTGCAGAGACCTGTCCTGGAATTTGAGGCCTGGGAATGGGGTGGGGAGGTGGGGAGAGAGAGGAAACAACAACTTTTAAGTTGGAATAAAGAGAAAACAAGCTAAAGCAAGCTCCCTATTAGACTGTATTCTCTTTGAGGGCAGACGCAATGTCGTGGTTTATCTTTGTACTCCCACTGCTTGAGCATGAATTGGGTCTTGCACAAAGTCGAATTGAATTGCACAGAACTCAATTGAAAGCATTGGCTGGAACAGAAGAGTGCTTACTCACAGTACCCTTCAGGGAAGATTCTGATTTATCTAATCTCCGTAAATTCCCAGTCTGATGAGAAAAGCATTCACTTATTCAATTCATTCATTCAGTTATTCATTCATTCATTCATTCAGCAATAAATCTTTCCTAAGTCTACTACTGGGCAGTCCTATGCAGGGAACTGAGAGGAGGATCCAGAGATCTACAGTCCCAGAGGGCTAGCGGTTAGATGGAAGGTGCCTTCCTCCCAAGCAGTTTCTAACCATTATTTCACAATAACAAGAATGGCATGGAGAGACAGCTGGACTCAGCCAGAAAGGTTTGGGTTCAAGTATTGTTTTTGACACACACTGGGTATTGTCCCTGGGTAAGTCTCTTAATCTGTCAGCTCCTCAGACAACTCTAAAACCACATTTCAGAGTAGTTACAAATCTGCTTTGGAAGAAGGAATGTTATTGTCCAAAGCTCCCTCTACTGGTGAAATAATAAAAAAAAATCTGGACCTAGAGCAAACAAAATTTCATGCAACTGAGTATATGGCGAATAAATGAAAAAATATATGAATGCATTCCAAGCCCTTACTATACGTAAAGCACTATGCTAAGCTGGGGATATAAAAACTAAACTGAAGACAGTATATTCCTTCAAGGAACTGACATTCTAATGAGGGAAATGGTGGTCAGAAAGCAATATTTTGGCTTGGAAAGTTACAAGGATGGTGAGAAGAGGTCATCCCAAGGAGGGGAGGGGATTGACACTCCCTTTCTAGTAATAATGGTGGTATTTATTGGATTATGGTCCCAGAATTGGGAAGGACATGGGCATGAGGAGAAGGGCAGTGTGCAGAGAGCACTCACAAGGTATCAAGGTGCCTAGGGAAGAGGTAGCTCAGGAATAAAGCAGGATATGGCTAGAGCCAGGCTAGCCTGATATAACAGGCCACAGGGAGGGAGTTTAGATATGAAAGGTCTAAGTCCCTCAGGACGTGGTATCTGGTCCAGCTGGCATATTATCCTATTTGAACATTGAAATGACTCTGTGGAATAGGTTCTATGGCTATTGATAACCCCATTTTACAGATATGGAGAATTAATCTATACAATCCAATCAGAGTAACCAAAAGAAGACTTTGGAAATACTTCTGAACAGCCTTATTGGGGGGGGCCAAAACAAAACATGATGAATTCTGTTATCTAAGAATTCTATAAACTATGCCCTTTTCTTAATTAACACCCTATATTCACACAGAGCTGAAAACATACAGTAAGAAGTAATTCATGCTCACAATGCTGATCCTGAAAAACTACAAGTTTCCTCTGAACCAGTAAATAAAGACTCATTATGTTTCATTTGGCAGCTAGGCAGCAGAGGGGATAGAGTGCTAGACTTGGAGTTAGGAAGACCTGAATTTGAATGCTGCTTCAGACACTTACTAGCTATGTAACCTTGGCCAAGTCACTTACCTACTCTGAGCATCAGTTTCCTCGTCTGTATAATAAGTGCCTACTTCATAGAGCTAATATGAGGATGCAATGAGACAACATGTGAAGAGCTTAGCCAACCTTAAAGAGCCATATAAGTGCTAGCAGTTATCATTATTCAATGTTCAACTATCATACAAGGGAAGTTCTCCACAAAGGTGACTTTTAAGTATATCTTCAAAAATTTTTATTTTAGAAATACAGATAACAGTGTTGCTGACTATATTTTAGGAGGTTTGGGGGGGTCACATAATCAGACCAAATAATTATATATAGCAATATCTGTAAAAAATGAAAATCTATCTTAATTAGTCCATTGCTCTCATGTCTCAATTTCTGAAAATTCATTATTTCTAGGCCTTGGTTTACTCATCTGTAAAATAAATGAGAAGATCTCTAAGACCCCTTTCAAATTTTATGGTCCACCTTATTACTCATAAGCTAGAGGCAACTCCTACCAGAAGAGCCAATTGTTTAATTTTCAGTCTGATCATTTACACCTTGGAAATTTGCAAATTTTACAAATCAGGGCTTGATTAATTTTGTTGGCGTTGTTGCTCAAATAGGAAAATGATGGAGAAAATATTATTAATTCAGATTAAGCCTTACAAGTGTGCCCTGCATACATTTTCCTCCCCAGATAGCTGGGTATTAAAAAAGCACATCCCTGCCTACAAGGTAGCTTTTAAAAATTATTTAGTTAGTGTATAACATTCAGTTTCACAAATGTTTGAGTTTTAAATTTTCTCTCCCTCCCTCACCAAGATGGTATGTAATCTGATATAGGTTCTACATGTACATTCATATTGAACATATTTTCATATTAGTCATGTTGTAAAGAAGAATTATATCCAATGGAAAGAAATATGAGAAAGGAGAACAAAACAAAACAAAAAAGAAAGAGCAAATAGTGTGCTTCGACCTGCATTCAGACACCATAATCCTCTGGATGTGGAAAGCATTTTCCATCATGAGTCTTTTGGAGTTGTCTTAGAATAAGGTAACTTTTAAAATATCTTAGTTAACCAACCTTGATAACCTGGAACTCCCGATGCCCTGATCCCTCTGAATCAAAGGAGTCTACTATATTGCAAACCGAATCTACAAGTACTGAAGATACATAGATGAGAGGATTAGTCAGTGTTGATTAGGATTAATCTAGTGAGGTTTCCTATAGGAAGAGATATGATATAGTCAGCATTTATCAGGATGTATATATTCAACCCTAGCCCTACTGACCAGAACCTTAATGACCTCTAAGACAATCAAAATGGTCACTATACTGATTCCCATATTTCACCATTTCTTAAACTGGAGTCTCAGTCTGCTTCACCATCACTGTCAGCATTATTCTCAGTCCTTTGCTGGTTTAGTGGTTTGTTTATCCTGGGTTCTGAGCTCATTTTTTGGTGTTGGAGAGTTAGAGAGAGGGAACACCTGCGAGGCTAGTCAACATGGAAGTTGGAACTACTTGACTACCACCTATCAGCACCATGGCCAGAGGGTGCTGACAAAGCCAAGAGTGGTGGGCTAAGACAATGCTATAGAAGGGGAAGGCAATGAACAGTCAAAAAACTGAGCTGTATTGTAGTGGCATTACGTCACCAGAAGTATTTAGTGTGAGGACATAAGGAGGAGAAAAAGAACTTATTGTCTATAACAGACTGGTCTCTGAACGTCTTACTACAATGCCTCATCCTGGCATGGAGGTATACTTGGGCTCTCAAAGACTGTGCCAATGAAACACAAGCTCTAGCAGTTTCTATCAATCTCAAAAGGCTTTAGTTATGGTGCTAAGCAACAGACAGAGCTAGCTAGCCACAGCCTAGCCTAGCTAAATGTGGAAAAAATTATTACCAGGAGGCAATAGGATGATTTATTCTTTGCAATAGTAACACAAAAAAAGAAGGAAAACACAAAGTTATTTCCTGACTTTCTACTTCTTCACTGACAGCAACAAATAAGTGGAAAAGAGGGTGACAAAAATTCCAGTTTTAGGTTCTCTACATGCATTAATTATTTGGTATGCTAATCATGAGATCCTTGTCTAATGACCAATAGGTTGTAACCTCAGAAGACAAACAGATGCCATGATGAAGACTGTTCCCTGAAGGAGACTACCAACACATAGGTCTGCAGTCCAATGTCAGGAGTTGCCTCAGGCACCTGGCTTTCCTTCCTTACTATCCTTATTATTTGGTTCCTATAAACATGTGCCCAATCTCCCCCATAGATACTGCGTATATTGGTGTATGGGTATACTGTTATATTTTTATTATTCCTTCCTCGCCTTCTATTGAATAACTTAGAGATTATTCTAGTTTTTGTTTTCTCAATTAGTAAATGTTTCCCATTAAGAATCATTATGAAACATTTGTGTAAATGGCAACCACACAAGTGGAAGGGATTTTGGAGCTACAGCAGTTAACCTCAAGGTCCTCAGAGAGGGTTACAGCTGCATGGCAACTATGGACAGCTTCTGCCTTGAGAAAACTCTTCAGATTTACATTGTGAGTACAGATGGGATATGAGTGAACCAGATCTCTCAGAGAGAAGGAGAGGCAGGTACAGATGCTACAAACGGAAGCCATTCCTGTGTCCAACATTACCAGTGTGAGTGGCTCAGTGTCACATTTAGGCTCCACAGAGAGGCTTAAGGATGGAGTTCATCTGAGCCAGGTGACTTGAATTCATCTACGAAGATATAGGGAATTTGCAGCTAAATGATTCTTCTTTGGAAGGCAAATTTAGTGGTTGATAGAACTGGTTCCATTATCTATCCAAAGCAACAAAAGTATCATTTCATGAGATACTTGGGCAGGATATTTTCTAGTGCTCAGGCTAAGCATTTTTAAAAGACTGCCAGAAAAGTAATGGCAGTTTTAGGTCACAAACAGGTACAGAAATTCTATGAAGAACTTGACAATATCCTCTAAACTAAATCAACATAGGCATTGATATTCAGTGACTTCAGTGTGAAATCACAGGGATGAAAAGAGAAAAATATGGATCTGGGGGATTTTGGGGGGGATCAATAAATGAAAGAGGCAAACATTTAAGATGACTCAAAAGTCTCCAGCCTATATATCATGAAAAAGAAGACAGTTATATTGTCATAATATGTTTTGTTGTTATTTTTACTAAATAGTAAAGAAAGAACTGGGCATGGCTGGCACCTCTCCAAAAAGAAATTGACAATATCTTAATGATCAAGAAATAGCTAATTAATGCCATGATTGTCATCTGAAAGAGATGTCAAACCAATTTTTGATTCTGAAAAATGGGAACTGGGTAAAGAAAAGTATATTATTTTCAATGAGCCTAATTTCTCAACTAATCCAGATCATCTCAGGAGCATTTACAGATAAAACTGGAAGGACAACAAATAGTACAGAAATTAAACGAATCTGCCAGGTTTCCACAGTGATTTATTTTCAACATTAATGACACTAGAAGCACCGCATTTGGGCTCTAATTTTTAAGGGCATTGAGAGATGGATTCTCAAGTCTTGAAGGAGGAAAAAGCACCCAAAACAAGGAAGAATATCTCTGACTTTATTATTGAAAAAAAGGCAACCGAGTGTATCCATAAATATTGACCCATATGCCTACCTTCCTATCTATATAAAAATTTTATGAGAGTAGTCAACTTTCCCATCAAGGTTTTCCTTGATAGAGAAAAAAGTACGCTTTTTTTTTTACAAGACTTATTATGTAGAAGGCAACCTTTTTTAAACATAAAATTACCTTACAATGTATACAAGATATTACTGTGTTGGTTGCTTATTGGTTATAAAAAGAATTTAATTTGGCAGGACAAAATGCTGCCTTAAATTTTTTCTCCAACATTGTCTCCCATGCACATGTTAATATTCATACAAGAATCCTTGACAAATATATCCACAGAGATAGTTCGATTCAGTAGCCCTCTGAATATGGATGTTGAGCCAGGCATAGATCAGGACAATGTAATTTCACCAAGGGTGTTTACTACTCTCAGGAAGAATTCCAGGGCAGAGTCCAAATGGAAGAAGAATCCCCTATGGATGATGAGACCCTCCTCATTCTCTTGTTTATTGGACCTATTATATAACAAGTCTCAGAGCCTACTAAATAAAATGCATGTATACGCAAAAGAATCTAGCTTAACCAAGGGAAAAAGAAAGTGCATGAGTAATGCCTGTTATCCAGGCTACAATATTTACATGAATGGACAGCATATGGGGCTGTCTCTATCTCTCTATCGATCTATCGCTCTATATAGATCTGTCTCCATCTATATGCACATATATACAGACATACACAGGCATACATGTCTGTGCATGTACGTATGAATCTTGGATAGATAACACAGATGCATAATGAGCTGGGATCACGTTTGGGCAGGAGGAAGAAAATAGGTTGAATTGCCCTTGAAAAATTGCGGAGGTCTTCTAATTATCCCCAAGCTTCTCCTTGAAGCAATGGTCCATCGTTTTAATGTCAGAGTTTTCCTGGTGATGTTGCATGGCTATCAGTCATGGAGTACAACAGTCTCCAAATAACTGAAGTTCAAGATCACCCAAGAGACACAGTAGAGCCCAATGGACCTGAGCAGGCTGAAACACTTTACAAGCAAGCAATTACACAGGACCAATAGTGTCAACGATGTCATCTGAGAAGCGTGTGACTAAAAAAGATGACCTGGATGTGTAGTGAGAATAAGAGACAGATAGTCCTTGTGCACTATTGGCTTGAATGCAATTTCAAGAGAATACCAGGAGAGCCCCCAGGACACAGAGTGGACCCTTCCTGACAACCTCATGGAATCAGAATGGGCAGAAATCGATAGGGTATAATCTACCTCATTAGAAGTAATGCCCACCTTAATAAGATCAGAGAGCTATTAGAGTATCGGTGTATTCTTTTGGTGATGTTATAGAGCAATAAATCATAGAACACCACAATTGTTGAGGAACCAAACTTAGGGGTGACTCAGAATGCAATATTTAAGTCATTCAAAAACAGAATGGGTTGCTTCTTGAGGTGATGGAGTTCTCCATTACTAGAAGTCCTCCAGCAAAGGCTTGATGATCACTTGTCATGGACAGCATAGATGTGATCCCTGTTGTACTAGATGACCTCTATACAGATTCTTTGATCTGCATGATGTGCACAAGTAGGCTCAAGAGACAAAGTGAGGGATTTCACTGAGAAAATGTATAATCAGAAAGGGTGGCAGGATTGTTATGGTTCAAAAGTATAGGATAACAGAGAAGCAGCCTGAATATTCCACCAATCCCCTCATAATGTACAAAAGAGAGTGACTTCCAGATGTTCAGTGAAGGCTAGGTAGAGGCTCTATTGTAAAATAATATGGACAGTAAACACACAGGATAAGAAAGCATGGGTAAATTGCCATCTGGGATTTGTGGGATTGGCACATTTTGTGATGAGATCATAAAACCATTCAAGTGTTGAACAAATCCTGTCTTTCCAACTAGACTGTCAACTTTTTAGAAGGTTTTGACTTTGCTTTGATGGGCTAGCAAATATATTGGGATTCGGTTTTTTACTCCAAAAGGAGCATAGTTTCAGAACAAGAAGTCTTGTCTCTTTAGGACTTGATTTACCTCCCCTTGGGACCAGAAATTTCCTCTTTGGGACTAGATATCCTTTCTCTTAGGAGTAGATGTCCCTTGATCTTAGGACATACATCTCTTCTTAGAATTAGACATCCTTCTTCCTTAGAGTTACAGTCCTTCCTTTCTGGGACAGATATACCTCTTTCTCCTGACCAGAAGTCTCATTCTCTCCCAAAAGTAGCCAGAGATATTCAAGAACGAAGATTAGATGGAATGAACCATTTATTGGAGAATATTTACTTTGTGAATCAGAATATAAATTGCCAAATTGATGGTAAAATATATATATGTACATACATATACATGTATATATGTATACATATATATATATATGCATATATATATATATATAAAACCAAAATTGGGGTGACCTTATGCCTTGTATTTATATATCTTAGAACTTCTCCATCTGCAGCACTATATCTGCTGGGCAGCCTTGAATGACTTCCAATCTCTTCCTATTGTTGCTTTACTTGTAATGGATTCAGACAATAAATGAAGAAAAAGGGGAGAGAGAAAAAGTGGATTTTCTGACTTTACCCTTTTATCAACAATGCTGGCTCCTTTGGGCACTATCAGACAATGAGATCTCCCATAGAGGGGACATTTTTTTGAATTAGGATGTTGAATTCCTTGCAATATTCCTTGAAACAGATTCACTGGATTTCCCTGTTGTTTTTCTGAGCCTAGACCAGAACAGTAGCTTGGGTCATATTCCTGAGGTCCCAGGTAAACTTCTCCCAGTGATTTACTTTTTTCTTTTTCCTATAGAAATAAAAAAAAATTTAAAAAAAGTCAACAAACGACTCTAATAAGAGCTTTGTGTTAATCTCAAATCAGTGGCTAGAGGTAGCAAGGTGGTACAGTGGATAAAATTCTTGATTTAGAGTCAGGAAGACCTGAGTTCATATCCTGTCTCCGAGACTTGCTAGCTATGTGATCTTAGACTGCATTCAGCCTCAGTTTCCTCATATGTAAAATGGGGGTGATCCACCACAGGGTTGTTGTCAGGATAAATGAAAGAACATATGTAAAATTCTTCGCAAACCTTTAAGGGCTATATAAATGTTAGTCGTTATTATTCAAGCCCTGACTCTTCAATTCAATTCACCCTATTCCTTTCAATGCACTGCAGTGAAAAATCAAGATTTTATTAAGTGCCAGTCAATTGCGTGGCACACAGTACATATTTTTTATTGCCCTAACAGTGGATAATCTCTCCTCATGGTCTGATGAACTCTCCAGAAGTTTGCTTCAAAATACTTGCAATCCCTTCTCAAAGTGTAGACAATGGCTCATAAATAGTTCTTTTTTTCCTTTCTCTTCAAATAGTTTCAGAGCTCAAATAAAGTTTTCATTTCCCCCATGGAATTCTGGAGGACTTGTATTATGTGTGAAGCAATGAATGTGGGCTTTTAGGAATTTGTTTTAGACTCTAGAAATGGCTCCAATTTTCATGCCTGTCACCTTAGGAAATAATAGGGCCCATTAGCACTAAATAGCTGTCAATTTGCTTTATCTTTAGATTATTTCTTTCATTCTTTCTTTCTTTCTTTTGATGGGATGAGGCTGCCTAGTTGAGAAGAACAGGTTGGTCTGATTCCATTGTCTCCTGCTGGGCCTAAATATAGACCAGGACAAAACAAGCATTAAGTAAGAGCTTTTGGTGACTTTAATTGTGTTTGTAATGAATTCCTGTGGGTTACTTTTGGCACCAGCAATTACCCCATTATTCTAAGTCCTTTCCATGCATCTAACCCACCCCACCCTCAAATCCAAATTCTGGTGCAACAATCATCAAGAACTAAGGACACAGTCTTCCTGTAGCCTCTGTCCCTGGCTAGCCCCTCTAGCTTAAAAAAAGAAAAAAAACCAACAATGATCAGTCCAGAAGTATTCACTAAGCCCCTACTACAAAGTCAATCCTGTGCTAACTCCTAAGGAAGATATGACATAATCCCTGACTTCAAGGAGTTTACAGTCTTGGTAAGGAGAAAGGAAAGAAGAAAAAGGAAGCAAAGGGGTGGGGGAAGGGAAAATGAAAGGGGAAGGGAAGGAGATAGGAAGGGGAAAGAGAAGAGGAAGGGAAAGGGAATGGAAAAAAAGGAGATGGGAAAGGGAAGGGGAAGAGGAAGGGGGAAGGGGAAAGGAAAAGGGAAGGGAAAGGGAAAGGGAATGGGAAAGGGGAAGGAAAAGAGGAAAGGAGAAGGAAAAGAGGAAAGGAAAGGGAAAAGAAAAGAAAAGGGGAAAGGAAGGAGAAGGTGAGGGAAAAGGAATGGAAAAGGGAAGGAGACAGGAAAAGGAAGGAAAGGGGAAGAAAGGAGGAGTGGAAAGGGGAAGTGAAGGGAGGAAATTGAAAGGAACGAGCATTTATTAAGCATCTCTTAGCTAGACACTCAGCTAAGTGCTTTATAAATGTTATCTCTTTTGATCCTAACAACTCTGCAAGGGAGGTGATATATATGGTCCCTACTTTACAGTGAGGCAAACAGAGGTTAAGTGACTTGCCCAGGGTCACACAACTAGTATGTGTCTGAGACAGGAATTGAACTCAAGTCGGCTGTCTGCTGCACTCCCTAGTTACTTTTCCGCTCTCCCTCATTAGTGTGTGAGCTCCTTAAGGGTAAAGAATATTTTTGCCTTTCCTTGTATCCTTAGTGCTTAGTACAGTGCCTGGCATACAGTAGGCATTTAATAGATGCTCATTTATCAGACCACTCCACAGTCTTGCATTGCTTTGCATTGTAATGCATTGTATTGTTTAATTATTTTTTGTATGTCTTTACAACCAAACTGTCATCTTTTCCAGCACAGGGACTGAGTATTTTCCTTCTCTTGTGCTTCTGATGATTTTCATTGGCTATGCTTTTGTGTACCTGTCTATGTGTACATATTAGTGTGTGCATGCATATACATGTGTGTATGTGTGTGTGTGGAGGCTTCAGATCTTAGGTTTGCTCCTCTGCTTGGGCCACTATCGCTACAGTCCCCTGGGAATTGTCTGGGATTGTCTTTTTCCTCAGGCATCCTTGCTGCAGTGGTATTTTTAGTCATGTGCCATCAAATGAGCTTATTTTTAGAGACTGCTTTTTGTCTGGGGGTGACTGCAGCAGCTCTCTTGTGGTAACACCAGGGTACATTGGATTTCCCAAAAGAGAGCACAGATGGGTCAGTGGCTCCTGTGTCCTCACACCTTTTACAATTCTGCCTCCTCTCCCCCATCCTAAACTACAAGCTTTTTTCCTTTGGTGAAATAATCTAATCCTCTGGACCTCAGTTTTCCTGTCTGTAAAATGGGAAAAGCACCAGGTATCATTATAGAACACTTGATGTCAGAGGGGCACATGGGGGAGATGAGCATAAGGTTATGTCCTCTGCTGTAGTCCTACTTTACCTACCCACTTTTCTCCAGCATTAGACATCAGGCCAGAATCTTGGCACTATTCACAGCTGAATCCTATGTCCAGAATGTCAGATTTGAGAAACCAGACCCTGAGGCTCAAGTCCTCCCTTATGAGAAGGATGTCTTGTGAAATTAAGAACGATGCTTCATGGAGAGAAAGAAAAGATAGGTGAAGTAGAGGAGAGAGGATAAGGGGAAGGTAGAGAGTAAGGAAGTTGAAGGTAAGGGAAAAGAGGGAAAGAAAGGAGAGAGAAGTGGGGAGAGTAGAAAGTATATTTTTTTAAATTAAATACATTTTCACATTAACTATGTTGTAAATAAGAATTAGGACTAATGAGAGTAAGCATGAGAAAGAAGAAACAAAAGAAAATAAAAGAAAAAGAGAGCAAAAAGTATGCTCAGATCTGCATTCAGACTCCATTGTTCCTTCTCAGGATGTGGATGGCGTTTTCCATCATGAGTCTTTGGGAGTTGTCTTAGATCCTTGCCTTGCTGAGAAGAGCTAAACCTATTGAAGTCAGTCATCACACAGTGTTACTGTTACTGTGTACAGCTTTCTCCTGGTTCTGTTCACTCAGCATCAATTCGTATAAATCTTTCCAGGTTTTTTGAAGTCCACCTGCTCATCATTTCTTATAACCCCATAGAAAATCAATAGTATTCTATTACATCCATATATCACAACTTGTTCAGCCATTCCCGAATTGATGGGCATCCCCTCAGTTTACAATTCTTGACCACCACCAAAAGGGCTGCTATAAACATTTTTGTACATGTGAGACCTTTTTTCATTTTTATAATCTTTTTGAGATACAGCCCTAGAAATGGTGTGTGTGTTCGTCCTTTGTTGCCAAAGAAAACCATGCCATTGGAGAAATGATGACATGACTTGCACTTGACTTTGTTTTGAATCACCTCTGGAGTCATCTGAATCCAGTGACCAGATATTTATCAGGATGACTGGAGATGACCCAGGATGAGGCAATTGGGGTTAAGTGACTTGCCCAAGATCACACAGCTAGTGAGTATCAAGTGTCTGAGGTGAGATTTGAACTGAGGTCCTCCTGACTCCTGCGCTGATGCTCTATCCACTGCATTACATAGCTGCCCCACCTAGAAATGGTATTACTGGTTCAAAGGGTGTGCACAGACCTTTGAGCCCTTTATACCCTTTTGAGCACAGTTCCAAATTGCTCTCCAGAATTGTTGGATCAGTTCACAATTCCACCAACAGTGAATCAGTGTTCCAGTTTTCCCACATCTTTTCCAACATTTATCATTTTCCTGTTTTGTCATGTTAGCCAATCTGATAGGTGTGATGTGGCACCTCAGAGTTGTTTTCATCTGCATTTCTCTAATCAATAGGTGAGAATTTTGGAAAATATATTCTTTAGAATACCTGCTATTCTCAGAAGGTCTCTAGGAAAGGTGTAGAGAAAAAAATGGTAGGAGAAGAAAGGAAAGGAAGAAGAGGAGAGGAAAAAGGAGAGAGAAGCTAGGAATAAGCAGAAAGTAGGGAGAAGGAAAGTGGAAATTAAAAAAGAGATGGAAAACAAATTAATTTTAAAAAAGAAAGGAGGAAAAAAGAGGAGATGAATAAGAAGAAGAGAAATAAGCAAAGGAGAAAATAAAAAGGGAAGGGTAAAAGGAAAGAGAAAAGAAGATAAAGCAAAGGAGAGAGTTTCACACACACACACAGAAAAAGAGAGAGAGAGAGAGGAGAGAGCAAAAGCAAGTCTGCTAAGCTTGTCTCTGACAATCTCATTTTCTTCTCTATTATACCCTAAGTCTACTCTTGGCCTCAGTTTCCTCAGTTGTAAAATGGGGATAATATTACTTTTTCCACCTCACAGCATTATACTGGGGTTTGTAAATTGTACAGCACTACAGTTCTATCTGTCCTAATATTCTCTGATTTCATTTTCTACATACATAAACAAGATATAGGGAGTTTTTTAGGTTTGTGTGGGAATGCAGAGTGGTCAGAACACAGCACCAAAGTCTAGGATGTTGATGCAGGCAGCTCTTTGTAATAAAGTCTGGGTCAAGGACCAGAAGAGTGGAGGACAATGTTCTTGTACTCTTCTCTTAGACTTTAATTCTTTCCCACTTTCATTTTCAATCAAAGAGGATCTGATGAAAGAAACATCCTTTTGTAAGGAAGCCTCCACACAGTTCCTGTGAGGTAGAGCATGTGGAGAGGGGGGTGTCAGAGTTATGTAAATGGGTTCTAGAGACATGAGTGTCCAATCAGGTTTGTATCAAAAGTTGCAAGAAACTTCTTAGCTTTTAATCAAATGGTTATATGTAACCATAGACCTTGAATCAGCCTTAGGCAAGGGCACTTAAAGGAATAGATTTAATCTTAATCTGGGATTCAGTTTCTGTTAGCTGCCTGGCTGAGTGTGTTGGCTCATAGCTAAACATGAAAACAGCTATAGTTCAAGTGGAAGGGTCATATTAGCATCAAGATAGAGGACTAGATTTTTTTTCTGATCCTTGTGACCTTTCAAATCTCTCCAAAACAGAAATTACACATCAAATGTAAAACAACTTCAGCCATCTCTTGGTCTAGGATACTTAAAAATGCAAAGAAAGTTAAAAACAAAGTTTGAACTGCTGCTCATTGACTCTAACCTGACTCAGCAACTCTTCTCTACCTTCCATGTTACTGGTAATGAGGCTGCATTAGCAGAACTCAATACACGGACTTTTAACAAAACTCAGATCCATGCTCTGATCCTCCCTCCATATTTCTAGTGCCAGTCCCTGATCCTGGCTCCAGAATGCAGAATCTTTCTCCATGATGGCTAGTGCTAAGAGAATAAGCACCCCAGGAGAAAAGCATGCAGAGGCCATATGAAACAGCAGTTTAGTCCATAGCATCAACACTGCAAAGCCCAGAATTGTTGGTGCTAGTTGGTGCAACAACTTTTTGAAGTGTTGGTACTGTCCCAGAGAAATGAGCAACAAAGGCAGTGAAACAAAATACCATGGGAATGGGGAGAAAGGGGTAATGCAGAGTTCTACTAAGCTTGAAGAAAAGTATTCAGCATCAAGTCTGAACCAGTTCTGTCAAACCAAAAGTCGATTGAGGCAGAAGCCTACGTTGGTGAACTTTGAATTGCCCAGTGTGAGAAACCAAAGAAATCATCAGCAGAGGGGGAGGTAGAAAGTGAACAATAGCAGAAAAAAAGGCGGGGGGGGGGGGACTGAAATCACCAAAGCTCTCAGGAAGAAGAAAATTCAAAGACCTTGAACATAAGTAGATGAATCAACAGGGAAAATATTCACAACAGAAGAAAATATGGCCTCCAGATCTGGTAAATGAGTTCAGGCATCTATTAATAAATGCTACAAAATAAAGGGAAATGATCCAACACTTGATGAGACAGAGGACTCTGGAATTTGAGGAGAACATGGAAACAAACCACACTATTCCTGAGTGGCTCAAAAAAGAAATGAGAATTATGAGAACAGAATTTATGGCCTGTATAGCAAAAAGTTATGGTCAGAATAGAAAAACTAAAATCTGTGATGGCAAGCTTCACCAAGAAACAGAAAAAAAAGAATAATAGATCGGAATGCAAATTCAAAGAAGTGAAGGACAATCTAGAAAAAGAGATGAAAAACAATAACATTAAAATATGCTCACCATGTAAGCAAAATATACTGAACTCAAAGACAGTATTCATAGAGACCCCTTAATGATTTTGGGACTCCCAGAAGAACATAACAAGATGAAAAACTTGAACACCCCAATGCAAGAAACAATATAAGGGAAATAACCAGCAATTGTGAATAAGGAAAACAAAATACCAATGAAAAGAATTCTTAAGCTGTCTTCAAGAGAAAAAAACAAGGCTACAAACTCCAAAACATATTGTAGTTAAATTTAACAACTCAATTGAGCAATAGGAAGTTCTGCAAGTTATCAGGAGAAAAACTTTCAAATAAAAAGAAAAGGATATTCGAATAGCATAAGACCCTCCTGAAAATGCAGGAGGAAATGGAATAATGTGTTCTAAAGAGCAACGAAGCTCAGGATGCAGGCCAGGGTGACCTACCCTGCAAATCTGAGATTAACTATAAATGAAAGAAGACAGATATTCAATAATAAAGAGGAGTTTGAAACATTTTTAGGAAAGAAACCAGAACTGAAAAAATTATTTGCTTCTTAACAACCCTAGATAATAGAAATGCAGGAGATATGCATAAATACCACAGTCAAGTACAGCAAGAGCAACAAAGTGCCACCAGAGAGTAAGATGCTTCTTTCTAAATGCACACAAGGTAACAAGGATGAAGGCAGAGATGGTCCATGGAGATTACAGTGAAGAAGTGAGCCTGAGGCATTATGGATAGAACTTTGTATCACCCTCCCTCCAGGTAAATCAGGGTATTTTTGTTTTGTTTTGTTTTGTTTTGTTTTGTGGGAGTACAATACAACATGGGAGGATACATGAAAAAGGAAAAGGAGAGCATGAGGATTGAGAGGAATATGTTATATGCCTGGGTCAAAATAAGAGCTAGCAAAGCCTTTGTGATCTCAGCAAGAAAAAAAGCCTGCAAAGGAGTGGGTAAGGAAGGAAAAAGGATTAACATGAGGAGAGAGGAAGAAGGCCTTTCTTTGGTGCTGGGAGGGGATTCCAGTGATGAGTGCTTCTATGGGTGAAAAGAGATGTTCTGTGATGATCCTTTTTTAAACAGCTGTTTCTTCAGTGAATTCTTTTTTCATACTTTTAAAATCATTGGACAGTTTTTCTTCTGTTTTCCTCTTCAGCTTTTCCAAGAGTGCTCTTTGTGCATGTGAGCAGTTCATAGACCCTTCTGAAGTTTCAGATGGGAGTACAATCTTAATACTGACCTCTTTGGAATTCATGTTTTGGTCCTTGTCCCCATAGAAAGATTCTATGGTCTTTTCCTTTCTGCTTTGCTTCTTACTCATGATGATGATGCTTTTGTGTATTGTGGCCTCTGGTTCTTTCAGCTAGAAGCTAAAGAATCTGATGCTGAGCTGGCTGGTGTGAGAAAACGGGGGTCAAGTAAAGTCTTTTTTGTGCTTCCCCAGATTAGCCCTGAAGCTAGCCAGTGTTGGGGGCGGGTGGCAGGTCTGATCATGTGAGATCTCCTCAGCTGAGCTAGAGCAAAGGCAAGCTCAGCCATTGGTGATGCTAGCTGCCCTATTGTCTTCCCATTTCCCCTGGAGGGCTGAGGTGTGCCTGGGGTCCTGGTATTGTGTTTGGGAGGCTCTGCCCTCCTGGAGCTCTGGATCTCCTCCTGTTTTGCTGAGGTGGGGCTGTCTGGGACAGCTCTGGTCCTCCAACACAGTGAGAGGAATCTCCCTTAGTGATTTCCCAAGCCTCACATGCTATGAGACTGTTTGCCCCTTCTGCTGGTTCCATTGATCCAGGATTTTTCTGAGGAAATATTTTATGGTTCTTTCAAGGTCAATAAGGGGATGAAGAGAGAGCATCTACTGATCACTCTGACATTTTGGCTCCGAAAAGTTCAAGTAGATGACTTACAGACATTTAATCTGCAGGTTGATGGTCTCAGGAGCATCTGCTGCTGATACTTGGGGCACCTCAGCTCTCTCTCACTCGGCTCTGCCAGACTCCCACCCTGGACTGCTATTCTGCCATGCAGATCCTTCCCGTCCACCTTTGAGCCTGTCCTAGGCTGTGAATCTGCCACATTCTGTCTCCTATTGGATTGTACACCTCCAAAATTTGGTCAGATTTTCTTTTTAGAGGTATCTGAAGGAGTTTGTCTAAGAGCTCAGGTGAGTAGTTGCTCTCACTCTGCCATCTTGACTCTATCCCATGATGAATACAAAAATGCAGAAGTTGTAGTAATGCTAACTAATAAAACAAATATTCAAAAAATAAAAAGGGATAAACAAGGAAACTATAGTATACTGAAAGAAATTAATGTAACCACAAACCAATATAAACCTATACACTCTAAATGCCTTAGCATCCAAATTCGTAAAGGAAACATCTGGGTTACAAGAAAACAAAGACAATAACATAATAGCAACAAAAGACTTCCATATCCCTCTCTCAGTTTGGGGTAAAGCTAAGAGAAAGATAAACAAAAGAGAAAACATGGGACTGAACAAATTGTGGGAAAAACTAGAAGGAAAAAAAGATTTATGGCATCTTCTAAATGGAAGAACAAAAGAATATACAGATTTATTAGCACAATATGGAACTTGATCATGTATTAGGGCACAGAGATAGTGCAAATAGATGTAAAAAGGCAACCTTTTAGACCATTACCACACAAAAATAGTCATTATAAACAAAAGGTAGAGACTCAAGGAGAGACAAGTTTGTAATCCTAAATAATGAGTGGGTCAAAGAACGAATCATAAAAACAATAACTATGCGAAATAAAATTACAATAATGGAACAATATACCAAAATTTATAGGATTCAGTTAAAGCAGTGCTTTGGAGGAAAAATGATGTCCCTATAAATATATATTTACAAAATAATCAAAGAGAAGATTAATGAATTAACTATGCATTAAAAAATTAGAAAGTCAACAAATAAACCAAAAATAAGCAAGAAAGAAGAGGGAAAATGTTAGAGGGGAAATAGATTATTAGAAATAAAAGAAAACCATAGAAACAATAAGCAAAACCAAAAGCTGATTCTTTAAAAAGAAGACCAATAAAATTGATTTTTTAAAATCATAGCTAAACTGATGAAAAAGAAAAGATCTGAAAATGGAATCAATAAAATAGTAAATGATTAAAGGAAAATTACAATAAAACCAGAAGAAATAAGAAGAATAACCAGAATAATATCCCCAGTTTATAACGTAACAAAACTGAGAACTCTAAAGAGATAGAAGCATATGTTCAAAAATAAGAAATATTCAAACTATCAAAAGAGTAGATAGAGATCTTAAATAACCCAATCTCAGAAAAGGAAATAGATCTACATGTAAAGGAACTACTAAAGAGGAAAAAAACCTCTTGGTTCTGATGGATTCACAGGAGAATTCTATCAAATTTTGGAAGAACAATCAGTACTTCAACAAATTATTCTCAAAATTGAGAAAGAAATCACCTTCTCAGAATCCTTTTATGAGACAAATATAGTACTAATGCCTAATCCAGAGTAAGATAAAACACAGAAGGAAAAATCTAGGCCAACATCATTAATGAATATTGATTCAAAAATTATAAACACAATACTGTCAAAAAGACTACAGCAATTTATCCAAAAAATCATTCATTATTATCAAGTGGGATTTATGTCAGGGATGCAAGAATTATTTAACATTAGGAAAAAAATTAACATAATTATATTAAAAACCAAAACACCTCAAACCCCAGGATCAACTCAATAGATAAAGAGAAAGCCTTTCATAAAGTGCAATACTCTTTAATGCTAAAAAAAATCTTTTGAGGTGTAGGTACAAAATGATCTCCATTAATATCATAAAAGCCTCTATTTAAAACCAAATGCAGGGGCAGGTACATGGCACATAACCTGGAATCAAGAGGACCTGTGTTCAAAACTGGTCTCAGAAACTTGACTTTACTGGCTGTGTGACCCTGGTCAGGTCACTTGACCCCAATTGCCTTTCAAAAACAAACAGGCAAACAACAAAAAGCAAGTATTATATACAATAGAGATACAGTGAAACCTTTCCCAATAAAGAGAAGTGAAACAAGGATGCTTGCTCCCCTCTATAATTTAATATAGTTCTGGAAATGTTAGAAAGAGCAATATGACAAGAGGAAGAAATTGAAGCTATAAATATAGGTAAAAAGGAGATAAAATTATTCCTGTTTGCTGATGATATAATAACACATTTAGAAAATTCTAAGGAAACAGCAAAGATTGCAACAACAGTTGCAGCAAAGTTGCAGGTTACAAAAGAAACCCTCAAAAATCAACAGTGTTTCTCTATAGTAATAATAAAACACAAGAAGTAATAATAGAGCACAAAAATCCTATTCCAAATAACTGCAAAATACAGAGAATACCTGAGAATTGACCTAGCAAAGCACACAAAAGACTTGTATACAATCCATTACAAAGTACTCGTTAAAAAAACAAGTAACAAACTAAATCTAGAAGACAACTCAGTGCTCGTGGCTAAGCTGTGCCAGTATAATAAAAATGAAAATAATACCAAAATTATTTTACACTTTTAAGGGCATGCTAATCAAATTACCAAGGAGATACTTTATAGAACTTGATCAAATAATAGCACATTCATCTGGAAAGGCAATTCAAGGAAATTACAAAAAGAAGTAGTGATGAAAAGGCATCATTACTTCTAGACCTCAAACTGTGTTGCAGCCATCATCAAAACTATCCGGCCGTGGTTAAAACACAGAGAGGTAGATACATGGTATAGATTAAACAAGGGAGAGTCAGAAACAAAAGAACTCAATAGCCCAGTGTTTGATAAAGTGGAAAACACAAATTACTTGTGACAAAACTTCTTTGACAAAAAATACTGGGATAACTGGAAAGCAGTCTGGCAGAAATTAGGCTTAAAGCAACACCTTACACCACACTCCACAGTGTACTTTAAATGAATATGCAACCTTAATATTAAAGATCATGCTATAAAAAGATTAGAAAGAGAAACATTTCATACTTCTCAGAGCTGTGGGTGGGAGATTTATTCTTAACCAAATGAGAAATAGAGGCAATTACAAAAGATAAACTAGATAACTCTGGTTACTTAAAACTGAAAAGCTTCTACAGAGACAAAATTAACCTACATAGGAAAAGAAGGGAAGTGACTAAATGGGGAAAAATCTTTGTATCAGATTTCTCTTATAAGGGTTTGGTATACATGGCATACGCATACACATCTATGCGTATAGACATATATGTTTATGTATAAATATATACATGTGTGCACACATGTATAGTATTACATTATTATATGTATATATTACATATAGCCATTTTCTAGTAGGTTAGTGACCAAAGGATAAGAGCAAACAGTTCTCAAAGGATTTGCAAAGTATTCACAACTTCATGAAAGAATATTCCAAATCACTAATAATTAGAGAAATTCAAATCAAAACAATTCTGAGGTTTTACCTCCTAAGCTGCAAACTGAACATACATGGCAATACTCAGGGTTGAAAGGGTAGTGGAATTATTGGCACATTTACGTATCATTGATGGAATAGTGAAATGATACAACAATTTTGGAAAACAATTTGGAATTATGCAAATAAAGTGACTAAAATGTCCATACCCTTTAAAACAGACGCCCCATTACTGGGCTTATATACCAAGGAAATCAGTGATAAGAAGGAAAGTCACCTACATCTAAGGAAGCCAGTGATCAAAAGAAAGTCCCTATTTATACTCTCTACATCAGTTTTTGTGATAGCAAAGACTTGGAAACAAAGTAGATGCCTATCAATTGGGGAAAGGCTAAACAAATTGTGGTATATGAATGTAATGGAATATTACTATGCCGTAAAAAGCGATGTGTGTGAATACAGACAAGCATGGAAAGAGCTAAGTAAACAGAGTCAAGAAAATAATAAACAATAACCATAACCATCTAAGTTGAAAGAAACATTCTTACAAAAACACACCAAAAAATCAAAATGCATGTAACAAAATTACAAAGAATAACTCAAATGAAGAGATATGAAAGGACTCTCTGAACTTACCCTGTCATGGAGGTGGGAGATCTACAGGTGTTACATATTGTAGAGGTTTTTGGAATTTTCCAATGTATTGCTGATTTTTCCCCTTCTTTATAAAAAAATTGTTATTTGAGATGGCAGGAGAGAAAAGTATTTGGTCTGAAAGAGGTGGGATAGATAACTGAAGACCATCGGATGGTATCAGAAAAGAGCTCACCAACTGCAAAGTAGCAAAAACATCCAGCAATCAAAATTAGAGGAAACATGAAACATGAGACAGAAAGCAGCCAATAGTCAATGATGTCACCAGAGAAAATTGATCGATCTCCAATATGAGAAAAGTCATTTACTTTAGGCCATGTACCTGACTGTTTCCCTACATGGGTGCCCTTGATACATGTGCACTAGTCCCATGGGATCCTGACATGTGCCCATTCAACCAGACACTTTGGCCATACATGTTCCTTACATGTGTGCTTTCCAAACATGTTCACTGGCCATACTTCACATCCTGCCCCATCGATGTGTCCTGTGAGAGTGTACATTTCATATCCACATGAGGAAGACCAATTCTTATCATTTTATTTGATGTGATATTTGATTGTGTCTTTTGATTTAATATATTCCCTGGCTGTCTGGTAAAGGGAAACACATTTGTGGGGGGCTCTTAAGCTATGGTCTTGAGTGGGAATTGACCCATAAAGAACCTTAGATCAGAAGTAGCCCATTTGTGAAGGGATACCCCAGGTACAACATTTTTAATGTGTTTACATTTAAAAGGCCAAAACTTCTTTTTAGAATAAAATGTGAAAGCCAGAAATACTTTAAGAAAATAAAGCTGCCTCTTCCCATGCATAAAACCTGCTTTTTTAAATTCTAGAAGTTTTACTTACATCCTTTCTCCCATGCCCCTGGTTCCCTTCTGAGGATGGCATGCAATCTAAGGAATATAGTTTGAAGTCCTGGATCACCAAATAAATAATAAATCACCTTGTAACATGTATGGTTTGACTCCACAGCCACCCTGGAAAGGTTTTCAATCCAAATGTATTTTTACAAGTGGTTTTTCAGAAGGACTGTATGCTGTTTTAATTTTGCCTCCCTCTTCTCCCCCAAAAAACACTGCTTGCCCTCCTTGCCAACTTTACCCTGATGTCTGACACCCCCTCTTTTCATTTGGAGCCTTCTGGCTCTGGAATTTGAGATGACCAGTGGCTGGAGAGGAAAAACAATTGAGCACGCCAACCTTAAGTTGTCCGAGGCTCTGAGGGATGGATGGAATGAGCTGGAGAAAGGAAAGTGTGTCAGGGACGAGTATCACAGCTACCAGCTGCAAAACAAAATGCCTAAACAAGGCTGCCCCAGCCAAGAGACTGAAGGTTATTTTCCAACTTGAAAATAGTAGGAAAAATGTTGGAATAGGCCTACATGTAATTCTTTAAAAAAAAAAAAAACTATCCTTTTAAACCAGTTCTTCGAAGAAATATTTATAGATGGGGAATAATTAAGGTATTTGTGCCTGAAATCGCCTCCACTGTGCTACTCAATAAGAATATTAAAAATAGAACCTGAGAGGGTTTGTAAATGAACTGAAAACAAAGATCATTTTTAGGAGCCCAACTGGGCATGGCTGTCCAAATCAGAAAAAAGGGAGCTAATTATTCCCATTCCCACAGAGGGGAACAGATTTGGCACTTCTCCCAAGGAATCAGAAACTGACTAGAAACTCAAAACTCAGCCCCTAGAAAGGATCTGGGAGAAGGCTTAGAGCCCTGTTTTCAGGGGATACAGTCAGTTCGTGACTTTCCAAAGCATCTAAGGCTCTCTTTCTGGATAAAGTTGAAAATAGCCCAGAGATTCATAAGATAGATTGAGAGTGTGAAGGGATCCTAAGGTCTGGTCTACCAAACTCTTCGTTGTACAGGTAAAGAAACAATTCCAAGGAAATTGTGATATGCCCAAGGTCATATACATAGCATGTGTTAGAGGCAGAATTTGAACTCAGGACCCCCTGACTTGAGAGCTAATGCTAAAGTCAAACAGCCTAGAAAATAGCACGGTGAGTTGGGATCCAGGGTAGATATGGTAAATGCTCATCAATCTGAAGCCAAGTGTCCCAGAGGATGGGAACTTGAGTTCTGGTTGGAACTCCTGGAGCTCAGGCAACATGACATGAAGACGTTCAGGTATTTTTGCATTGTTGTTCAGTCTTTTCAGTCATGTTCAACTCTTTGTGACCCCATTTGGGGTTTTCTTGGCAAAGATAATGGAGTAAGTTGCCATTTTCTTTTTCATCTCATTTTACAGATGAGGAAACGAGGCAAACAGGGTTAAATGACTTGCCCACAGTCACACAGCAAGGAAATATCTGAGGCTGGATTAGAACTCAGGTCTTCCTGATTTCAGGCAGAGAACTCAAGTCATCTTTCTATTACTCCACCTGCTTCTATATCTCTCAGTAGTCATCATGATATTTATCCGCAGCTCTACCCTAAGAGCCCCTGAGGCTTGCCATCTGCATTGCAGCTGAATATCCCTGTCTCTATGAGTCTTGCCCCCCAATTAGAATATAAGCCCCTTGAGAGCAGGGACTATCTCACTTTTCTATTTGCATGCCCAGTGTTTGGTGCATAGTGAGTGCTTAATACATTTTTTTCATTTATTCATTCATTATTAACTAATATTTATATATTACAATGTACTTCAATATCTTTTATTGTCTTTATTCCTTACCAAAACCATATGAGATAGAACAAATAAAAATATTCCCATTTCACAGATGAAAACACTGAGGCTCAGAGAGTTTAAGCAACTTGCCTGCTGCAAAGCTCATATTTTATCAGAGTCAGATTTGAACCCAAGACTTCCAACTCCAAATCCCATTTTCTTCCCAATATATTATGCTATCAACATATAATCACGTAATATAGCATGTGCCATTGACTATATGCAAGATAGAAATTCAGAGGTGAAAGACATTACTGTAGGGAAGGCAGGGAAGGCTTCATGGAAGAACTGGAATGGAAAATTTAGGGATTCAAGGGGATGGAGAAAAGGATTTTGGGGAGAGGGAGCAACATGACTACAGGCCAGAGGAATGAGCATCACGCGTGGAGTCTGTATGCTGGGAAATAATGAAATGACTTGGGGACAATTATAAAGTAACATGTCCACAACCTAAAAGAGATTTGGCCAACATTCGGTGGCAAGCCACAGAGAGGGTGGTGGTGTCTGCCAGGGAACAACTTCCCCTCACAAGGCTTAAGTTGGCTGACATTGCTTAGTCAGAGACTTCTTTCTCTGGCTCCTAGAAAGGGAGAATGAATGCTAGGAAGCTGTGCCCCTAGAACCAAGGAAAGTGTGCCCAAGGGAGGATGCTGAGATGTGTTCTATCCTGTTGGTGGTTGCAACAGCAATCTGAGCTCCTGAACATTCTGCCTTGGACCTGACATCTTAGAAACAGACCCACCCACCCATGGGAACTAAAAACCTTAGAGATACTTAGAATGTTAAAGCTGGAATGAAGTCTAGAGTCAATCTAGACCAGAAGTGTCAAAAGCAAAATGTCAAAAATAGAGGAGGACAGCCAGAAAATAGATATAAAATGTAATTGGAAAACATGTTGCTGTTGAACAAAATTAGTAAAAATATAATAGAATATAATCTTACTATGTAGTTTTCTAAATCAATATGCAAGTAGCTAGGTGGCACAATAGATAGAGCCCCCAGACTGACGTCAGGAAGATACACCTTTCTGAGTTCAAATCTGGCCTCAGACTTTGAGTGAGGGAGAGCTGTGCTGGTCACTAGCTTTACTTCTTCTCCAGAGCCATCTGAATCCCGTGACCAGATATTCATGAGACACTTACTAGCTGTATGACCCTGGAACAGTCACTTAGCCCTGTTTGCCTCAGTTTCCTCATCTGTCAAATGAGCTGGAGAAGAAAATGGTGAACCAGTCCAGTGTCTTTGCCAAGAAAACCCCAAATGGGATCACAAAGAGTCAGACACAACTTAACAAGTCAACTCGCAGCCCACAGGGATCCTTATGGAGAGTTCAGTGTTTCCTTGTCTATTTGAGTTTGACACCAGCAATCTAGACCACAAGCGTTCTTAGCCTCAGGGTTGTGAATTTTGTAATTGTTTTGGTAACCCTATTCCAATATAACTAATTTCCTTTATAATCTTATATATTTTTCTATATATTTGTTTTCTGCATTTAAAAGCTTTATTCTGAGAAAAGTTTCACCAGACTGCAAAAGGGTTATTTATTTCTTAGTGAAAATTAAGACCCTCTGAAGCATAAATCCTCTTATTTTATAGATGAAGAAACTGTGAGCCAGAGAGGGGAGATGATTTCCTTGGAGTCACACAATCTTGGGGTAGAGGATGGAGAACCAAGTGTGGAGTCAGGAGGATCTGAGTTACAATCTGGCCTCTGACACTTACTAGCTGTGTGACCCTGGGCAAGTCACTTAACCTTGTTTACCTCAGTTTCTTCACTTGTAAAATGAGCTGGACAAGGAAATGGCAAACCACTCCAGTATCTCTGCCCCCCCGAAAAAAACTCTAAATGGGGTCATGAAAAGTAAAACATGACTGAACAATAATAGGGTCTGTTGCAGCCCTTGCAAGACTGTGACTTTGGAGTAACACAGATTTATAGTTGACTTTTTTTATGATAGCCCTTCAACAATCGGGTCAAATTCAAGTCTGTAAACAATTCCTTAGCACTTACTATGTTTTTGGCACTATTCTAAGCTCTGAGAAAACACTTAGAAAAGAAAGATGATGTTTGCCTTCAAGGAACTGGAGAGATACAGCATGTACACAAGGAAGTATTGCACAAGAAAAGCTAAAAGTCTAAGGTGTTCTGAGCAGATGAACACTTAGTAGCACCTCTGGAGGGATTAGGGAAGGTTTCACAGATTGAGTGGTACCTGAATCCAAAGCTTCTAAGAGGGAGAGGTGAAAAGGAGGGAATTCTAGGGAAGGGAGGTGGTTTATACAAAGGCACAAAAAACAGTGGTAGAATATGAAGTTGGGGGAACAGCTAGTTTTCCTGATTACTGCCATTCTGGTTGAAAAATAGAAAAGTAAAACAGTGGGATAAACTAGACCAGAAGGCATCAAAAATAACTGAACTCAATAACCCAGTGTTCAACAAACCAGGAAATGAAATTACCTAGGAATGAACAGCCCATTAAACAAGAATTTCTGGGAAAACTGAAAAGCAGTCTGGCAACAATTAACTTTAGACTACTATCTTATACCACATACCACAAAAATGATTACATGACCGTACCATAAAAATTACCTTTCACTGGAAAAAAAATGTATCAAGTATACAGTAAGGGTCTGACATGAAAATATATAGGTAACTCAGAGAAACATACGAACAAAAGCCATTTCTCAATAAATATATGGCGAAAAGATAAAGAGTTCTCAGAAGAAGAATCAGAAACTATTAATAACTAGGTGGGAAAACATTTTCTAAGCACTTACTATGGGCCAAGGATTGTGATAAGTGCTCTGGATACAAATATTAGCAAGAAAGCTTGCCCTCAAAAAGCTTCCGTTCTAATAGAGGAAGGCAACACATAAAGGTAAGTGGTGGACAGGGATAAGTGTTCAGGTTGTGGTGATAATTTGATTATGATTCTCAGAGTTAGAGTAGGAAAGGAGAGGGGGAATTTGTGCACACAGCTCTGACTACCAAGCATGAAGATGATCAGGTAGTAGTGTGGAGACTCTAGGTCCATGTATTATGAATGAGCCTTACTCCAAAAGCCCAAGATCCCAAAATAGGAGCTTGGAATGTCCTATAGTAGGCAATGCCTTGTATATAGGAGCAATAATAAATGAAATGCAATTCAAAACAACTCTGAGGTTTATCCTCACACCCAGCAAACTGGCAATGATGCTAAAAGATGAGAATAATTAAGTTGGAGGGGAGGTGAAAAGGCAGGCTCTGCTGGTGGAACTGAGCCTTGGTCTGCCATTCTGGAAAGCAATTTGGATTTATGTGAAGAAAGTGATTGAAATGTCCAATGCCTTTGGACCCAAAGATTCTACTGCTGGGCACCAACCCCAGGAAAGTCAATAACAAAATGTAAAGTCCCATAATAATAAAATATTATAGTAGCAAAGAATTGGAAACATAATGGATATCCATAGATTGGGAAAGAATCTTCCAAGTCATGGTATATAAGTGTAATGGAATAATACTATACCATAAGAAATTTTAAGTATTATGACTGCAAAGAAGCATGGGAAAACATATGAAGTGATATGAAATGAAGTAAGCACAATCAGGAGAAATATACCCTAGTGACTGATATTAATGGGAAGAATAAGAAAAAAAAACACTATTGAAATTGAATGCTGTGAGCTCCTAATGATCAAGATTGGTCCCAGTGAAGTGGAATAAGAAAACACCTTTCTCAACTTCTTGGAAGAAGAGAGAGATTATGGGTGTGCAATATTGTATATTATATCAGACTTTTTGATATGTTCATTGTGCTGAACCAGGCATTTCCCCCCTCTTCTTTAGTCTTTGTTATTAACAGAAGTGTGCTGGAGGCAGTTTGAACTGACTTGGGAGCCAATTATTAAATTTTGAGTATGAGCCCTTAGAAATTGTCAAATGATACAAATCAAGGTTTGATTTATTGTTTTGTTAGTTTATAGATTTAATAAAGTGATGGAGAAAATGTCAATCATGCAGAAAAACCTTAAAACTGTGTCATGGATACAATTTTCTTTTCTGGAGCACTGGTTGTTCAACATTTACCTGCATACCCGTGGTTCTCGTGGATAACTTTCTAAAAAGAGGAGGAAAAAGGGAAGCATGCATTGTGATATGTAGGTGATGTCAAAGTAAAAGATATCAATAAATATTTTTTTAAATATGCCACTGATAACTTTTGAGAAAGTATTTTTACTACAGAGAGTAGTGGACTCAGAAACCAAATTGCAAAGAGTTAAAAGCTGAATGAGTCGTGAGGAAGAAGAGTCAGTGAATTTACTTAACCTTGGGAATGTGGGATAAAAGGGATAAACAAGAGAGGAAGAGGTTAAGAGAAGGGCAGACTCAGGTAAAAGTTGTGGTTTTGGAGGCAATTGCGGTTTGGGGACAATTGGGACATGGCTTGGTAGTTACGTGTTGGTGGTTCACAGAGGAATAGACATCATAGGACCTTAGGGATCTAACTAGAGTCCAGGCAAGGGCTAGGGGGTATATAGGATTTCATGCAGCTAATCCTCTATATCCTTGCTTTTTTTTAAACTTTTGGACAAGGTTTATTTGCTTAATGCCAACTCTTCAGGAATATACTTATGCCTTAAAAAAAAATCTGGTTTTTTTCCAAGCTTGTTCCACTCATATGACCTCTCTGTAGAGAGCAGTAAATAAGTGAAAAAAATAACTTCACGTTTGCCCCATAACAGAAAAGGTTGCTATAACCCTGTACCGCACTTCAAAACTATTTGTTTCCCCATTATAGATTCCTATTTATCACACACACACACACACACAAAAATCATCCCTACCATGTTCAGAGAGTCTGGGTATATTCCAATGGTTCTAAAGAGTGATCATTGTCAGAAGATCCCTCGCCAGAGGTTCTTCATGAACTGCCCAAAATGACCTAGAAACATCTGACAATAGCTTAACTGGTAGATATGAATCACAGCAAAGAACTCGTATGAAAAGGATCTGTGAGGAAAAGCAAGGACAAGTGAGACCAGGGTTAAGGTTCAATATCCACATGGTCTGTCTGGTTGACTTTGTTCTGAACAGTGACCTCAGAATAAATTCCTAATACAGGTCATAGGTGGCCCTTAACCTTAGCCAGAGAAGAATTACTAATCCTAGCCAAAGACAAATACCTGGAGAGCAATGGAAAGAACATGAGATTTGGAGACAAAGGTAGTTGTCATGGCTGTTCAGTCTCGTCAGTCATATCTGACTCTTCATGAGCCTATTTGGGGTTTTCTTGGCAAAGATACTGCAGTGATTTGCCATTTCCTTCTCTGGCTTATTTTACAGATGAGGAAACTGAGGCAAACAAGGTTAAGGGACTTGCCGAGGGTCATGCCGCTAGTAAGCATCTGAGGCCAGATTTGAACTGATAAAGATGAGTTTTCCTGACTCTAGGTCCAGAGCTCTCTATCCACTGCAGCACCTATCTGACCCCTGCAGACAAAAGACTCAAGTTCAAATCTCAGCTCTGTCATTGTGGAAACTTGGACAAATTATTTAATCTCTCTAGGTCTCATGTTTCTCCTCTGTCAAATGATAGGGTTAGAATAGATGGCTTCTAAAGTCCCTTGCAACTCTAGATCTAGTCCTACTTGTGTAAATTTGGGAAACTATTTCACCTTTAGGGGTCTCAGTTTCCTCATCTATATAAATGAGATGATTGGTCTCTTTTAGCTCTATTATCTCTGTAGACAGAATTACAAACTGATTCCTAGCTCTAGTCAGACACTGATCTCTAATCCTAGCCACTGCTTAACCTCTTTCCCCGCCATAGGCTAATCTGACTCCTAACCAGCTACCTCACAAATATTTCCACTTTTTGCAATGAGAGAATGAGAAAGTGTGGATTTTTCTCTAAAATTCTAGGACTAAGTCTATGACTAAACCTCTGGCTCAATTTTCTTCTCTCTGGGCTAAAAAAACTAATTAATTTCTTTTAAAAAATTTATTAGTTTCCTACTATGTAGAAGTCCTATTCTTGGCACAAAGATGAATGAGCCATGGTCACAGAATTTAAAGGTAGGAGGTACCTTAAAGGTCATGTAGTCTAATGTCTTTATTTAATAGATGAGGAAACTGACCAAATTGACTTGCCCAAGTACCCATAGATGGAACAAATAGCAAAGTTATCATTCAAAACCAGAATTTCTTTTTAAACTTTGGTCTACCCATCTTGGCTAGGCTGGAAATACTGGGGGTGCTCGCCAGTTCTATCCTATTACTTAGCCATCTGGAAGATTTGACTTGCTCCATTCCTGACTTGGATGGATTTGCCCCACCTTAGGTAACTTGGTAGCCCATATTTATGCCAAACTTATAGCACACACCCAATCTGCTTAGCCCACTGCAGCTCAGAACCACAAAGCTCAAAAGGTCTGCCTCACTTCATCTTCGCCAGTAGCTGGAATTACTTATGTGTACCACCACTCCCAGCCAAAACCAGAATTTCTAATCTTAAATTTAGTTCTCTTGCCATCTATCACATCATTCAAGGAACATAAAAGGAGAGATGGCTGGACCACTAATAATTAAAGCCAGTATGATACCACGGAAAGTGCACAGAGGACTTAGAAAACAGCCAGACACATAATGAATGGGGGGCGTTGGGGACAGCAGTAAACAGCCCATGAAATTTGATTGAATGAAACACAATCCTTAACTGAAAAATGAGATACCATCTACATAGGACCAGAGCCAAGGCATCAGTGACAACCAGTCACTGGTAGCTTGATGGATTCCCAGAGAGCCCTCTAGCGTTAGGTATTATATATCACATACAAATAATAAAGGTTTGAATGTCTTTGAAGGGGTAGCTCTTGTTTGGTTTCTGTTTGCTTGCTTGCTTGTTTTTTAATATCATGTTCCAGGATATTTTAGGAACAATGAGTTTAAAAATAAATAGCAAATAAAGATAACAGAATACTATTGTAGTGTAAGAAATGATGAAGGGGAAAGTTTTGGAGAAACCTGGGAAAATTTGTATGAACTGATGTAGGGTGAGTGGGATGAGGAACCATTTATATGATAACAATATATTGAAGACTTTGGAACTTTGGAACACTTGAGAATGTTGATCAATGCAATGACCAACTACCTTCTGACAGAGAGATGATGGAGTGCAGACTGAGACATATATTTTAGCCATGATCTATGAGGCAATGTGTTTTATTGACCAGGCATATTTGTTACAAGGGCTTCCATTCTCTTTTCTCCTCCAATTGGGGAAGGGGGAGGGGTGGAAGGTGGTAGGGGAAAATGTATATTTTTATTCATTGAAAAAATAATACAACTTAAATTTAAAAACAAAGTTATTGTTCCCTCCACTTGAAAAAATGTTAAAAAAAAATTAAACTCTGAAAGGCTGAAAGTGGGAAGAAAAAAAGATCCTCAAGATACTTGCTTGTGACCATTAACCCCATGGCTGGCTGTCATGCAGCATTTGAATGGTCAGAGCTAAGTTTAGGAGAACCAAGGTGAGCAGGTAGGGGATATGCAAGAGCTGTAACAAAAGGTAGCACAGACAGCTGAGAGACATATAGTGAGAGGATGAGGAGAAGGGGCAGAAAGAAGTATGTATGTAGTGCCTACTGTATGCCAGGCACTGTGCTAAGCACTTATTTTTTTACAAATATTATTTTAGTTGATCCTTACCTCAGTCCTGGGAGGTAGGTTTTGCTATTCACCCAATTTCACAGTTGAAGAAATTGAGGCAAACAGAGATTGAGTGATTTGCCCAGGGTCCCACAGCTTGTAAGTAGCTGAGGCTGGATCTGAAATCAGGTCTTCCCGAGATATATCTACTGTATCCCCTGTGTATTTGAAATAAGCAGGATCATTGGGTTTAGCATCTCCTTCAAAATATACAATTGCTTTTTGGAATAGTAATGATAGATGAACATTGGTATAGTGCTCACTCTGTGTCAAGCAGTATGCTGAGGACTTCACAATATTATCTTATTTGGAACTCCCCAAAACCCTGGGAGATAGGTGCTATTATTATGCCTATTTTACAGATGAAGAAACTGAGGCAAACCGTAGTTAAGTGATTTGCCTAAAGTCACGCGACCAGAAAATGTTTGAGGCCACATTTGAGCTCAGGATTTCCTGTCTTCCTATTCTCTATCCACTGTGTCACCTACCTGCCCCAAATGGAGAACTTTTATTTGCTCCTAACTAATTATATGTCATTGGATTTGAGCAATTATCTTAGCTTGCCAAGTTTGTCTGTTTTGAGGGGTGGTTAGTTGGGAGGAGATCCTAATTCTCTCATCTAATAAATTAGCTATCCTTCCCAGTTTAATATCATTCACAAATTTCATAAACATAACATATCTGGTTCCATTCATGTCACTAATAAGAATGTTGAATAGAGAACAGTTAATGTCAATTCTGTGACATCTCATTGTTGACTTTCCTTCAGGTTAGCATCAATTACCACTCTTTGCATTCAGTTATTTAACTAATTCTAGGTCCTGCTAATTGGAGCATTCATGCATCATCCAGTCTGTCTCCACTTTGTCCACAACAATATAATGAGATATGGTGAGAAGATAAGCGATCACGCCAGAGGAGGATTGACAGAAAGAACCAGGGATGTTTAGGCTACAGAAGGCTTGGGGAGGGGCAGGAAGAAATAAGACATTCAAGTACTATCTTCAAGGGCTGTTATGTGGAATGTTCTTTTCCAGTCATTTCAGTCCTGTCTGACTCTTCAGGACCTCATTTGGGGTTCTCTTGGCAATGATATTAGAATGGCTTGCCATTTTCCTCTCTAGCTCAGTTTACAGATGAGGAAACTGAAGCAAATGAGGTTAAGAGACTTGCCCAGGGTCACACAACTAGCAAGTACCTGAGACTAGATTTGAATTCATGAAGATTAGTCTTCTTGATTCCACTTGTAATGCTCTGTCCACTGGGCCACCTGGCTGCCCTGTCATGTGGAATAGGGACAATATTTCTACTTGGTTTCAAAAGCCAGAATTAGAAGTAGAGTAAAGGTTTCAACCAGGCAGATTTAGGCTTGATAGGGATTGGACATATGATTTCACTGGCATAGAAATGAGAATACTGCTTCTACTGATTCAAGTCAACATCTTTACAATTAAAAATTCTAGAGCGTTGATAGGTCAAGTGATTTGCCAAGATCACTCAACCAGGTTGTGTTAGGGAGGTCTTCATGGCTCCAGAATGGGCTCTCAGATGAGCATAAAGAAAAATGGAATTCCTCGGATTGTAGTGGATTCTCTGTCACTGGCGTTTTTCTAGTGAAGCTTGAATGTCATGACAACATTGCAGAAAGAATTCTGGGTCAGGTAAGCATTTCACTAGATGGGGCCCTCCCAGCATTAACATTTTGTGATTTTGTCATCAAATATTTGTTAAGCACTTTAAGTCATCTTGGAATCCACAGCACAGAAACTGATCCCAATCCAAAGTCCATTGTTGGGTAAGTCTTGGTGGTCCTGACACCAAAAATCACTGAATCTATCTGTGCCTTAGTTTCCTCATCCATAAAATGAGGGCAATAGTCCCTATCCTATCTTCTTTGCAGATATCTTTTAGCAATTGTGTCTGATGACCCCTACAAACATTTTACAGGGCTTATGCTAAAGTTTCTATTTCTGTTGAATTCCAGTAAAAGCCAAGCTCCTTGAGAGTAGGGACTGTCTTATTTTTCTTTTTCTCCCCAGCACTTAGCTTTGCATATAGTTAGCACTTAATAAATTCATTCATTTATAAGTGGAAAAAATTCCAGATGTGGAATCAGGGGACCTGGGTTCCAATCTTGACTCTACCATTGACTATCTATGAAATCTTGGGCAAGACACTTGACCTCAACTACCCTCAGGTCTATAAAATGAGGAGGTAAGGTGGGGCTGAGCTAGTTGACCCTTAAGATCTCTTCCAGTCTTAAATCTATGAAACCATAATCTCCATATGTTTCTCTAATTTCCATAACCCCACTAAATTTGCTGGTCCCCCAAATTAAAATCAAATCATGGAATTATGAGATGTTAATGCTATAAAGGACTTTAGAAATTGCCTGATTCAACCCTCTCATTTGGCAAGAAAGGAAATTAAAACCCAGAGAAGTTCCATAATTTGCTCAAGGTCATCCAGCAAGTTGGCAGCCTGGGCAGGACTAGAATCCATGCCTCTTGCCCCACTGTTATGCTTTTTTAACTACAGCATCACCCTGCTTCTGTGTCCCTGAACTCTGAGCTGTGCTGAAGCCTTTTTGGATGGAATTTCAGGGATAAGCCCGTCCTAGAGGGAACTGCGGTATGTCCGATGACTCATGTTCTCCCTTAGCCATTTTTCCTGATAATTGCACTGATTTCTGGCCACAAGCAGCCCACCGATAACTCTGACATGCCGGGGAGAGGACTCACAATTCTGAGGAAACCCAAGTCCACTAAAGACTTTGTTTTCTTTTCCACTAGAGTTCTGTTAGCATAGCTCAGAGCCCTTATTTTCAGGCAAAATGCCTTTGGAAGCTTTGATTTCTACTTTGATTTCCCACCCCCACACCCCACAAAAGCATTATGACAAAGGTAGAGTGGGATGGAGCCTCAGCAACTCAGTGGGTGCTTGGTAAGTTGAAGACACTTAGCAAGTATTTACTGGTTGATCACAGAATCGAGACTGTTCAACCTGGAAAGGACCTTAAAGATTATCCATTCTAGATCTCTCATTTGACAGACGATCCTCCAGGTCTCTGACCTTCTTCTGGATATTATCAACACCTCTGGTCCACCCCCAATAGGCAGCATAAAATTGGACAGAGAGAGGGTAACTCCTCCTCCCAACTCACTGGCTTCCTGCTCTCTAGCTCCGGCTTGCCTGATTTACAGTATCAACTTGCTCTTCCCTACCTGCACTAACCTCCCTGTCATTAGCACCTCATCTGATTAGACCTTCAGTATCTGCCAGACCCTTTCTAGTTAACTTGTACTCTGCCCCTGGACCATCATCGCCAGACACCCATTGGGACACATGGGTGGTAGGCTTGATGATGAATGAGCAAGGGCCAGCCCCCCCATTCAAATCCTTCCACCTGCAATTTCACTTTGAGGCCTCGGCCTGCCAGGCCTGCATTGCTACTCAGCAGGACAGCTGTGCGCTGGGCCTGTGTATGGCTTCAATTATCCCAGCTGCATGGTTTCACCGTTTGGAGGGGATGGAAAATACCTCACGTTGACACAGTCGTCTGATTTCCCATCCAAGAAATTCCACATCGAGTTTCACTTAGTGGAGACCTGTAGCAAGCAGTGGGTTGGGGGGGAGGGGGTTGGCAGTGAGGGATATAGAGAAATGTAGAAAAAAGAAACCCACTTTGGCTGGTTTGAATTTAGGGGCTGTGAGGAACTCTCATTACCATCACCAGGGGGTTAGATACATATGGGGAAAGAGAGCCTTTCCCTAAATTAACTTCCCAAAAGGGATAGTTCTTCCAAATGAGCCCCAGCTCCAATTAGCACAGCCCAGGTTTGCAAGACAGAGACTTCAGGTGATTTTATCTGGCACTGGTAGTTCCAGGAGGAAGGGGGAAGGAAGACCCTTATAGGGAAGAAATTGATGATTCCTCTTGATTTAGGGGGAAACCACAGCACCATGAGAGGATGAATTTGGGGTTGGTTTGGGCACTTCTACAAAAGCTATTAATTATGATTTATATTTATCTTACCCTGTAAAGTCTGCGAAGTATTTTTCTTCCAATAATGGCATGAGGTAGGAGGTCACACACTTCAAAGATGAGGAAAAATGAGGCCCTGAGAGGCCAAGCAATTTGCCTAGTCACATGAGCTTGTGAATATCAGAGAGGCGTTTTGGTAAAACGGAAAAAGAACACAGGGTTGGAGCCAGAGGGTCTGAGTTCAAGGCTCTCTTAATAGCTAGGAGACCTTAACCAAATTAATTTCCATCTCTGGACCTCAGTTTCATTTCCTTATTTGTAAAATTAGATGATGTTGGAGGTCAGCATGGTGCCATGGGAAACTGGCTGGATTCAGAATCAAAGGCAATTTTAGCTTTCCATTTGTATTCGACATTCCTACTTTTTCCTGATATAGCACTGTAAAGATATGGGGGTTTGGGACCTAGGTTCAAATACAAGCTCTTCTATGTAATATCTGTGTGACTTTGGATAAGTCAATTAACCTCCTTCGGTCTCAATTCCTTACATGTAAAATGGAAGGGTTGAACTAGATAGACACTGAAACCTCAGCTGAGTGATGGAGCACTGAGCTTAGAGTCAGGAAGATCTGAATTCAAATTTGGCCTTGGACACTTACTAGTTATGTGATCTTATGCAAGTCACTTAACCATTATCTGCCTCAGTTCCCCCAACTTTAAAATGGGCATAATCATACCTGTCTCCCAGGGTTATCATGAGGATTAAAGGAGATAATATTGTAAAGTCCTTAGTGCAGTGTCTGGCATATAGTAGACATTTACTAAATGCTTGTCCTCTTCCCTTCCTCCTTTCCTCCCCTCCTCCTCCCAAATCCCATCCGTCTATATATCATTTTTATATCTATGACCCTAGGTCTCTTCTAGCTCCAAATATAGGAAATTAGCAATGGATTTGAACTCTGGTCTGCTAACTCCAAGACCAGCTCCCTATTCGATAAAGGATACTACCTCTTTATGCTTATGAGCAGTCCCTGCTCTCTAAGAGTTTAGAGTCTGGGACAGAAGCCACTTGTATGGCAGTCCAAAAAAAGGAAGAGTGATGCCTCGAAGCAAAGACTGATAACCACACCCCTCCCATAGTTCTATGGAGTTGTGACCTTTCCATAACACTTCTTTCACTCTCTTCTCCTGTGACCCTCACAGTAATCTTGTTTATTGAAGGCAGGAATTGGGGGAGAAGAGAAGAAAACAAGAGGCAGTTAATATTATTAACTCTATTTGATGGATAAGGAAACTATGGAACCAAGAGAATAAGTATGACTGACTAGTTAGCCTCTGGGGTCCTTTCCAATTCTGAGACTCTGTGATATTCGGGGTCTGCCCTAAAGTTACCCCCTAAGCGGACAAAGTCAGAACTAGAGGTCAGGTTCATTCATTAAGTACTTATTAAGACCTCAGTGTACTCCAGACACAGAACAAGGTGCTAAGAATTCATAAACAAGAAGGGAGCAGTCCCTACCTTCAATGAGTTTATATTTTATGGATAAAAACAACATATACTTTGAAATCAACTACAAAAGCTATCCAAAGTAATGAGGAAAGGGAGAGTAACTGGCAACTGGTTATCTAATTTTTCCATTGGATTTTTGATCTAGAGCTAGAAGAGGCCTCAGAGATCATTTATTTTATAAATGAGGTAACTGAGGTCTAGGGAATGACTTGCCCAAGCTCTCACAGGTGCCAAGAGCCAGAGACAGGATTTGAACTATGGCTCTCCAATTCTAGAGAAAATACTCTTTCCCTTATTCCACAACTTAGAGAGCTCCTTGATCAGTTGCTTCCAAAGTTTTATAGAATTTCAGGATTAAAAGGGACCTTAGAAATAGAGACCAAATGCTTCATTTTACACGTGACAAGGAAATCAAAGCCCAAAGTTATTGAGTGATTTCCCAAAGGTCTCCATGAGATCCAGACTCTAGCCTCTGTTGTTCTGATGAGTTAGAGGGTGCCGACGATGGAGAATGGAAGGTGAAGATACACAGGCCAGAAAGAAACATCTCTACGGATGAAAAATGGTGGGGAAGGGCAGTAGCTTTCATCAGGGAGAGCACAAGTTGTCGAGGAGTGACAGTAGCAGGGACCTGGCCACAAGCCACTGAAAACAGGACTTTGAGCCCCTGTCAGCACACCGGTCACAGGTGGCCAGCCCCTGCAATAAGACATAATATGTTTATATTGGGTCTGAGCCACTGTGTTCATGGGCCGAATGCCTAGAATTTCTGAGCTGGCTTCAGAGAGATGAGGAGGCAACTCAGGGTCTGTGGAAAGAACTCTGGGATTTGGAGTCTGCAGACAGGGATTTGAGTTCTTACTTTACACATAACTAACTGTGAGAAATGGGGCAAATCACTTCACCACTCTAGGACTCACTTTCCTTATCTGTAAAATAATATCTGCACTTCACAGAGTTGTAGGGAAAGTACTTTGGAAACCACAAGATACCATGCCAGAGTGGTTCTTTAATCTAGATTAGATTTCAAGGGATCCATGAACTTGGATGGGGGAGAAACAATTACCACTTGATTTTCACTAACGTCTAACTAAAATTTCTCAATTCCTTCAGTTACTTATTTTATTCTGAAAGGGGTCCATGGACTTACCCAGACTGCCAGAAGGATTTATGACACAAAAGAGGTTGTAACCCTATGTGTTATTCTTTTTCTACTGTTAGATGTGGAGATTCTGGAAGAGCTGGGATATGGGTCTCTTTGCGGGAGACAAGGAAGGTACTTGGTGAACCAGGCAATGAGATGGAAGAGTGATTCAGAAAGCTGAGGGAGATGGTGTGAAGAGAAAGCAGTGGCGAATGGGAAATTAAAAGGGGTGATGTAGAGTCTGTGATTATCATTAGCCAGAAAGGATTTGGTCAGGTCATCTGAAACTTGCAGGGCTTTGGATGAAAATAATCAACCTGTTACAATTCAAGAATTCTCTGCCTAGCCCTGAGCTACTCGGTCTGCCCTGAAAACAATTGCTTCTGCAGAGCAGTAGAGTTAAGACAGATGTGGAGCAGTTGTAAATGAACATTTACTAGGGGGGAGTGTAGAAGGTGATATGGAAGTTGGGAGGAAAGAGGAGAGTGAGCTTGATTGGGATGGGGAGAAGGGCCTCTGGGACTTAGAAAGGGGACCTAGAGGTTCTGAATTCTCTGTCCCAAGGGAGGATCTGGAAGTTTTCCCTTGAGACTTATCAGTTCCTGTAACTCTCTGGGAGAAGATGTAGAAAAGGTATACCAAATAAAAGGGAAGAGAAAATATGGGCCCATGGTAATAAGGTAGAGCAGTCTGAGGGCTGAGAGCTGCCATGTTCTGGTTTCATTGTTCTGTCCTTGGAGTCAGATCTGGATTCACATCCTTTCTCAGTGGAGGAAATGAAGTTCTCCTTGGAAATCCTTTTAATCTAGGAGGAGAAAGGTCTCATTGAGTAACATTAGCTATCTCCCTTTGAAAATGATTGATCTGTGTCCATGTTTAAATATCCTTTGTTAGGGTCTGCTGAATTACTCCAGGACAATAGACTGAACCTATAGCCTGTGAACTGCTTGGTCATGCTCTAGATAGTAAATCACTGGTACCTACACTAACAGAAAGAATCTAAGTGACTCCCAGTCTAAGATACCATTCTCCTTGGTTCCAAGGTCCCCTTGTCATTGGCATGTCCTGTCTACTTCTGACTGCTTAAATGGTGGCAGTACATTGCTCTTGACCTTGACTTCTCCATGACTCCTGGAGTCTGACTTCCTACTCAGTCTTCCCCTTCTACCCCATCTCTGACTTTTGGACTCTGCATACTCCCTGGTTCCCAAGAGGTTTGGGAAGAAAAAGTTCTGGAGCATTGGGTGCTGCAATAGGGATGCTAGGGAACAAGGGGGCAAGTCATCAGCAGGAAGTGTGATGCCCATGGGGGAGATACATTCCATTTGACATTCTGATTATCTTCCCTATAGGTAGCACAATCCAGGCTTCCCAGACCAATGCCAAGGGAATTCAATGGGGGGCAATAGCCAACCACCTCCAAAGAGCCATGGTAAGCCTCTCTTCATTCTCCTCCTTTGTAGTTGCTCAGTTGTTTTCAGTCATGACTAACACTTTGTGACCCCTTTTATGGTTTTCTTGGCAAAGATGCTGGAGTGGTTTGCCATTTCCTTCTCCAGCTTATTTTACAGGTGAGAAAAGTGAGACAGAGTTAAGTGACTTATCCAGGGTCACACAGTAGGTAAGTGTGTGGGGATTCAAGAAAATGAGTCTTCCTGCCTCTAGACTCAGCCTGCTAACCACTAAGCCACCTAGCTGTCCCTCATCATTCTTCTATATACTGAACATCCTGAAAAGGGTGAGCTGTTGTAACAAGTATAATTTAGCCTTGAAGTCACTACAAAAACTGACTTAAATATTTGTTCTCTCCTTTTTAGGCAGCAGTGAAGTCCCTGATCCTCACCAGTGGTACACCACTCCTGAGGTTCTCTGTCCTGTATCCATCAATCCCACAAAGATGCAGAGTCAGGGTTGAGTATGATATGTCTGGGAGATGGTAAGAAGACGGTGAGCAGAGTGAAGGGTAGGTACAAGGCAAAGAGTGGCAGATGATAAAGCTGGAGAGTAAAACATGGCCAAGTCACAAAGGGGTTTGAGTCATCATCGTTGTAGGCTCTTGAGCAAGAAAGTGTTACAAAAGTTATACTTTGGGAAGATTTCCACTGGCAGCAGTGTGCAGGGTTAATATGGGGCAGGGGGAGGGAGAGAATGAGATGGGGAGAGACAAGAAAATTTGAGAGCACCAGTACAGCCAGATGAAGACCCATTGCTGATGAATAGAATGCAAACTGAGTCCAGTGCTGGCAGAAAAGAGTCATAAAAAGATTTAATGAATAACTTTACACCAACCCAAAGAACTTAGACTGTTTGTAATGAAGCCCTTAAACTTGCTGGTGATTCCTTTCTTGTCCCTGGTATGGTCCTTTAGGTATAGCAGTTCTGTTTGCAGTCTAAATAAGGTGTCTACAGAGACCCATGATGACAGAAAGGCTCTCCCTCCCCACCACAGACTACAGCAGAGAAAGCAATCAGTTAACATTGACTTGATTCCTCTAACAGACCCTTCTCCTCTAACAATGGTCATTATTTATGGCTTCAGGTATGTCAGGGATAGGATTACCACAGATCACTTGTGAAAGGGGAGGAAGGATTTTTCCTGGAGAGCGAAAGCCCCTTCTTATTCCAGCTTTGGTCTTTTGGAAGGGGTCTGGTCAATGGCATTTTGCCCTTAAAAATACATCAGGGATCAGTCTGGAAAGAATTCTGATGAAGTCATTCCCGTTGATGAGAACTTCTTATATACTGACTGGGATTCTGGAGTTTTGAGCCCCCTGATTACAGAGATGTTGGAAGCTCTCAGGGAGCTAGTGGCCCACTTGAATGGGGAACCACATTCAGGATAAAGCAACTAAGTGGTCCTGAGAGCTCAGGGATCCTCCACCAGAAGGATAGAAAAATCTCCTCTGTCCAAAATTCCAAATAAGGTAAAAAGTCCCATCAAGGATTGGGGACCAGGCACTACCTCTAACTCCTTGTAGAACTGCCCTTTCCATGAATTCCTGCCCTTGCTTCTCTCCAGGAGGACTTTCCAAATAGTTTGGTTCATCTGTCAGTGAATAGAGCTTCCTCTGCAGTGTTCCCATGTTAGCAGCCACTTGTCTTAGCATCTCAAAGATTTCTAAGCCATGCATATAGATGGGGCTATTTCAACAGCCATTTATAATCAGTCCCAAGTAAAACATTCAGATTTTTCCCTCTACCCACTCTAGTATATGAGCAGTCAAGTAGGCTCCATGCATAGGTGGAAAAGGTGGCACCATATGTTTTGTGATTTGATAGACATTGAGAAGGTATGTCCCCCACCTGTCTGTACTATGCTTGAAATCCTCCTATTAGAGGCACACCTTTGCATTAAAGCATCAAGGTCTCTGTTGGAAAGCACTACTATGTGGAAGAGAAAAAATGGTCATATTTTGGAGAAGGGGTTGAGAAATATACATGGGATCAATGCAAATTTAGACCTTTGATGTGAAGAGAAATTCATCAAAGAGAGGGAAATAAGAAAAGAAGGAAAGGGTGAGGGGAAAAGGAATAGGAGGGGGGAAAGGTTGAGGGGAGGAAGAGAGAACAAGAAAGGAAGGAGAAAAAGGTGGAATGGAGAGAGAAAAAAGAAGAGTGGAAGGAGAGTGAGAAAAGTAGAGGAGGAGAGAAGAGAATGGGAGGAGAGGAAAAAGAGGAAAAGAAGAAAAGAAATAAGGAAAAGGAGAAGAAAGAGGGCAAAGGAAAGGATGAGGAAAGAGAAAAGGAGAAAGTGAAGAGAAAGTTAAAAGAAGGATTAGGAAAGTCAGAAGAGAGTAAGAGAATTATAAAACGTAGAGCTAGTCCCTTGACTTTACAGATGAAGAAACTGAGATATTGTGTGGGGGAAGTGATCAGCCCAAGGTCACAGAAGTACTAAATAGTGGAGCCAAGATTTAAATCTAGGTCCTCTGTCTCCAAGTTAAATGCTCTTTCTACCCCATCATGCAGTGGGGAGAAGTTAGGGAGAGGGGCAGGGATGAAAGAGAGGGAGAAGAGAAAAAGAGGAAAAGGAAGGATGGAGGAGGGAGGCAGAAAGGATTCTGTCCCACCCTCCCAACCAAGCTTTTGGTATCTCAGCCAGAGCAGCAGCCACAGTTCTAGCTGGCTTTTCTCCAGCCCTGTTGGGTAGCTGAAGTTTGGCACTTCAAGATACATCCAGTGTCCCCAACGTGACAAGCTTCTCCTGAGAGGATGTTGGACCAGACATTCCTAAGCAATGTTTGACTCAAGGCTATTGGCGGTTTGACAGTCTAGCCTCTTCTCCTTCCCCTCCCGTTTCTTCCCACTCTGCAGACACCTGGCAGTCTCTATCATGGATTAGCAAGGTCTCAGAGTCTTCCTTGGCCAAGAAGCATGTCTACAAGAAGGCTCTAGACTAGGTGCTACTTCCACAGGCATAGCATCCCATAATGACCTCAAATGCACAGCCATAATAGCTTGGGATCCTCAGCTGCTGAACCCAGGTCTCTAAGCCTTGAGAAGTGATTTGGAAGTGAAACCTCCCCAGCTAGATCAGCCATATCTGCAGAAAACTAAGATGAAACTAGTAACTTCACTCCCAGGGCACCAGTAAAGGGCAGCAGGGCTGACCTTATGAGTAAGGCACAGTAATGATGTTAGCAACCATAACAATAGCATTTATGTAGCCCTGCTTTATAAATATCATGCCTTTAGCTCCTCACAACAATGAATGCTGTCATTAGCCCCTTTTTACAGCTGAGGAAACTGAGGTTGAAAGAAGTTGTGACTTGCCCAGGATCATAGAGCTAGTAGGTTTCTGACGCAAAATTTGAACTCAGATATTCAGACTTCCAGTTCAGGACTCTATCCATTGTGCTGCCTAGCTGTCAATCTCACACCCATAAGAATGAGAGGGTCCCAGAGAAACTCCTTCAGACCACAGGTCTACCCTGTGTGTCTCTGAACATGAAAGCCTAGTATCATACCTTCCTTCCTTTGAATTCTATTAAAAGACCAATATTTATTTCCTCATCTGTACGTAATCCTCTTGCTTCCCCCTTCTCCCCTCTGTAACCAGGATGAGAGAAGGAAGGAGTTGTCCTATTTGGTTTCTGATTGGAAGGGAAAGAAAGAATGTGGAACAGAAGTGGAAGGAAGAGGAGGAGGAAAGGAGAAAGGGAAAAGAGCAAGAGAATCACAGAACACAGATTTACTTGTTAACATTTTTATTCTGAAGTTAACAGAAACATTGAGCTGGCACGGTAGGTACCATTGGGCCCAGGCTCAGAAAGTTTTGAATTTAAAACCTGCCTCAGACACTCACTAACTGTGTGACCCTGGGCAAGTCATTTAATCTTTGCTTCGGTTTCCCCATCTGAAATATTGAGATACTGATAGTACCTAGCTCCCAGGAGCTGTTGTGGTGACAAAATGAGAGAATATGTATGACTAGTTTTGCAAACCTTGAAGTGCTATAAATATGCTATCATTTTTTAACAAATAGCAACGTATATTTTCCATATATATATATGTAGTAGAACAGACAAAAAGGATTGCACATAAAACTGGAAATCTCTATTAGGTACAGCCTGCTTTTCTATTAAAATATGTAATAAATCCTCCTTGTAACTTTAAAAGCTTTCCTACTTGTCCAGACTTTCCTTCTATTTTCTTTTCTTCATTGTTTAAAAAAATAGATTCCTCAAGTGTCTCTTATTTCATTTCTTTTTGGCTACCATCCCCCAATTCCCCTCAGCTTTTTGGACAAAGTCTATGTAACAAATAGATCGTATAGTCAAACAAAACAAATATCTACATTGGCTGTACCTGAAAACATATTTTACATTCTACATCTAGAGTCCATCATCTGTCTATCAAGAGATAGATAGCAGTAAAAAAAATAAATAAATAAACTACTCCAAAGCCTTAAAAAAAGAGGTAGATAGCTTACTTTATCAGTTATCTTTTGGAATCATGACCCTCATTCTTATGCAAGTTGTTTTTCTTTACAATTTTGTTTTTACATAAACTGTTCTCCTGGTCTACTCGTTTCACGCACTCTCAGTTCATACAAGCCATCTCAGGTTTCTCTGAAACTGACCATTTCACTATTTCTTGTAGCACAACAATATTCCTAATGTAATATTCATATATCATGTTTTTAGTTGTTAGATAAGCCATCTCTTAGTTTCTAATTCTTTGCTTACTATAAAAGGAACTGCTATAAATATTTTTGTACACATGAGTCCTCTTCTTTCTTTAATCTCTTTGCAGTGTAGCCATAGTAGTAGTACTAAATCAAAGGGGAGGTGCAATTTACTCATTTGGAGGCATAGTTCTAAATTGCTTTCCAGAACGACCAAAGCAAATCACAGTTCCACCAACAAAGCGCTAGTGTGTCTGGTTTCTGGCAGCCCTTCCAACAGCTTCTTCCTTTTTGAACCATTTAGCCAATCTGCCACCTGAAATTTGGAGTACTTTTTCACATTGTTGTTGATGGCTTATAGTTCTTTCTTTAAAATTTGCCTGTTTGGAGGATGGTTCTTGTTCTTAAAATTTTGAGTCACTCTGTTACATAGGACATTCCAAAAATCTTAGGGTAGTTTTAACCTATTAAAGTATTAACATACTTAAAAGCTCTTCAGTAGCTATTAAGTTATTAAAGCTGAAAACTACACTAACACTTTTGGAGTAGCCTGTATATCTTGAATAGGAGACCTTTATCAAAAAAACTCACTGCAAAGATTTTTCCCATTTGATTGTTTTCCTTATAATTTTAACTGCATTGGTTTTGTTTGTGTAAAAACTTTATAATTTTATGGACACTCAAAATCCTCCATTTTATTTTATCTCTGCTCAACTGAAGCTCTACAGATTGTTCTACCTCCTCTCCAAGAACCTTCCCCACTTTGAGAGGATTCCACCCTGGGGTCTGCTCCTGGTAGGTAAATCCCTGGTCAGGATCACCATTTCATGAAAAAACCCACCCACGCTGATGAAATCCTAACAAAGCTGCCCCCAGACCTGATATTCTAACTTCCTTATAGGCCCCACTGAACAGCTGGCCCACTGCACCTACCTAGCCATCACCCCACCCCACCCCCCCCCCCACACTTAGTATTCTAACTTCTTTATATATACCTCATTGCTCACTAAAACAACAGGTGTGTCCATGAACTCATTTCTCCCAGAAGCATCAGGCTTGTCTGTGTGATGGGATCTCAGCCATTGCCTCTAGCTAGCCACTTCCTCCAGACCTATTTCTCATATTTCCCATGGAAACAGCAGGTGTGTCTGTGCACTCAACTACAACCACTTCCATCTAGTCTCAGACAGTTCCACAATACTGTCAATCAGAAAGCAACAGCACCAGGTACCCAAGCAGGATGTGGACCCCAAAACAATAGAAAGGACTTTCTCTAAGTAGGCACCTGCTCAGTAATAGTAAAGAACTGACTTAGACTAACTTATGACATAGAGATGCTTATTATAATATCATTATCATACTCCCCTAATGGGTTTTTCTGTATGCATTGTGGGTAATTGCACATGCAGTTCCATTGAGGCTGGGATCCCTTCCCCTATTAACTAGTCTCTTAACAACCCCTTCCTGTTTTTTTAATATTCATAATTTCTGTCATGGAATTACATCCTTATCCTATAAAAATCCATCTTGCTCTCTGAAGTTGCTGAAGTTCCTCTTGGAACTTAGCCCACTTCATGAGAGGCATCAATCTCAATAAATGCCTATACTTGGATTAGAGGTGATCTGACTGAATCCTTTGAGACGGTTCCACCACATCACATCATGAAACCACAACAGTTTTTGGTATCCCAGAGTTGAAATCACAATAAGGCTAATTACACTCCCAGTTCAACTCATTGTCCAGAGTGTTCTACCTTCTCAATGGCAGCTTTGTTCTCCTTATCCCTTTCAACGCCCATTTATATTTTGTCTTCTCCTGTTGGAATGTAAACCTCTTGAGGGTAGGGACCTCTTGTTTTGTTGCGTTTGTATCCCTAGCTCTTAGCAGTGTCTCACACATAGTAAACACTTAATACAGCCTTTCTATCTATCTATCTATCTATCTATTCTTATTCCAGTCCTGAACTCTTCCCTTATCCATCATTGTGAAAGGTAATTTCTTCCTTGTTCTACTCATTTGTTTATTACGTCATCCTTTATGTCTAAATCCTTTAAGTTTATGTATAATGGATGTATCAATCCATCTGGTTCTTATCTTAGTATGTGGTGAGACATTGATCTATATTGGGGGTTCTTAACCTGGGATTATTGGGATTCCTTAATGATCCATGGCTAGATTTCTGAGGGTCAGTTGAATGTGGATGGGGGAAATCATATTTTAGTTTCAATATAATTGTTTTCCTTTGGGTTTTTTATGTTTTATTTTATGCGTTTAAAAATATTCTTCTGAGAAAAGCCCTATTCTTTTCCAAAAATGGTCCATGAATAAAAAAAGGGTAAGAATCCCTAATTAATACTTTATTTCTATTAGACTACTTTTCTGTTTCCCCAGCAGTTTTTGTTGAATGGTGAGTTTTTACTCTAAAAGCTGAGGACTTTGAGTTTATCATATGCTAGGGTACAAAGCTCACCTCCTTCAGTACTTTATGTGACTAATATCTACTCCATTGATTGAGCTCTCTTTTATTTTAACCAGAACCAAATTATTTTGGTGGTTACTGCTTTGTAATATAGTTTAAAATCTGGTACTGTAGGCCTCTTTCTTTTCCATTTAAAAAAATGTATTTCCCTTGAGGATCTTGACCTTTTGTTCCTCCAGATGAATTTTATGATATTTTTCTGGCTCTGTAAAATAATCCTTTGTAGTTTGAGTGGTATTTCACTGAGGAAGTGAATTTATTTAGGTAGTATTATCCTCTTTGTCGTAGTCACATACCCACGAGTAATTAATATTTCTCCAACTATTTAGGTCTGTCTTCTGTAAATATTGCTTTGTAGTAATGTTTATATAGTTTCCATGTGTGACTTGGTAGAGGTACTCCCAAGTATTTTATACATTCTCTAAGTGTTCTGAATGGAATTTCTCTTCCTATCTCTTCTCCCTGGGTTTTGTTGGTAACATACAAAAATATACAGGAAAGTATGTATGTAGATTATTTTTATATTCTGAAGCTTTGTTGAACTTACTAATTACTTAAAATAATTTTAGTTGAAATTTTTAGGGTTCTAAATAGATCATCATATCATCTGCAAAAAAGCAGTGGTTTTGTTTCCTCTCCATCTATACTTATTCTCTCAATTTATTTTTATCTTCTTGTTGCTATAGCTAGCATTTTTAGCTCTATACTAAAGTAATGCCAAAAGATAATGGGTATCCTTTCCCTACCTATGACCTCAGTAGAAAGGCTTCCAACATGTCTCCATTGTGTATAATGTTGGCTCTTGAGTTATATATATGTTACCTAGTGTGTTAAACAAAAGCCAATTTATCTTTATGATTTCTAGCATCTTTATGATTTCTAGCATTAGAGTCCTGTGTTAGATTTTGACAAAAGTCTTTTCAACGTCTATGGATACAATTATGTGATTTTTAATATTTTTATGAATATGGCATATTAAATATTATTTTTCTTATACTAAATCAACCCTATATTTCTATATTTCCAACCTGGTTATAGTAGGTAATCTTTTAAATTCGTAAAAAATCTATTACTATAGATTATTTGATAATATTTTATTTAATTTTTGTGTCTGTTTTCATTAGGGAATACTGTCTATAGTTTTCTTTCTCTACTCTGCCTCTCCCTAGTTTAGGTATCAAGACCAAATTTCTATCATACAAAGAGTAGATAGAGTATTAGAGTGAACTCAGGATGTTCTGACTTCAAATCCTTCTTCAGACATTTAGCCAGTTGTGTTACCCTGTGCAAGTCATTTAACCTCTCTTAGTCTGTTTTCTCACTTGTGAAATAGCACCCATTTCACTGGCACTATTGGCAGGATCAAATGAGATTATATATAAGGGCTTTGGAATTTTAAAAACCATGGAAATATTAGCCTCTGATACATACTGATTGTTGTGTGATCCTGGGCAAGTTGTTTAGCCTTTCTCTCTAGGTCTATAGGTTACAAGGAAGGGGCTGACCTGGATTGTCGGAGGGAATTTCCTCACCAGGGAGTTCCTGACAGCAATGAATGAATTAATTAAGTATTTATCAAGCACTATGTACAAAATACTGAGGATATGAAAAGGAAGACAGTTCCTTCTCTCAGGAAGCTCATATTCTAATGGGGGAAACAGCACATACAGGAAGTTTCAACTACAAGTCAAAGGGAAAGATCTTATGGTCCTTAGAGGATTGCAGCAAAGCAGTTGCAAGTGCCTCTTCTTTAATACCACTTCCACTGATAAAATCTTATGTCTCTGTTGTTGAATCATTTGATGAGAATAGGTCAAGAATCTCAAGGGTAATAACTTTTAAAAGGAAGAAATGAAGGGAGAGAGTGCTATCAGTATCTATCAACATAGCAGTCTATCAGTAGCAAGTATCAGGTTTGGTCCCTAACTCATGATGATGATGATGATATGTCAGTTTTTATTGGCATTCAGGTGACATTGGGGAAATTGAAGGGCAAATATCAAGGACCAATCATAGAAAGGGTCCTAGTTATAAGAGTGCGAGGAAGAAATCCAGTTTCTGAGTATTTGGATAAATACAGAAGGTCAATGTGGGACTAGTAGCACTTGACACTCACTAGCTGCATGACCTTGGGCAAGTCACTTAACCCCAATTGCCTCATCCTGGGTCATCTCCAGTCATCCTAATGAATATCTGGTCACTGGATTCAGATGGCTCTGAAGGAGAAGTGAGGCTGGTGACCTGCACAGCCCTCCCTCACTCAAAACAAAGTCAAGTGCAAGTCATGTCATTATTTCTGTGATGGCATGGTCTTCTTAGGCAACAAAGGACAAACACACATGGTAGCAATGGTGACTAGATTCTGGATTGGCTTGAGGCTGGTTTAAGGTTCCTTATTTGTTTCCCTACCTAAGGATAGTATTGGTCAAAGTGTTTAAAGCAGGACTTCAGCTACAGGTTAGGGCTAGGTAATTGTTTGTCTTTGGTTTTCAAAGAGAACCAATGACATCATGGGGTGATGTCTTGACTTGAGGGAAAATTAGATCTAAGTGAAGCAGAGTTACACAAATTTATCAGCCTCACTCTCTCTTTCAGAATCATCAATGTCCAGTAGAAAGACAAAAGTCAGGACAACTGGCAATGATGCAAGTTGCAGTGGATGACCGTGGCATCTTCCATCCACAGCACCTGCTTCAGTTACCTTCATGGCAGTTGGAACAGATCATTCTCATCCACTCCTTCCACCAGAAGAAATCTCCACATGTTTGGCATAGACACCCCTCTAACTCAACAAAGGGTTTGAGGCTCATCACTTACCTTCCACCCGGTTTAGTCTATCTGCCAAAACAGTTTTTCAAGGGTGTAGTTGCTGCACATGCTGTAGTTTCTTGGAGCCATGAGTGAGAGTTGGGTGAATCAGGTAGACACCAAAGGTGGATGAGCAGCCTTGAAAAGGGCTTAACAAGCTCTCAAGCATGCTATTTCTCCTTGAATACCCCATACACACTGAATAATGAAAATAATAACTCACGCTTACCTAATTACTAAGAACGTACGGTGCTGAGGTTTGCAGTGAATTTTGTGTGCTCTAAGATTTACAAAGTGATTTCCTCACAACTGTGAGCAAAGCGATTATCTCACAGCTGTAAAGTAGCAAATATAAATACTATTATCTCCATTTCTTTTTTTTTTACTGGAACTGCAATTTCACTGGCATAAGAACTCTTGATAGGAAACTTCCTTTACCAGCATACATTAACAATTTCTCTGCAATTTATAGTCTTGGACAACTAATTGAATGGTTAAGTTAATTAGCCAGTCACACAGCCAGAATGTTTCAAAAGTAGTCTCTGAACCCAGGTCTTCCTGACTTCAAGGCCACATCCTTATCCACCATCTCACACTTCAGGGGCACAAGCTCAGTAGGATACCAGGAAGGAGAAGGTATGAAAAATAAAACTTTATGGCCTCATGTTTTGTTAGGATTAGCCCTGAACATGATGGCTACAGATATTGGGCACTAACTTTGGACTAGCCCTTCAGATTTGACTCCTAGGATAGAGATTGTTTCCTTGGACAACTTACAGTAAATGGTACATTTCTTTAGGGATTAGTTTGGTTAAATAGAAACCTTCAGTTGGTTACTATCCCTTGGTGCTCTCCCCTCACCTCTTTTGAGTAGGAGGGTAGAGTGTTTCTAAAACTCTCATGTTTAATCAGTCACACCTGGTCACCACAATTAGCTTACTTTTAGCCTACAGAAAAGGTTTTATGTCAGGGAACCCTTCTCTGAATAATGCTTTGAAATGCATAAACTAAAATAAAATAAGGTTTGATGGTAGGACATACCACAGAGAACACAGACATACCCCATAAATTCCTACTTGCCTTTCCTGGAGGTGCAACAGCTAATGCCAAACACCCTAAGACCAAAGGAGACAGGAGAGAAAACCCAGATCATTTAAAGACAAATCACTAAAAGCTTTTCAGACCCTTAATTGAACAGGAAGCCTTCCCTGCTCTCCTACACACTGTACTGTGTACAAGCAGAGACATGCTGGTAAATGTTTAACAACCAACTCTACAGAAGGAAAAATAACATGTGCACACTTTTTTTTTTTGCATGAGGAGACAATCAGGGTTAAGTGACTTTCCCAGGGTCACACAGACAGTAAATATCTGAAACCAGATTTGAACTCAGGTCCTCCTGACTCCAAGACTAGTGCTCTGTTCACTATACCACCTAGCTGTTCCTATGTGTGCACACTTTTAAATTTAATATGCATTATTAACACTTTCTTGTGCTGTTGTTAAGTTGTTTTCAGTTATGACTGACTCTCTGTGACCCCATTTGGAATTTTCTTAAGATATTAGAGCGCTTTGGCTATTTTCTTTTCCAGCTCATTTTTACAGATGAGGACACTGAGGCAAACAGGGTTAAATAACTTCCCCAGGGTCACACAGCTAGTAAGTAAGCACGTGACAACAGATTTGAACTCAGGTCTTCCCAACTCCAGACCCAGCCCTCTATCCACCATTCCACCTAACTGCCCTTACCACTTTCTGAAGACTAGACAGGCAATAATAGATCAATCCACTCCAGCACATCTTCTGCTTGCACTGGATATCTTGGTCTGATAATGAATGGGATATTGGAACCAAAAAGGATCAGTTCAGAACTGGTCTACACAACTGTCAGGTGTGGATGAAGCCCTCAAATCTTGTCTCCGAGGGGCAGCCCTACCTGTATTCTTCCAGTCTCCATCTCCATTGCTAAGCACCAGCCTAGTCTCACCAATTTCACCTCCATGTCTCTCAAATCTCTTGCCTTGGGTCAAGGCCTTCCTCCATCTCCTGTGGACTCCTGAAGTAACCTGTTAATTCACTTTCCTTACAGCCTTCCATTCCTTAGCTCCCCATCCAGCCTCCAAAATACTTAAGTTCTAACCATGTCACTCCTCTACCTCAAAATGTTCAATGGCACCTTCTGGTCTCTAGGATAAAATGCCAATTCTTCCACTTCATATTTAAAGCCTTCACAGTCTGTCTCCACCACCATTTTGGACATATCTCATATAACGTTCCTTGACATACTTTATATTCTAGCCAAAATCACCTACTAACTTCTCCCAGAAGCCAACAGTCCATATCCTGTTCCCTTTGCAGAGGCTATCTGTCCCCCATGCCTGAAATATATTCCTTCCCTCCCTGGGACTTTTAGAATCCCTGGATTCTAGGGACTCACCTCTCTTTAGCTGCCACCTCCTCTGTGAAGCCTACCTCCATCTGCCCAAATGCTAGGGCTCTCTCCGTTTCTAAGTTGCCTGGTATTTACGTATGTCTGTGTCTGTAGCTTTCTCTCTCAGGAGAACATAACAATAATTGCCATCATGTCTAGCATTTATATCGTGCTTTAAAGTTTGTAGATCATTTTTCAAGTATCCCCTTCGATCCCCCAACAACCCTAAGAGTTAGATACTATTATTACCTGTGTTAAACAGATAAAGAAACGGAGACCAGAACTGGGTTTTTTTTCTTTCTATTACCCAATGTCCAGCACAATGCCTTGCACACAGTAGGTACTTGATAAATGTTTATTAAACCAGGGCAGCTAAGTTCCAGACTTGGAATCATGAAGACTCATCCTCCTGAGTTCAAAAGTTGGCCTCAGACACTCACTGGCTGTGTGACTGTGGACATGTCACTTAACTCTGCCTCAGTTTCCTCATCTGTAAAATGATCTGGAGACTTTAAATAAAATGAGCTCTAGCATCTTTGTCAAGAAAACCCCAAAGGGGGTCACGAAGTGTCAGATATAACTCAAAATGATCAAACAACAACAAAATTGAATTCACTCTTTAGATTTGTTTTAAGATGTTCTTTGAATAAGGACTGGACTTATGATTTCATTCGTAATCAGACCAAGCAACTTCATTGGAAAAATAAACCCCCTTGTGAGGGGGAACTCCTTCTATCAATACAGCTTGACACTTTTTTTTTAACTTAAAGAGTTAAAAAACTGAAAGGTTAAATGAGTTATCCAAGGTCACACAGCCAATAGGACTTGAACCTGGCTCTTCTGGAATCAAGGCCAGTTCCCTTTCGACTAGAACAGCAATTGTCAAAGTGTGGTCTGTGGACTCTGGGATTTCTGAGACCCTTTCAGGTCATCTGCAACTTCATGACTATTTTCATAATAGTTTTAAAGAAGTTTTAAAACCCCTAATATAATAAACAAAAGCTGAGGTACGGCTGAAGGTAGCAGGGAAGTTTCAATAATTTTTAAGAGTATAAAAAGTGTTCTGAGACCAAAAGCTTCATCCATTTCTCTGGATGACCTCGTTTCTTTGAATAGTGGCAACAAAAGGTAGGGTCCTGAAAAGACAGTTTCTTAGCCTTTGTTGGGACTCCTTTGACAGTTGGCTGAAGCTTGGGAATCTCTCCTCAGAATAATATTTTAAAAGCACAAAAAATACATAGGATTTCAAAGAAAACCAATTATATTAAAACATAGCTATCTTTTTTTTTTCCAGTTCATGGACTCCAGGTTAATAACCCCTCATGTACGAAGAATAAGAAGTCTGGGCCCTTAAACACTGCCTGGGGACAACAGGGTGCCCTAGGGTGCTGTAGAATGGGCACTGTGGACATTCTGGGGACAGTTTGATGTGAAAAAAGGAACTAAACATTTTTTAAATGCTAAAAATTGTTTTAACATATAATTGGGGACAAATAAAATATTAAAAAGCTTTTTTTAAAGTACTAAAAGGGGAGAGAAGTCATTGGTGCCCCAGTTTCTCTGAAGGCTGGTATTAACAACAGCAGCCTCGCCCAGGGAGAGGCAGGGACCTTCTCAGAGGACCAGAAGAGGAGCATCACTTTCTAGAAGGATGGGACCCACTAAATCACATACTGCTGAGACTTGACCTTAAACTACTTGGGTTCCATTAACGAGGTGTGTTTCCAAAAGAACAAGACCTGAGTCGTTTCTATTTTAAAGTCAGCTTGCTTTGATCTCAGCTTTCCCATTAAATGTTATTTTTCCTCCTGGTCCCTCAGATTCCTAGACTGACGAATCAGTCTGGGCTGCCCGAGGAATTTGAAAAAGAATAAGCCTTCAAAAAACCACATTTCGGGAACAATGGTTAACAGAAGTGCCTTACCCTTAGAGGAAAACAAGAAACCTTGTCCCAGCTTGCAAGTGTTTCTTTACTTCCTTTCACCACGAAAAATGAGGTGTGTCACTTTAATAAAGAACCATTTCTCTGGATGTTTCTGAGGCCTCAAACTAGAATGTGAAGGCACAGAAAATTTCAAAAAAATTCCTATACACCCAAAATTCCAGAGTGGTTTCTTTAGAAACTCATCCTTGAAGAATGAATGGTCTAGCAGACTGAAGGTTTTGTTTATATTTTAATCTGAGCTAAGCTAGGACATCACTGGTCCTCACTCTCCCTCCCCCCAACTTTCCCCCTTGTGTCCTGATGATAAAGTCACAACAGCAAGAAGTAGAGGGAAAAGTCAGTGGACCTAAAGTTGGGAGACCTGACTGCCGGTCTGTGTCACCTTGAGGAGGTCACATTTCCTCTCCCCAAGTCGGAGCTTCCTCAGCTACAGAAAAGAGGAGGTTGGGCAAAAGGTTCTTTCCACATCTGAGATTCTGTGATAAGCACCTTATCATTCCCTAATCTTGTTTCTATACAATAAAAATTCTTAACCTTTTTCTTTTTTAAAAAAATGTCCTGGACTCCTTTGGCAATCTGATGACATCTATAGACCCCTTCTCACAATAATGTCTTTTAAAAACATAAATAAAATACACAAGATTGTTAAAGAAACCAATTATATTAAAATAGTTATAAAAAATTTTTAAGTTGACCAATCCCAGGTTAAGAACTCTTTGATATGGCAATAAGTTTATTTTATTTTTTTTTTACTACATGCCTGCTAAGTGCCCATCCTTACTGGGGGGCTTGGGAAGGAAAAGGAAGCAGGAGAAGCAGAATACAGCCTCTGTTTTTGAAGGTCATACCAAGTGAAGAGACGAGACAGACAGACACAGACGGAAAGACAGAGACAGGAAGAGACAGACACTGAGAGAGAGGGAGAGAGAGAGAGAGAAAGAGAGAGAGAGAGAGGGAGGGAGAGAGAAAGAGGAGGAGGAAGAAGAAGAGGAAGAGGAAGAGGAGGAGAGAGAAAATTTATAGACCAATACGTAGCAGAGACTACAAATTTCTCTCTCCCTGCCTTTCATTTGGGGGAGAAGCCAGCTCTATCCCAACCTCCCTTTGCTGGATGTTTTAGGAAGTAGTCCTAGGAAATGAGAATCACCTGCTTCTGGAGCCCTGTAGATAGGTAAAAGATAAAAGTATGATGGGGAAATAGTGAAAGTGTTCTCTCCAAGCCTCCAGACTCAACAAGAAACGATGTTAGCAAAAAACTCGTTGCCTGGGTAACAAGGACGAAGAATGTTGTTGAGTTGTTTCAATCACTTTCAACTCTCTGTGATCTTGATCTCTGTGTCTCAATTTGGTTTTTTTGGAGGGTGAAGGGGGTTTGACAAAGAGTGGTGTGCCATTTCCTTCTTCAATTCATTTTACGGATGAGGAAATGAGGGTTAAGAGACTTGCTTAGGGTCACACAGCCAGGAAGTACCTGAGGTCACGTTTGAACTCAGGCCCTCCTGACTCCAAAATTGGCAGTCTATCCACTGCACCACCTAGCTCTGTATGAAGGATGTACCATGAGCCTAATGGGGTAGGAAGGAGAGAGTATTTCTCAGATATAAAAGTCTCACATTGGAGGCCTGGAGATCTGGGGAACATGTGCCTAAGAAGATTTCAGAATAACACACGTATGTTTTTGAGCTCTAGAAGTACCAGAAGTTGTCTCCCCATGGAGTCAGTCAGAGTGCTGGTCTGTAGAAAATGGAGTGAGAACCAATTGGTAGAGACTGGGAACAGCTGGTCTCCAGAAGGCAGTCCATGGGGCAGCTGACAGACAGACAACGGGAAGGAGCTGTGGAAGTCAGTAACGGTGGGTAGTGATGGGAAACATCACCTGGGGACCTCTGCTGAGAAGCCTGGGGGGAGCACTACGACAACAGCCTCCTGAAGGAGGAAGCTGGACGCTATAGTGGAGAGGGCACTAGACTTGGGATCAAGGAAGATGGGCACTCAAGTCCTGTCTTTGGCACTTCCTACCCATTTCACCCTAGGTAAGTTAATCTACTGTTGGAGAATCATTATTCTCACCTCTAAAATTGGGGCAATAATAGGAACAATATATAATGATAGAATAATTTAAAAATTGGGAGGGTAGTAGGATAGGCAGCTACTGGATGGAGAGCTGATCTTGAAGTCAGGAAGACTGCGTTCAAATCCAACTTCAGGGCCTATCCTTGGGACCCAGGGTAAGTCACTTAACCTCTGTCTACCTCAGTTTACTCATCTGCAAATGGACTGGAGAAGGAAGTGGCAAACTACTCCAGGGTCTTTGCCAAGAAAATCCTAACTGGGGTCATGAAGAGTTGGCCATGACCAAACAATAACAGAGAGCACCTTTTGGTCATCGAGGAGGTGCAATGAATAGAATGCCAGGCCTGGAGTCAGGAGGACCTGAGTTCAAATCTAGTTTAAGACACTAGCTCTGTGAATCAAGGCAAGTCATTCACCCCTGTTTGCCTCAGTTTCCTCATCTGTAAAATAAACTGGAGAAAGAAATGGCAAACGTTTTTGCCAAGAAGCCTCAAGTGGGGTCATGAAGTCAGATAAGATTGAAAATGGCTGAACAAAATAGGGATAAATAATGGAGAAAAAATACCTTCTAGGGTTGTTATGAGGATAACAAATCAGATAACATGTAACTAACTTTGCAAATCATAAAGTGCTATATTAGTTACATATATATATATATATTGAAAACCTTAGATTGCTAAATAAATGCCACCAGAGAGATAAAATGGTATATTGGATAGAGGGCTAGTCTAATTCAGGAAAACCTGGATTCAAGTTAGTCCTACACTTTCCTTTAATAGGAAAACTCATATTCAACACTTCTTTCTTATCATCAGCTCTGACACATCCTTCACTCTCACCCTCCACATTCAATCAGTCGGCAAGCCTTGTAATTTTCACCTGCAAAATACCTTTTACATATGTCTCTTTTTCATTCTGGCTGCTTTCCCCATGGTTGGAGACCTCATTATGATGAGTGCCATTTGTTCTCTGCTCACTGTCTCCCCTTCTCCACTCCCCAATCTACCCTTTAATCTCCCAAAGCACCAATCTGATGAGAATCATTGTTCCCTTGCTTCAGACTTTCAGTGGTTCTACGTTGCCTATCAGATAAAGTAGACTCCTTAGCCTTGGCTTCCAAAAGCCTCTCACAAACTGCCTTCAATCTATTTTCCAGGTTTGTTTCCACGTTCTTTGCCTACTCTATGCTTCCCAATATTGTCTCACTCTCTCACGTCTTCCCTCATGCAGGGTGAGTCTGGGAATGTGGAATGAGGTGGTAGTTGAGTGTAGGTTGAGGGGAAGGAGGATCCATGTCACCATGCTCCCCTCCTTCCCAACCCAGTTGCTGGACCAAGGAGGGAAGAGCTGACAACAGCTCTCTTCACTGCTATTGCTAACGGTCCGGGTTTCTGTCACCATGTCTCAATAGTGTGGTAAAATAAGAAAGAGTTCTAGTTTGGGACAGATGAGGAAACAGGGAGAAAGGATGCCATGGCTTAAAGCTTAATGACTTCAATTCACAAATGGGAAGCACTGCAAGAGTTACACAAAGAAACATTCCAAGGAGGAGGACAAGAATACTTTCCCAAAGGAAGTATGGATACACAAGGAATTCATCAACCAACTTAAAAGACATATACAAAAGGGATAAAAAAGGTGATAGTAAATAGAGATTGGGACTAGACCCAAGATTTAATTGACATAGAGAACTTCTTAATTAGGAAGCTGCTTCTACCAAAGCAGCCTGGTACCTTCTCTTGCCAACTTATGGTCTCAGAGTACTGAGAGACTGTGACTCACCCAGGGTCATGCAAATATCAGTGTATGTCAGAGACAAAATTTGAACCAAGGTCCTGCTGACCTCAAAGTCAACTCTTTTTTAAGCTACTATGAGACACTGCCCAATGAAGCTAATGGAGGATGAATAGGAAGTGTTATAGGAATAGAGGAATAAGCTAACTAAAGATTGATGAGAAAAACTGACAACAAATTGAAGCTCAGGATAGGCTGAGGCAGATGGGAAAAACGAAAAAGAAAAGATTTTTCATGATATAGTTGGGAAATAAAACCAAATGGATTTGGAGTGCTCCTAAGGGTGGGATAGGACTATGATTGCATTTGTTCTTTGTTTTCAAAGAGGACCATAACATCAGGAAGGTGATGCCATGACTTGCAGCTGAATTGGATTTAAGTGAGGGAGGCCTGTGCAAAGTCACCAGCCTCACTCCTCCAGAGTCATCTGGGTCCAGTGGCCAGACAAAAGTCAAGACGACTGGCCATGGGACTCTGATAAAGGAAAATGGAAAGAGGTCAGATCCTACTGTAATTCACAAGGCTATAGACTGAAAGCTGGAAGGGATCTTTCAAACCATCTCATCCAACTTCCTAGCTTTACAGATGAGGACAGAGAAGTCCAGAGAGGTTATGGAACATGGTCACACAGGTAGTAATTAGCTGAGCTGAGATTTGTATCTAGCTCCTTTGATTCCCATGGCAGCTGTCCTCCATTTTTATCTTGCTTGCTTCCTCTGAAAAGAACAGAGCAAAATGATTAAGTAGGAGCAGGAACCCAAGATAAGTAAGGAAATTATGAGAAAATTTGAGCCACCTTTGATGAGTTCAAGTTACCAGGAGCAGATGAATGACATCCCATGATTCTGAAGGGTTTAGCCAGTATGACTGTTGAGTCACTGGCAGTGACATGACTTCCAGTAATTGGGGATAACATGAGCAGGGTGGCAGGACTGGAGGAAGACAAATGTCCCGATGTTTTAGGAAAAATGACAAAAAACAAGGATGGGAGTAGGGAATACAAACTGTAGGTCAGTGAATGTCTAGTGAATGTCTAGTGAAATCCTAGAACATGTTATTAAAGGACTAGTTAGCGAACGTCTGAGAAAGGGAGCAATGTTCTCAAATAGCCAGCATGATTTCACCAAGAATGGGTCGTGCCAGACTAACCTCATTTCCTTTTTTGACAGGGGGAACTAGCCTGGTAGTTCAAGGAAATGCTGTGCATATAGTTTACCTAGATGTAACCTAGATATTACATCTTTTTTGCCATTCTTGTTGACAAGATGGAGATCACTTGAGTTGTGTCTGACTCTTCATGACCCCATCTGACGTTTTCTTGACAGGGATACTTTGCCACTTTCTTCTCCAGCTTATTTTTCAGATGAGGAAACTGAGACCAACAGGGTTGAGTGACTTTCCCAGGGTCACACAGTTAGTAAGTGCCTGAAGCTTATATTTGGATTTGAACTCAGGTACTCTTGACTCCAGACCTGGCACTCTATCCACTGTACTTCTAGCTGCCTGCCTGGTTAAGACAGTTGGGTAAAATTAGATGGACTGGATCCTAAGTCAGAGGATGTGGGTTTGAATTCTGCCTGCAATGTTTCATCCATTGAATCAGTTGCTTAACTTCTTAGCATTTTGAGTTTTTGCATCTGTCAAAGAAGAAAATGGGACTAGACAGTCTCTTATGTCCCTTTCAGCTCTATATCTATGGTCCTATGATTTATGAAATGTTATCTCACAGGGAAGCTTCACTACCCTGATTTATACTTGGCATAACATTTTTATTGATAAATTGGATAAAGGCATAGATGGCAAGTTTATCAGAATTGCAAATAGCACATAGCTGGGAGGGGTAGTTAGATAACAAATCCAACAGCTGAAAAGATTTCAGTTAGCTAATGTATTGAGCCAAATCTAAAAAGAAGAAATTCAGTATAAATATAAGCAAAGTCTTATACTTGGGTTAAAAAAAAGTCATCCTCACAAGTACCAAACTAAGGGGGGACCACAAGTAGAAGGTGACTACATAACAGTTCATCTGATAAAGATCTTGTGATCTTAGTGGGTTGCGAGCTATTAAAGTATTTGAAGAACTGTCACATGGAAGAGAGGTTAGAGGTAATTCTGCTTGGCTCAAGAAGGTAGAATCAGGAGCAATGGAGTGTGGAGGTTTCAGAGGGGGCAGATCTTGCCTGAGTTAAGGAGAAGCTTTTAAGAATTCAAGTCATCCAAAAATGGAATCAGTTGCTTCTTGAGGTAATGAATTCCTTATTACTAGGGATCTATTTGTTAGAATGACTATTTGTTAGAGATATTTTAGAGAGGCGTCTCAGGTACATGTCTGAGACCCTTTCCACCTCTTGGATTCTAGGAGTCCTGGGTTCAAACTCAAGCTTTGCCAATTACTAGCTATCACCTTCTCAAGTTATTGCCATTTCATATGTCATCACTTGTAAAAGGAAGAAAGCCCCAGCCTCCACAGGGCTTTCTGGGCATCTCTAACCATAACATCTTTACTTACACTATCATTTCCACTCCCTGTCCCCAAGAAAAATGGACTCATCTCATGAAAGCACTTGCCCTCAGTCTTCATGGGGCAGTTTTGGTCTTCCCAGACATCTCCCCTCATGCTATTGCACATGCAACTCCCCCTTTCCAGCTTCTCCTTACATATTGACTTCTGTCATTACAATGTAATCTCCTTGAGGGTAGGGTTGCATTCATATTCCTAGAGTTTAGAACAGTGCCTGGCACATAGCAAGCATTTAACAAATGCTCTACATAGCTATCATCTATATATCTGATTATCTATCTATCTGTCTAGTTGACTATCTAACTGATTGTCTATCTAAGTATCTATCTGATTAGCTATTCATCTGATTATCTGTCTATTTATCTCTCTCATTATCTATCCATCTATTTGTCAATCTCTTCACATTATAAAGAAGACCGTGAACTTTTGTTCACTTAAAGGTAAATTCTCAAGACAATAATATAAAATCTATATATCAGCCAGGTTAGGGAGTAGCACTCAATCCAAGCTATGAATCAAGGTTATCTACAGTATTGATCAGTTGTTCACTGGCAGCAAGTCACTTTTCCCTGAGCCTCAGTTTCCTCATCTATAAAATGAAAGGGTTGGTCTATGTAACTTCCAAGGTCCCCTCTAGCTCTCAGTTCTGACTTTCTGTTTTGTGTTCTAGAGTTACCCCACAGTGGAATGAGTTCCTTTGTAAGATAATGAAGTGGGCTCCTGCTTACTGGAGATCATCAAAAAAAGACTTGATGACCCCTTGGGTCTGTGGCAAAGGGCATTCTTGACACAGGTTAGTCTAAATGATTCCAAGGGCCTTTGTTCATATCCTCGCAAGTTGCCTTCTGAAGGAGCTGTATGATGCTGACAATGTTATTAGTTCTCAAGATGAAGTTTAGGCTGCGGGTTAGAATGACATCTGGGGACCAGCACTGTCTGATGGGTATCATGACATTCGCCTCTCTCTCCACCACCCAACCTGAACAGGATGAGAACATAAGATGCTTACTAGTGTCCTTTGGAGATGGCTATTGAGTTTCTGCTCTCTGCCTTCTTCAAAACGCAGATCTACTGGGGATGAAAAGGTCATGAAGTCATTTTTTGGCAAACATTTTATGAGACACTCCCCTTCACATCTTTGGAAATGTCCTATCATCCAAATCCCTGGGAAGATAACCAAGGAGGAAGAATGGAAAACAAAACAAAGCATGTGGTACTGTCAGGCTTAACTGATGATTGTTTTCTATGCAGGGTCAGCCAAGGGAAATATTATGAAGTCAGGAAAGTCTGGCTTTGTGAGCCCCTCATTTCACCCTTTTGCATATTTCCTACCCCTTCTTTAAATATTCCTTTTAATCTGCTGGGCATACAGTAGTAGGATGGTATCTTTACTAGTAGTAAAGTAGTCAGGTCACTATCACAAAGAAAAATAAACTGATGTGAGGTACGCCCCCAAGGGCATTGAGCCTACAGGACGAGAGTAATGTGGATCCCAAGGAATTAATTTCTAATGTAAAAATGTAGACACTAATGGAAGAGATCCTTTAAAAAGAGGGGGGTAATAGGAGCCACTAAACACACAATGTAGAGAAATGTCTTGTTTCCCTTGTGAAGAAGGCTGCTTTGCCTGTGGCTTCTAACCCAGACCGCAAGAACCAAGGCCATGGAGTTTGAAACTGGAAGAAAGTTTCAAGATCATTTAATCCAACCTTCTCAATTTACAAATAAGTAAACTGAGGCCCAGAGAAGTTGAGTGACAGGGTAGTGCAGATAGGAAACAGTGGAGATGAGTTTTGAATGTAGGCCTTCAGGTTCAGTTCTCTTCCCATCATGCCATATTGACATTTCCTTGAAAGCAATCAGCCCATACGGGTAGCGCCCTTACAAATGTTACTATATTTCTCTCCACGTGCCTTGCAACCAGCTCAGAAAAGCCTATGGAAATGAAACCACCCCAACAATCAAATGGTCTGGAACTTAGACAGTTGGGCATACTGGCCTCATTTCTAGAGAGATTTGACAACACTCTGGATACTTGGAATCATAGACTCACAGAGCCGGAAAATAATATGATAGTGTTTCTTCCCCTGACAAGCAGCCTCAGGGCGCAAACCCTGAGGTCAACATTTACTGGCCTCAAGGCAGAAAGAAAGGTTCCATGCTCTACAGGGTGGCTCCAAATCTTATTGTAGCCTTGAAGACTTTCTGTAGCAAGACTTTGAGGATACTTCGTATATCAAAATACTTATAATTTATAAAATTTTTAAAACTTTAAAATGTACTATTTTGGGGGTAGCTTGTATATTAAAAGGTTTATAACAAGTCTTTTTATGGAAACCCTCCCCTCCCGCACAAAAAAAGAAAAGAAATAAAGTAGATGCTCATCAACTGGGGGAATGGCTGAACAAACTATGGTAGTGAATATGGATCTTACAGCTCAGAGAACCATCATAGACCTGGGTTTGATCCTGTTGGTTCTGATGCCACAGGGATTAAATTCTTCTTTCTGATTGTACCCCCACCCTAGAGTATAATTCCTGGGTCATATCTAAAACAAGGTTTAGGTATGGTTCATGACCCTTTGGCTAGCCCGAATCGCACAACAGAACCACCAACTCTAGAAACCTCCATTCTTTGATATTACTAGTCTCTGACCAATACTCAAAAAAGAAATCATCCAGAACTGGGATCCCTAAGTACTATAATTTCAGACCATATACAAGTACCTCTTCTTCTACCATATGTTATTGCCTCAAGCTGCCATTGCCACTTATTGGTGGGGTGAACAGAAATCCCTTTCTCTCTCCCCTTACTGGAAGTCCAAAAAAGAGAAAACACTAGACAAAGAGCCCTAGGCAGAAGGGTTTTAAAGAGAAGAGGAGAGCCATTTTTCCTCACTTTCTCTTATAGGTCACATATAAGGGAGATTATTCTTTCAAGAATCATACTCCTCTGATTTTTGGTCACTTATCTTTGAAATAGCCCCCAGTCATTGGGCACCAATCAGGAGTTTATGATGTTCTCCCAACAAGGCTCACCTGTGGTACATGTCCAGTTCCATGGGAAGTGCCTCTATCTAACCAAAATCCATGCCCTGCAGTCTCATCAATTGGACTGGCTTACCCACCAAATTAATGGAAGGTCCCCTGGTCATCTCTACAATAAATACAATGCAATATTATTATTCTGTAAGAAGCAATGAAAATGAGGAATTCAGAGAAATGTGAAATGAAATTGAGTAAAGTAAGCAAAAGCAAGAAAACAAGATATGCAATTCCTACAATAATGTAAATGAAAAGAATTCAAAATGAAACTAAGCATGATATAATTGAAATGACTAATCTTGGCCTTAGCAAGGGAACAGAAAGTGTATCTCTCTCCTTTCCTTTGAGAGGTGGGGGAACTATGGCTAGGGAACAATTTCGGTGCTTTAGGCAAGGTCCCTGAAGCAGCAGCTTTGCCGTAACTGTTTTCCTTTGTTACCAGGGAAGGTTCATTGTGGGGTGGCTGAGTAATATCCAAAAATGGCTGTGACATCAACAAAACTTTAACAATTTAAAAAAGTGATATTGACCCCTACTAAATAGACTCCATGAGGTAAGGAAATGAGTTTTATCTGTAATTTGGCTGATGGTGTCCTGAATATATTAGGTTTTTAATAAATCTTTGTTGAATTAAATTGATTTCTATTGACACTCTTACATTGACTGGTCTTCAGATTGATCAAATGGGTGGGATCCATCCATTTCTCTAGGGGACTGGGAGGAAGCTAACCTTCAGAGACTCAGAGATTCCTTCCTTCCCATACCTCCCCCTCCATGCCACCCCCAGCTACCAATGCCTTCTTCTCTGTTTTGTAGTAGAATATATAACCAGTGACCTGGGGAGCTATGACTTAATTGTTGAGAGAGTATCCTTTCTCAGATTCTGGAACCAAGTCAAACTCTTCTGGGAGAAGGTGATTCTGCCCCAAGCTTTTCTCTGTATATTTTCTGGGGATATCCCTCAAAGTATCAATATGAGATAAAAATATGCCCTCAAATTCAAGGGTAATAACAAATGGGGTTTGAAAACGCTCAGGATATTTAGAAATTGTGCTATTATAGAGCTGGTTTGGGAGGGGGTGGGGTGTAGTGGTTTTGACAAATAACACATATGACCAAGGATAGCTAAGGAAGTAGACTGCTCCCTTTGAATGGAACTCTGAGGGAGACAGAAAAAGAAATGTAGTTGGAATCCATATGCCTTAGGACAAATACTATCTCTGACACATTAGTTGTAAGGTATCACTTACTCTCCAGAGGGCACTAGGAAGGTGGTCCCTAACCCTAAAGTCTTTCCCTCAAAGTAATTCCTCTATTAGAGATTCATTCCTTTCAAGGAGATATTTTTCTTTAATCAAATACAAATTGCAGAGATTAAGCAATTGCTAGCTGTTCATTTCTTGGCATGGGATTAGTTTATCAAACTTTTTTTCTTTATGAGAAGTATCTGAGAACAAGGCCAAGAAAGGGTGGTTTGGGTGATGAAGAAAGCAGAAAGGTAAGTTTAGGTTCTATTCACTTTGACCTCTTTGAGTCTCAAATTACTCCCTCTCAAATGACTTATAGGATCACTTCCGGCTCTTTTAAATCCTACATTTCTAAAGTGGAGACTGTAATTGCCATAGTATAGGAATCCTTGAGCAGAGCAAGATGGAATGAGGACTCTGGGATCCTGCGGCGGGGGAAGGCTGTAGGTCTGGAGTGACAACCAGATAGGACAGGAGACTCCAACCTGTGTCATCCACTGTGGAATCTTGGGTTGTTATTTCCCCTTTCCTAGGTTCAGTCTGCTGAGTTTTCTGCTTCTGATTTTCCATTCCACTTTATCTCCAGTATCGATGGCTTTGCGTTGGCTGTGCCCCATGCCTGGAATGCCTTGCCCACTTACTTCTGCCACTTAATTTCCCTGGCCTCCCTCAAGACAGCTCAGATCCCATTTTCTGCAGCAGAAGTTTCTTGAACTCCTTCCTTCCCCCCCCTCCCCTGCACACGCCTCTATACCACCCCCACCTACCAATGCCTCCCTTTCAAATGACTCTGGTACACTCTGTATATATTTCAGATATATTCTGTATATATTTTCTCTAAGATGTATCTGTATCTTCTACATCAGATTACCTTCATATACTCTGTATATATCTTCTATGTAAATATTTTTTACATATTTACATATTTTCTCTCTCCATTAGGATTCTTGATCCTTGAGTACAGGGTGAGCAGTTTGTTTTTCCCCTTTCTTTGCATCCTTAGTACTCAGCATGATGCCTACACATTATAAATGCTTAATAAATGTTTATTGATGGACTGATTCCTTTAACCTCAGGGACATTTGGTCCAAAAGTATCCTGCTCTGGTGGGGGCATGGTACCCACGTTGTGATTTAATCCAAGAGAGGACTGAGGGGAAAGCACTGTGCATGAAAAACAGGAGGATGGGGAGCTGGGGCTGTGACTTCAGAACCATGTTGGAGATTGTACAGAAGAAGCAGAGATGAGCCAGAAGAGAGGATGTGGTCATGGGATCAGACTGGAGAGCTAGTCCAAATTCTTCAATTTACAGAAAACGAGCCCAGAGATGCACAGTCTTGCACAGGGTCACAAAGGTAGGAAGTAAAAGAGCCAAGATTCTAGTTTGGGTCATCTGCCTCCAAATCTAGAGCTTTTCTGGATCCAACATTTTGGACTTGTCTTTAGGATCTAGAAGGTACCACTAGCTAACTAACATTTCCCTACTGCTGTCCTCCATTATGACAGATTCTGGCTAGTCCATGAGCCAGCCTCTACTGCTCCCTGTTGCTATCATCTGCAAACAACACACAACAAATACTCAGGGCTGCTCACATCTGCCCAGTCCCTAAGCAGATTACCAATGACCTGGACAAGAACCAAAGGCTGGAGATGGGCGTGGTACATATAGGGGGGAGAAGAATGAAGAGGGGTTACTAGTTCATCTCATCCATCCCCCAGCCTCCACACAGGCTTTGCAGACTGTGCAAGAGTTGGGCTTCTTAATTCCCCAGAACTTCTCCAAAAGGTAGTTAACAGAAGAAAGAGCCAAAGTCATGCCAAGGTCCCATCCAGGTCCCATCTAGGCCACCCAGGGCAGGACTCTGGAGCTGCCAAATTTAGAAATGAGAAGCATAGCCATATTCTGAGACATTCTCACACTGAATCACTTTTAGAGAGTGTCACAATGGTTTTCTCTCTCCCAGCAACAGTGGACAGGTCTCTTGCCAGGGAGCAATCAAAACAGGCTGTCAAAGTTCATTGACTTTTTCAGCCAGCTGGAGGTGTCTCTGCAGAAGCTAGGCCCAGGAGTTCTGGAACCGGTATATCAGCATTAGGAGGGAAAGAAAGAGTTGGGCTCCTTTTGCTCAAGAGCTACTGTCTGCTTGGGCAACAACACCCTTCACTTTTCACTCTCCCTTTCCATTGTGCCCTGTGTGCCCTCTTCCCCACCCCCAACACACACACACAATTGCTAATAATCTCCTCTTTATCCCTGATCTCTTCCTTTCATAATTCATATACATTCAGTTGTTATTTTAAAGTCATTTTCCAATTGTATCTAACTCTCCGCAACCCCATTTGAGATTTTCTTGGCAGAGATACCAGAGTGGCTTGCCATTCCTTCTCCAGATCATTTTACATTTACTACAACTGAGACAAACATGATTAAGAGACATATCCAGGGTCACACAGCTAGGAAGTATCTGTGGCCAGATTTGAACTCATGAAGATGAGTCTTTCTGGCTCCAAGGCCAATGCTCTATCCACTGTGCCACCTAGCTGCCCATATTCTAGAGGTCATCAAAACCTGGTTTTCTCCTAAAATCCCATCCCTGACCATCTTTTCCAGTGTAGGTTTCTTCCTTGAAGGAGGAAAAAGGGACAGAGAAAGAATCCCAAGAGAAGGTAATGGGTATACTATTTGCTTCCTCTGCCACTTCCAGACCTTTCTGTTGCCATCACTCGGCAATCTCTCTTCTCTTAAGGTTAATTCCCAAAATTACATTACCTATTCAAATTTCAGTTGCTGTTATTTAGGAGTCTTCAGGTCACTCTATTCCTAGAGTCATAAATTTAGAGCTAAAAAGGAATTTAGATATCATCTAGAACATTCCTCTTATTTTACAGAGAATGAAACTGAGTCCTCATAAAGCAATTTGTCCAATTTTTCATAGGCTAAATAGGTGGCAGTGCTGGAAATCCAATCTCGATCCTCTGACGCTATGTCCAACCCTCTCTCCATGGATCATAACCTCAAGGGTTCACGGGTATCTGGCAGAGCCTCCTGGAATCTAGATACCACCTACTCAGTTTTAATTACACTCTACTTTTGTCTACCTCTTTAGTGCAATTCTTTTGGAATGGGCACTTTCTTTGTGTAACATCTTTTACCTTAGCTCCAGAAGATCAGAGTGAGATATTAGTAGAGATTCTTGCCATATTTAAGTAGCATAGATGGAAGATGAGATTTGTCTTCAACCTACAGTTTTCTACATTCTAAAACTTGATTGTGTTAGTCAATTTTTGAAGAGGACTGACATCAGGGAAATGATGACATGATTTGCAGTTGACTTTGATTTGAGTGAAGGAGGGCTGTGCAAGGTCACCAATCTCACTTTCTCCTCCAGGGCCACTGGTTGCTGTGGTCAGATATTCATCAGGATGGTTGGAGATGGCCCAGGATACAATGGGAGACCCTGACCCTTTCTGGCTAAGGCCTTTTCAGATTCTCATTTTGAGTGAGGTAACACCCATTCAGTGAATAGATCTCTTTAAAAAATGAGTCAAGGGATGGTCCTTTTAATTAGAAAGAAAAAAGAAAAAAAAAAGAAAAAATCAAGCTAGAAGACCCTCAGGATTGCTGTTCCAAAGAAAAACAGTTACCATTGACATTCACTCTAAGCCAGGAGGGCCCAAAATACAGATTAAATGGAGATTGGGCAAGGACCTATTGTAGTCAAATCTAGGAGCTTCAGAACTTCACTACTCTTCTAAAGGAGTTGAGGACCTCACTCAGAATCACAAAAGCAGATAATTTGAGACTGCAAGGAACTTCAGTGGCAATCTAGTACAATCCATACAAGAAAGAATTCCCTACTATAATATACATGATAAATGGTTGTCTAGCTTCTGCTTAAAGACCCCCTAGGAAGGGGAATTCACCACCTCTTGAGACAGCCCATTACACTTTTGGACAGCTCTATTTGTTAAAAAGTTTTTCCTGAAATCAAGTCTAAAGTGGTCTCTAGTTTTCACCAGTTTCTCCCTGTTGTGTACTCTGGGTACAAACAGAACCAGTCTCATACTTCCTTCGTGTGATAATATTTCAAATACTTGACTATCATCATTATATCCCTCCCAAGTCATCTTTCCTCCAGGTTAAACATGCCCAACTCCTTCTATCAATACTCATATTACATGAGATCAATTACATCATAGAATACCACAGAACGATAGCAAAGATTTAAAACTGGAATGGAAGTCAGTGACCATTTGACTCAACCTCCCCAACTGATGAGAAAACTGACACAGAGGGCAACTGACTTGTCACAGAAGTTATATAGAGATAAGACTTGATCCAGGTCCTGAGATGCCACAGTTGGTGAATTTTGATTCACCCTTCTTCATCCTGGGTGTGGATGCCAGAACTGAATACAACATGCCAGATGAGGCCTCATGAGGGCTGTACAATGGGATTACTCCTAGAATCTTTGCCCCTCCTAATGTATCTCCAGACTCAGTGAGATGCTCTGGGCTGCCACATCATACTGCTGGCTCATATCAAACTTGCTAATCTACTAAACCTTCAGATCATTTCTAGATACATGATGTATAAAGCATAAAGTTGCAAAGTACCATCTTGTTCTTATGAAGTTGATTTTTTTGAACCCAGGTGTAAGACTTTATGTGCATCCCTATTTAAGCTCATCTTTTCACATTCAGCCCAAAGGCTTTAGCCTGCTAAGGTCCTTTGGAGTCCTGATTCTAACATCCACTGTGTCAACTGTCCCTTCTGGATGTGTGTCCTCTGCAGATTTGATGATCATGCCATCTTTGCTTTCATCCAAATAACTGATGCAAAGTGTTAAACAGCGCACGGCTGGGCAAGACTACTTAGGGAAGAAAGGGAAGGGAAGGAAAGAGAAGGAAGAGGAGAAAAGGAGAAAAAGGAAGGAGGGAGGAAAAGAAAGGAGGAAGGAAGTAGGGAAAGAGATAGGAATGGAAAGGAAAGGAAGGGGAAAGAGGAAGAAAAGAGGGAGGATGAAAGAAAGGGAAGGAAAAGGAAGGAGAGAAGAGGAGGAAAATAAAGAGCAAGAAAAGAAGGAAGAGGAGAATGAAGGAAGGAAGAAGGAAGGGGAGGAGGGCAAAAAAGAAAAGGGATGGAGAGTGAAGGAGAGAAATAAGGAGGGAGAGAAGGAAGAAAGGTATAAAAGAAGAAAGGAAAGAAACAAGCATTTAAGTGCCTACTAGGTACCAGGCTCAGTTTCAATTGTTTTTCAAATATGACCTCAGTTTACCTTTAAGTAGCCTTGAGAGGTAGGTACTATCATCATCCCCATTTTACAATTAGGCAAACAGAGGTTTAAGCCCAGGATCACAAAGCTAATATGTAACAGAGACTGGATTTGCACTCAAGTCTTCCTGACTCCAGGACCAGTGCGGTTTTCCTTGATAATTTCATGAAAGATGATGTCTAGGCTCTTTTTTTGATCATGGCTTTCAGGTAGGCCCATAATTTTTAAATTGTCTCTCTTGGATCTATTTTCCAGGCCAGTTGTTTTTCCAATGAGATATTTCACATTATC
>CM053769.1:583009506-583052584 GCA_028658325.1 Potorous gilbertii | reverse complement strand
TTTTCCTTCACTTCTCTTACTTTATTTTCAAAATCTTTTTTGAGCTCTTCCATGGCCTGAGAGCATTGAATATTTATTTTGGATATATGGGATACAGAAGCCTTGACTTTTCTGTCTTTCCCTGATGGTAAGCATTGTTCTTCCTCATCCACAAGAATGGAAGAAGATATCTGTTCACCAAGAAAATAACCTTCTATAAGTCTTATTGTTTTCCCTTTTTTGAGCATTTTCCCAGCAAGTTATTTGACTTTTGGGTCCTTTGTCAAGAGTAAGATCTCAGTTCCTCCAAGGTGGCACAATCAAGTCTGTATACTGGTCTGGGAGCAAACAGAAACTTTTGTGCCCAGAATCTGTGAGTAGTAAAGTTTCCTCTCCACAACCACCTCACCTCCAGTTCTACCAAGCCAGTACTGGGGGCTGAGATTCATATCAGCTGCTCAATTCCCCCAGGAGCTTTAGGTGAGGGCAGGGCCACCACACAGGACTGAGGTACAGATCAGATGCTCAGTTCCCCTAGGGGCTTTATGATGAGGCCTTCAACATTGAATGCAGACTGCTTCCTGCCTTGGGAGCCCTCACCCACTGCTGCCTCTGCTGCCATCACTTGAGGCCAGAACTATGGGGACACCCTGCTCCCTTCTCAGGCAGCTGAAAAAACCCTCTCACTGACCTTTGATGCCTGTGGGTTGAGGGATCTGTGCTGCCACTGGGGATTCTGTCCCCAAAGTCTGTTTGGTCCTGCTCTTCCCAGTGCCACGTGACCAAGGCTGAACTGCAGTCTACTCTGTGTCTGGTGTGACAGACTTTTCCCGTTGACCTTTCAGGTCACCCTGAGCTAGAAATCTCCACTCTGTTATTCTGTGACTTCTGCTGCTCTAGAATTTGTTGAGAGTCTTTCTTTACATGTATTTTATGGGCTGTAAGGGAAGAGCTAGTTTATGTGTATCTTTTTACTCTTCCATCTTGGTTCTGCCTCTCGCTTTGCTAAAATTTCGGTGTACTTTTTCCCCCTCATCTACTAGTTTAACAATTTCACCTAAAAAATAAAAGGAAATGAGGCTCATGGGGCAGGACCTGTTCTTGATGAAACCAAGCCAACTATTTGAAGTCACTGATCATCTTCGTAAACATTCACTAACCATCTCTTTAAGGAATCATTCTAGAATTTTCCCAGGAATTGTATTCAAACTCACTGATCTAGAGTCTGCAGATTCTGTTCTCTTTCCTATTTTTGAAAAACATTGACTACATTTGTCCTTTACTAATGCCATAGCTCATATCATTCCCTCCATCCCAACTCCTGCATTCATACTTGGGATCTTCAATATTCTTATTGATATCTATTTGAACCTCTTGGCTTCCAAATTCATTGACCTCAGCCATCCACAGTTTTGGTGACTCTGAATCCCTCACCACCATCCCAAACACTTCTACCCTCAAGCTTTTGGCCTGTAAAACTCCCTTCTTTAATCACAAACTCCCATCTTTCCACTCTTTCCATTGGTTTACTCTTTCTAATACATCCATTGTCTTTTCCATGGCCTCTAGTCTCCCAATGCCTTTTGGTTTTCCCAGTTTCTCTATTCTGTCCTCACATTCTTCCCTCCACAGTTATCCAAGACTACAAGCAAATTGGTAACAGATAATCCCAGAGCAATATCTGCCTCTTCTATTCTTAGATCCCAGCTCCAATCCCAGCACCTCCAGAAAGTCTTCTATTGATCACCCTAGGTAGTTTGCTTTCTTTTTCTTCTGATCCTCTTAAGTATCTAATGCCTATGCTACTCATTTGGTGCATCCCTCCTCCTTAACCCCATCACATAACTGCCTTTTATTTATTCTACATTTTAATTTATACTTGTTAATCCAGCAACTAGATTGTAAAAGTTATGAGGACAAGGCCTGTGTCTTCTTCCATGATCACCATAGCTGTTGTGGTTTGACATTTTAGAAAAGGACCAATGACATCATGAATGAAATCTTGACTTGCATGTGAGTTGGATTTAAGTGAGGCAGAGTAGCACAAAGTCATCAACTTCACTCTCTCTCTTCCAGAGTCATCAAAGTCCTGGCAAGACAAAAGTCAAGATGACTGGCAATGGCCCAGGCTGCCATAAAAGACCTTGGCATCTTTGATGTTTTACCAAGTTTTAAGCACTCCATCGTGCCAGCTTCAGCCACCTCCATGGTCATTGCCACAAAATGTTCTCATCTACCCATTGCTGCAGGGAAAGTCTTCACATGCTCACCAACTCACCAACAGGCCAACCTGATACCTGTCAGTTACCCTCAGACTGGTTTAACCCATGTGCCAAGATGGTTTTATATACCCATGTGTGTGCTCCACATGTTACAGCTTCCTAGAGCCCCAGGTGAGAGTTGAGTGTCAGGTAGACAACAAAGGTAGATGAGTAGACCTGTAAAAGGTCTCAAAAATCCCTCACAACGGAGGTACTAGTCCTTCCTGAACACCCTATATACCCTGTCACATGTAAACAGTTAGCACATATGTAAATCCATAGTATAGACATGTTGATAAATAAATTATTTTCTTCCAGGCTAAGATTCTGTCTTCCCCTCTTACTGGAAACCATTTTGAAGGTTTTAATTCCCTCTAAAACCAATCTGGAAGAAGTAAATTAATGATAAAATGAACTCTCTGCTCTGTTCTACTCCAAAATAAAGAGGAGGCCCTAACAAGCACTCATCTCTTTTTCCAGACCATACTCCTCCTTCAGGACCTTCTACATGCAATCCCTGGTGATGGGTCCTAGGGTAGATAAAGTTTAAATAGAGTCTCTGCCTTCAAAGTGTTAGCAATTGAGTTGGTAGGACAAGGTAAGTACATTAATAAATGAAATACAAATTACAATAAGGGACAAGAGAGTAATACAAAGTACTTCATGATTGGACAAAGGAGAAAACACTTTGAGATGGCGATTCAGATCAGACTTCCCAGAGGAGGTGGCATTTGAGCTGGACTTTGAAGGATAGGTAGGATGTAGACAAAGGTGGGCAAAGGGATAGGATATAGGGCAAAGATAGATAGAGGGCCACTGGAGAGATTTTTTTTAAGTGTCAGTAAAGGTCGCCCCATTCTTCTAGTCACCCAGGTTGGCAACCTCAGTGTCATTTTCATCTCCTTAGTGTCCCTCACCTTAGCAGTTGCTAAACCTTGCCATTTCTATTTCCACAACCTCTTGCACCTACCATTGTGCCTCTCTATTCATACAGCTCTTATTGCCTCTTCTCTGGATTATTCTAGCAGCTTTTTAACAGGTCTCCCAGCCCTGAGCCTCCCTTTGCTCCAATTCATCTTCTAAAGAGCTTCCAGAAAATCTAAACTGATTTTCCTAAAGAACAAGCCTGATTATTTCACCATCACCACACCTCTCCGACTCAATGAGTTCTAGTGTCTCCTTATTACCTCTAAGATCTGTCTGACATTTAACACCTTTCACAACCTTGCCCCTTTTGGCCTTTCCAGTCTTTTTACCCATTACTCACCTCCATATAATCAGCCATATTATCCAACTTGCTTTTCTGAACCTAAGGCACTCTATCTCTACTCTCCATGCTTTTCCATTGGTCATCACCATGCCTAGAATGCTCCCTTTTATTATTGAACTCTTTTAGAATCCCTCATTTTTTTTGAAGACTCAGCAAGAACCACCTTCTATATGATGCCTTTTCTGATTCCCCCGGCTGCTGGTATACTCCTTCCCAGAATGTGTGTACATCTTTTATAAATACAAGTATTAAATTAAATGCCAAAAATAAAAATAGAAATATTAACTATTTTAGAAATATCAACTATAAATATATATGTGCTCATAGTTCTTTATATTTATATAAGTGTACATATACACATTTAGGTGTGTGCATATACATATGCATATTTACATACACACATGTTGTGTCCTTGTTTGAACCTAAGCCCCTTGAGGGTAGGGGCTGTTTTACTTTTGTTTTTGCATTTTCATTGCTTAGCACAGTGTCTTAGTAAATATAAAGCACTTCATAACTTTTGAATGATCATCTGGAGATGGCAGAATATGGTGGCAGGTTCAAGAAGTTGGCAGAAATTCAGTGGTAAGTGAGGGCGAACAATACCTGCTAACATCTATTTACGGTGCTTTAAGATTTATAGAACACTTTAAATATAAAACCTGGTTTTATTCTTACAATGACTCTGTGAGGTAAGTATAGAATTCATTTTATATTTAAGGAGACTGACTGTCCAAAAGTTTGAGCGACTTGCCCAATACACCATTGGTAGTTATCAGAGCTAGGCTATGAACCCAGGTTTCTCCTAACTCAATATCCTGTGCCCTATCCATGGCATCACACCACCCCTTGAGACAGAAAAACTAAGATAGAGAAGGTAGGTTGGAAATACACACACACACACACACACACACACACACACACACACACACACACATCCTTCTCCCTGGGCTCCTGAGCAGAGGAAGGCTATTTTTGCTACTCAAATGTGAGCTTCAGTCAGGAGAGGGGGCCGAGTTGTCAGGCATCCTCACCGCCTAACATTCCAGGCTCCTTGGTTGGTAGCTTTATTTGGAGTCTAATAGCTGCATAATTGGGAGAAGTCATCATGACTCATGCATCAAACACTGTTTTTGTTTTTTCCCTTTTCTTAAAAATCTTAGCTATTGACTATTTTTACCACAAGGAGAGATAGACTTTTATGGGGGTTTTTTTCTCCTTTCTCGGGTTTCTCAAACTGGTTTCCACAGGAACCACAGCTTTTTCCCCTAAGTTGTCATTAAGGTAGGCCTATTGATTCCCCCAAGAGAAAAAAAGCAAAGTAATAGTCAGAATCACATCAGATTCCTTCTTCACTGCTCATGGGGTACATTCAGCTCCAATGTAAGAACACTGATCACACTTTAGCATCCTCTCCCAGAGCTGAGTGCCAGGATCCTGCCACTGTCAAGAAAGGCAAGACAACTGCTCTGAAGTCAGTTGAGGATGCCAATAACCCAGATGAGGGCACCAACCTCTCTCCCCTTCAGAGGCTATATTCATAGTCAACTTCTAAAATTTGGGGTTGGTGTTTCTTAAACCGCCCCTTGTACTACAAAGCAGATTGTAATGACAGGAGAGCCAGGTGAGACCTTTGAGTGACAGAGCAGGGAAGCCACTGGGAGTCTGGGGCCCTGTGGGGTATTACTGAACTGGTGGTCCCTGCTTCATGTATCTTTAGAGAAAGAATTGTGATGGACTGGACTATATAGCTAGGGTTAGGCTTAGATCCCTTGCTGGAGGTCTTAGGGATAGGGTAGTCCAGAACACAATGTCACAAGGTTAGTGGCTATGTCCTTTACAATACCTCATGAGCTTTTCTCCTTTTCCTCAAGTATATCTATTTCAGAGGTCAAAGGACCCTGTCAGTCAGAAGTTAAAGGTCCCTGATACCCAAAGCTCCCTGACATCCAAATTCTAAACTGAAACATCTACCACACACACACACACACACACACACACACATACATACAATGTGCCACATTCACACAACAAAATGGAGATGGACCCTATCGTGATGTCATCAATAAAACTAAACAAATAGAACTAAAAGTTCTCCTCATTTTATAAGTAAAGGAAATTGACCCCAAAGGGAGAAGTAACTTTCCTAAAGTCATACAACTAATAAATATCATTCTAAATCTCCTAAATCTCAGATCAGAAAACATCATGGGCAAAAGTGTGGGTATCAGACAGTTCAGGGCATTTCCAGCTCATATTCAGTCAAGGATAGCTATCTGACTAGAGAAGAGGGTTCATTTAAGAAAGTCATAGGAGACAAGACTGGAAAGGTCGGTTGGGGCCAAATTATGAAGGGCCTTGGACATCAGGCTAAATCAGAAATTTAAACTTGATCCTCTCTAACTTTTTTTATTGTATATATCTACCAGTAAAAAAAATTTGAGCACACTCTTAACGTGTATATTTACTTATTTATAAACTATATACCTCTACTATTTGCTTCATCAAGGTAGTTAGGTGGATAGAGTGGTAGGTCTGGAGTCAAGAAGATCTGAATTCAAATGTAGCCTTACTAGATGCATGACCCTGGTCAAGTCACTTATCGGTTTTCTCATCTTTAAAATGAGCTGGAGAAAGAAATGGCAAACCACTCCAGTATCTTTGCCAAGAAAATCCCAAATGGGATGATGAAGCGTTAAACAACTACTTACTTATTTATAAATTACTTATTTATAATATTTATTTATAAATTATATGCCTACACTACTACACTAATAATTATGTACATTATAAAACAAACAAAAAATAGAAAAAACTTTAAAAGATAAGACAAAGATAAAATAATATTTGATCCTAGCATCACTAGGGAGTTGCTGGATATTGCATTGGGAAGAAAAGAAGGACAGAAAGGAAACAAGCATTTATTAAGCACCTACTATGTGCCAGGTATTATGCTAAGTATTTTACAAATATATCATCTTATCCTCACAACAGTCCTGCAAGGTAGCTGCTGTTATTATCTACATTTTATAGTTGAGGAAATTAGGTATTTCGAACTCAGGTCTTCTTGACTCTGAGATGACTGCTCTATCCACTGTACTACCTTGTAAAGAAGTAATACGATCAGACCAGCACTCTATGAAAATCATTTTGGCTCTTCTCTGGAGGGTGAGTGAGAGTGGACAAACACTTGAGGCATAGAGATCCATTAAAAAACTATTGAAGATCAAAGACATTTCCCAGTGACCCATACTGAAAAATGTTACCCATCTCCAGAGAGAGAACTGAGAAAGTCTGAATTCAGATTGAAACATACTTTTCTTTAAACTTTCTTTATTTTTATTGCATTATTTTGTTCTTGTTTTCTTTTGCAACATGTCTAATAATAAAATTGCTTGCCTTCTCAAGAAGTGGAGAAGGGTAGGAGGGAAGGAGAGAATTTGAAACTTAAAATTTAAAATAAAAAAGATTTTTAAAAATTTGCATATAATTTGGAAATATTTAATGAAAGAAATAACAATAATTACTTGATTAATGATTTTAAGGGCTATTGCAATAGTCTGGGAAAGAGGTGAAAAGGGGCTAAATCAGGGTGGTGGCTGTGGGAGTACAGAAGGGGACCGTTAGAAGAAATGCTTCAGAGATAGAAACAGCAAGGTTTGGTGCGCAGAGGGAATCAGAACTAGGTGTTAAAGATGACACTGAGGTTATAAACCTGAACGAGTGGAAGAATAATGGTAACTCACTATAAAAGGGAAGAGAAGAAGAAGAAAGAAGAAGGAGGAGGAGGAGGAGGAGGAGACATGGTAACACCTGCCATACGTATTTCAACCCATCATGGCTGATAATCATGGACATCTCACCCTGCCCCATTCAAAATGAAAAGGAGATGCTGGTCTCTATCTTAGAGCTAGAGCCTGTTCTCTGAGAGTTACCTGGCACAGTCAAAGGCAACCTGGAAAAAATTATATGAGTATCCTAGGGAAAAGGGAGACATTCAGAGGAGCACCTACATAGCTTCTGCTGTAGGTGCTGAGAGGCTGATGCCTGGTACAGGAAGAGAGAGGTTGAGAACTCCTATGGCAAAGGGATGGATGATGGAGTGGAGTGAAATACAGAGGGATAGGGGTAGATGTCATTAGCTGTATTGGAGATGAGCCCCACGATTGGCTATTGGCTATCATGAGTTGAGCTGGATGGAACTCATCTTTCTACTCTCTGACTGGTTGGTTGTATACCCTCGGGGTCAGTCTACCACTCCCTAGGAAGCCCCAGATCTCACTACTCTAACAAGAAGAACAACGATGCTGCTGCTGATAATGATGATGATGATGATGATGGTGATGATGATGCTGCTGCTGCTGAGGATGATGATGATGATGTTGCTGCTGCTGCTGATGATGATGATGGTGGTGATAGCTAACATTTACATGGCACTTACTGTGTACCAAGCACTATGGGTCAGCACTTTATAATTGTTATCTCATTTCATTCTCATGAAAACCTTGGAAGGTAGGTGATATTTCTATTTCCATTTTACAGGTTAGGAAACTAAGTCAGAGAGAGGTTATGTGACTTGTCCAGGGTCACATAGCTCACACCAGCAATAGGAGGGAGATGCTATTACTTCCATTTTATAGATGAGGAAACTGAGACAGACAGAGGTTTAGTGGGTTGCTCAGGTCTTTCGGATCCAGGGTCAGCACTCTATCCATTGCACCACCTAGCGGCACCAAACGATTGGCAGTCACTGAAGATATCTGAGTGTGAGAGAATCATGATGAGTTTCAGTAAGATTCATCTTGGCAGCAGGTACAGAAAGAAGTAGATGCTGAAATTATTGGAGCTGGGAAATGACACAGAACTGGGTAGGAAGTATTAATTATGGGGGAATATAATGTCCATATTTGGAAGGAATCAAATAGTTGTTTGAAAATTTGGGTGTGTGATGTGATAGATAAGTAACACATGAGCTTCCTGTGACTTTCTGAATGAGTTAGAGAAAGAAAATGCCCATCTGAATAGGAAATCAAGAAACCTGGATTCTAATCCGGCTTCTGTCATTAACTGACTAGGTGATCTTGGATGAGTGAGTTTCCCTATCTGGACCTCAGTCTCCTCATTTGTAAAATGTCTAGGCTAAATGAGGCTTTCTCTTTCTTATTCTATGTGGATGTCCAAGACCACAGATTTTCCAGCCTAGGTTGACCCTAACGCAAACTGTGCTGTTCATCTTCAGAATCCTCCCAACTGGCTTTTTCAGTCTTTCTTTCCCTGCTACTAGTACCACCCTTTCTCTATAGAAGCAGCCAATGACTCTTCATCCATGCCACCATCTCCCTCTTCCATCTCCAAATATTTCTTCTATTATAAAAGCCTCCAGTATCAGATAAACAAATTTACAGCAATGTATTAATAGCTGCGTTGGGGATGAGAGAGAAATTTGGCCAAACCCTATGGTTTTATCCTTCTAAGAAGTTCATGCTAATGTATCCACTCACTTTACTAATGAAGATTTGTACCTGCTCTGCATCTTATCATTTCAGAGAATTGCTTGGGTCACTGAAATGGTAAATGACTTGCCCAGGGTCACTTATAGCCAATATGTTTTGGAGGCATAATTTGAAACTAGACTTTCCTGACTCATAGACCATCTCTATGTCCATTACACTACTCCACTAATAACACAATCATTTAGCCTTCACCTAAGATTTTAATTTTAATTAGGTATCATAACAGGAATCAATTGAAGTCCTAGGGGGCAGGGGTAGGGCTGCAGATCCAGGATCACAAGAGTGAAAAAAAAGTTTATTTATCTTAGAGAAAGAAATATAAAATGTTCCACTTAAGAATAAGGAATACATTACTTGCTAACATAATAAATAATAATTAATCTACTTCACATCTGTGATGTAACTTTTTAATGAATTTATTTGCTTTTAGTTTTCAGTATTCACTTCCATAAGACTTTGAGTTTTAAATTTTCTCCCCCTCTCTCCCCTCCCAAGACGGCATGCAGTCTGATATGGGTTATAGATATACATTCACATTAAACCTATTTTCACATTAGTCATATTGTAAAGAGGAATTAGAATAAAAACAAAAGGAAACAAATAATATGATGTGATTTTTAAAGGGAGGGGGGAAACGATGGAGAGGAAGAGAAGAGAGGTGAAATAAAGTGGGGATGGAACAGCCAGAGAAAAAATACGAATACTAGATGAAGACATACAGGTTGAGACAGAGAAGGAAAGACAGAGTAAGAGATGGACAAATAACTGAAAGAGAAACTTTCATTGATTATAGAACCAGAAATTTCAGGTTTGAAGGGATCTTAGAGATATCCAGTGCAACCTTCTCATTTTCCATATGATGAATCAATGATACAGATGTTAAGGGAGTTACCCAAGGTCACACAGGCAGTGCAGAGATCTGAACCCCAGTCCTCTAAGTCCAGAGCCAGAACCCTCTCCACTTTTCCCAGTTGGTCTAGGACAACTCACTACTACCTGTATGACTCTGGGCAATCACTTAACTTTGTCTGCCTCAGTTTCCTCAACCATCAAATGGGGATAATGAGGGCACCTAGTTCCCAGGGTTGTTGTAAGGCTCAAATGAGATATTTACAAAGAATTCAGCATGGTACTTGGCACATAGTAGGTGCTTAATAAAAGTTTCCTTCCTTCCCACTACCATTGTTGGAACCTTTATAGCTAACCACATTTAAGGTCATGTTGCATTTTTGCAATTATATGTGGAAGCTATTACTTCTTAGCGTCTAAAGGCCAAGGCAAATTAAATCAGGAGTGGGGTCTCACTGATGAGCTAGGGATTCTGCATCCCAACCTTAACCCCAAGGACTTAATCTCAACAGACAGGATTTCAAAATCAGCACCTAGAAGACTTGGCAACTGCGTGGCACAGTGGATAGAGTGCTGGGCCTGAGTCAGAAAGACTCATCTTCAGAGTTCAAATTTAGCCTCAGAAACTTACTAGCTGTATGGCCTTGGGCAAACCACTTGACTCTGTTTGCCTCTGTTTCTTCATCTGTAAAATAAACTGGAGAAGAAAATGGCAAACCACTGCAGTGTCTTTGCCAAGAAAATTCCAAATGGGGTCACAAAGAGTAGGACATGATTGAAATGACTGAATAACCACAACATGGGGATATAATTGGGGTAAGAATGTTCTTACCAAATGTTCTTTAAATCATAGCCCATCAACAGCTATCCTTTCCACCTCCTCATGGAGCCAATTCCACATACTCCTATTCACAAGACTGGCTCACATTTAACTCAATGTTATGTTGAAAGAGTTTCCCAACAGAGAGGCATCATGGTACAATAGAAAGTGATGGATTAGGAATTAGGAGACCTAACTTCTAATCCTGACACTGTGGTTTATTAGCTGTGTGACATTGGACAAGTGACTTACCCTCTCTGAGTTACACTCATGGTGATATGAGTTGTATTCATTTCCCTGGGGCTGATGGGAGAATTAGATGTTATTAAGTATGTGAAAGTGCTTTGAAATATAATATGTTGTATCATCATTAGCTATCAATGTTATCAGCTTCATGCACCCAGGGAAAAATAAGTAGCTAGAAGAGAATGATGGAAGATTCCAACGGGAGTGTTTTCTGATGACCTAGTTTGCTTCTGTTTTCTCTGCCAAGGAGAATAATCTTTGGACTGAAAGGAATAGAACAGAAATGACTAATAAGATAAATACGAAGGTATTAAGAGAGTAGCTAGCTGCTCTTGATGACCTCAAGTCACTAGGATCATATGAACTATATCCTAGGGTCCTGAAAGAACTGCTATAATAGATGACCTTTAGCAGATTGCATATAATTTTTTTTAATGAAACTGAACCCTGCGTAACTATAACGGCCAGAGTAGTAGTACATGGGGAAACCTCTCAAGTCACAGGACAGGTGGCCTTGATGAAAGTATTTAAGAACATCCTCAAGGATCTTGCTTCCATGGTCAAGTGTGTATGTGGGTGGAGTTAGGGGAGGAGATTGGGAGACACAAGGGATGCTTTAAAAATAAGAGATTTTTACCACAAATCCTGTTATGGGCTCTTTAGTTCTGGCTAATTTATCTCGCAAGTCTTGATGCCTACCCAGAACGATATCAGTAAGACCAGAGGTTTGAAAAGTAAATTCATTTCCCTGGGGGTAACGGTAATAGAAGAGAAAAAGCAACTATTAAATACCTACTATGTGCTAGAACTATGCTAAATACTGTGCAAATATTATCTCATTTGTTATTCACAATATCCCTGGGAAGGAAGGTGGTTGTTATTATAGATAGTTAAGGAAATTTTGGCATACAGAGGTTAAGTAACTTGCTCAGGGTCACACAACTAGTAAGTGAGGCTGGATTTGTGACTCCAGGCTGTATTTTTTCTTTTTTAAAAAATTATTTGTTCATTTATAGCATTCATTTTTTTTTAATTTTGAGTACCTTATTCTCTCCCCTCCCTTCCTTTCTCCACCCACTATGAAGGCAAGAAAAATTATATCAATTATACACATGAAATCATGCAAACCATATTTCCATATTAGCCATGTAGCCAAAAAAAAAAACCCAGTAAAAACGTAGTGAAAAATATGCTTCAATCTGCATTCAAATTCCATTGGTTCTTTCTCTGGAGATTTAATGGAGATTTTCAGAGTCATCTTGAATTACTGTATTGGTGAGCTGGTAATGATTACAATGTTGCCATCATTGTGTACAATGTTTCCCTGATTTTGCTCACTTCACCTTGCGTTACTTCTTATAAGTCCTACCAGATTTTTCTGAAACCATCCTGTTCATCATTTCTTATAACACAATTTCATCACAGTCACATGCCACAACTTGTTCAGCTGTTCCCCAATTGATGGGTATCCTTTCAATTTCCAATTCTTTGTCACCACAAAAGGAGCTGATATAAATATTTTTGTACATTTATGTCCCTTTCTTTTTTCTTTGATCTCTTTGGGATAGACCTAGAATGATATTGCTGGGTCATGGGGTATACCCAATTTTATATGCTTTTATTTGCTTTTGGGCATTGTTTCAAATTGCTGTTCGGAAGGGTTGGATCAGTTCACAACTCCACCAATAATGCCATTAGTGTCCCAGTTTTCCAACATCCCCTCCAATATTTGTCATTTCCTTTTTTCTGACATATTAACCAATCTGATAGGTGGTACCTCAGAGTTCTTTTAGTTTGCATTTTCTCTAATCTATAGTGATTTAGGACATTTTTTTCATGTGACTATAGATAACTTGGATTTTTTTTCCTTCTTTTGAAAACTACCTGTTCATATCTTTTCATCATTTGCCAACTGGGGAATGACTTGTATTCTTATAAATTTGACTCAGTTCTCTATATATTTGAGAATTGATACATTTATCAGAAAAACTTGTTGGAAAAAATTTCTCCCAGTTTTCTGCTTTCACTCTAATCATAGTTACATTGAGTTTGTTTGCACAAAATGTTTTTAATGTAATGTAATCAAAATTATCCATTTTACATCCTGTGTGCCTCTCTATATCTTGCTTTATCACAAATTCTTCCCTTCTCTATAGATGACAGGTAGAATTTTCCATGCTCCCCTAATTTACTTATGATATCACCCTTTACATCTGAATCATCTATGCATTTTGACCATATCTTAGTATATGGTATTAATATTGGTCTATGTTTAGTTTCTGTGAAACTGTTCCCTAGTTTTTCTAGCAGTTTTTGTCAAATGAGTTCTTGTGCCAGAACTAGGTGGTGCAGTGGATGGAGCACCAGTATAGGAGTCAAGAAGACCTGAGTTCAAATCTCCCCTCAGACCCTTGACACTCACTAGTCACTTAACCCCAATTGCCTCATCCTGGGTCATCTCCAGTCATCCTGATGAATATCTAGATGGTCACTGGGTTCAGATAGCTCTGGAGGAGAAGTGAGGCTGGTGACATGCACAGCCCTCCCTCACTCAAGACAAAGTCAAGTGCAAGTCATGTCATTATTTCTCTGATGGCCTGGTCTTCTTCGACAAGGAAGGACGAGCACACATCTTGTTCCAAAAACTTGGATCTTTGGATTTACCAAACACTTGATTATTATGGTCACTTACTCCTGTGTATCAGGTACTCAATCTATTTCACCGATCTGCCACTCTATTTTCTTAACCAGTGCCAGCTTGTTTTAATGATTATCACTTTATCTGGTACTGCTAGACCACCTCCCTTCATGTATTTTTTTCATTGATTCCCTTGATAGTTATCTAGACGTTTTGTTCTCCCAGATGAATTTAATTATTTTTTCTAGCTTTATAAAATAATTTTCAGTAGTTCGATTGTATGACGCTGAATAAACAAATTAATTTAGAATTGTCATTTTTATTGTATTGGCTCAGTAGGCTCTCATAGGCAATTAATACTTTCCAGTTGGCTAGAGTTGCTTTATTTATATGAAAAATGTTTTGTAATTATGTTCATATAGTTCCTGGGTTTGTCTTGGCAGGTAGACTCCCTTGTGTTTTATATTGTCTGCAATTTTATTTTATTATTTATTTTATTATTATTTTAAATAGAATTTCTCTTTCTATTTTTTGCTACTAGACTTCATTGATAATGTATAGAAATGCTGATGATTTGTGTGGATTTCTTTTATATTCTGCAACTTTGCTTAAGTTGTAAGTTGTTTCAATTAGTTTTTCAGTTGGTTCTGTAAAATTCTCTAAGTATATTACTGAGACAATCTACAAAGAGTGATAATTTGGTTTTCTCGTTACTTATTAAAATTCTTTCATTTTTGAGCAGAACCAGGAGAACATTATACATAGTAACAGCCAGAGTGTGCAAGGACTGTTTCTGATAGACTTAGCCTTTCACAGCAATGCAAGAATCTAAAACATTCTCAAAGGATCCTTGAGGCAAAATGCCATCCACATCCAGAGAAAGAACTATGGAATCAGAATGCAGAATGAAGCAGGCTATTTTTCTCTTGTGTTATGTTTTGGTTTGTTTTGGTTTATTTCATGGCTTCTCCCATTCATTTTATTTCTTCTATGGAACATAATTAATGTGAAAATGTGTTTAATAAGAATGTAAGTGTAGAGCCCATATAAGATTGCATGCCATCTCAGAGAGGGAGGTAGGAGGGAAGGGGAGAAAATTTAAAATTTATGGAAGTGACTGTTGAGAGCTAAAGACAAATAAATTAAATTTTTAAAAATCCAATAAATTTTTTTAAAATAATTCTTTCATTTTTCTTCTCTTATTACTATAGCTAGAATTTCTAGAACAATATTAAATAATAGTGGTGATAATGTCACCTTTACTTCACCTGTGATCTTATTGGAAAAGCTTTTAGCTTGCTCCCATTAGAGATAATCCTTGCTGATAGTTTTAGATGGATGCTACTTATTTTAAGGAAAGATCTATTTATTATTATGCTTTCTAATATTTTTAATGGGAATGAATGTCATATGTTTCTGCATATCTTGAGTTAATAATATGGTTTTTGTTTGTTTTATCATTGATGTAGTCAATTATGCTGATAGCTCTCTTAGTGTTGAACCAGCTTTGCATTCCTGGTATAAATCCCACCTGGTCATAGTGTATGATGTTTGTGATGTATTGCTGCAATCTTCTTGCTAGTATTTTATTTTAAAATTTTGCATCAATATTCATTAGAAAAACTAGTCTATGGTTTTACTTCTCTGTTTTTGCTCTTTCTGGTTTAGGTATTAGCACCATATTTGTGTTATAAAAGGATTTGGTAGAACTCCTTCTTTATTAATTTTTCCAAATAGTTTAAAATGTATTAGAATTAATTTTTCTTTAAATGTTTGATAGAATTCACTTGTGAATCCATCTGGTCCTTTGGACTTTTATTTTGGGGGTTCATTGATGGTTTTTTTCAATCTTGTTTCCTAAGATGGAATTCTATTTCTTTTTCTGTTAATCTAAGCAATTTACATTTTTGTAAATAATCATCCATTTCACTGAGATCGCTAGATTTATTGGCATGGGGCAAAATAGCTTCTAAAAATTATTCTTCACTGGTGGCTAATTCACTGTTTAATTTTTGATACTTCTTTCTTTTAAAAAAAAACTAAATTAACCAATGATTCATTTATTTTAATGGTTGTTGTTTTTTTCAAAAAACCGTCTCCTGGTTTTGTTTCTTAGTTAAATGGTTTTCTTATTTTCTACTTTATTAATCTCTCCTTTGATTTTCAGGATTTCTAATTTGGTGTTTAATTGGGGATTTTTCATTTGTTCTTTTTCTAGTTTTTTTTTTAGTTGTATACCTAATTCATTGATCTTCTCCGTCTCTATTTTATTGAAGTATATAGAGATATAAATTTTCCCCTAAGTACTGTTTTGGCTACATTTCATACATTTTGGTTATGTTGTCTCATTATTACCATTCACTGTAATGAAATTATTACTTATTTCTATGACTTGTTCTTCAACCCACTCATTCTTTAGGATTAGATTATTTAATTTCCAATTAGCTTTTAATCTATGCTTCCATGGTCCTTTATTTTATATACATTATGTTTTGAAATGGATGCATTTGCTATTTCTGCACTTGTCTGTGAGGTTTTTATGTCCTAATGTATGGTTAATTTTTTGAAGGTACTGTATACAGCTGAAAAAAAAGTATATTCCTTTTTTATGCCCATTCAATTTTTTTCAAAAGTTTATCATATCTAACTTTTCTAAAATTCTGTTCTTTTCTTTAACTTCTTTCTTGTTTATCTTACAGTTAGATTTATCTAGTTGTAAGTGGAGAGAGCTGAGGTCCTCCACTGGAATAGTTTTACTATCTATTTCCTCTTGCAACTCATTTAACTTTTACTTTATGAATTTGGAGGCCATGCCTTTTGGTGCATATATGTTTATTATTTATATTACTCCATTATCTGTGGTGGCTTTTAGTAAAATATAATTTCTCTCCTTATTTCTTGTAATTAGGTCTATTTTGCTTTTGCTTTATCTGAGATAACGATTGCTACCCCTTTTTTTTACCTCAGTTAAAGCATAATAGATTCTGCCTGAGTCCCTCATTTTTATTCTCTGTGTGCGTCTCTTGGCTTCAAGTGTGTTTCTTGTAAATGACATATTGTTAGGATACAGTTCCTAATCCATTCTGCTTATCCACGTCCCTTTTATGAGTTAGTTTATCCTGTTCACAGTTACAGTAATGACTACTTACTCTGTATTTCCCTCTATCCTATTTTCCCCTGTTCATCCTTCTCTGAGTCTTTTTACTCTGTCTCTCCTCAAAAGTTTGTTTTGCTTTTGACCATCAACTCCCTTAATCTATCTTCCCTTCCATCAGCTCCCCCTTCTCTTATTCCCTTCTTCTCCTGCTTCTATGTAGGATGTTGTGTTCATCCTTCCTTACTGAAGAAGACCATGACATCAGAGAAATGATGATACGACTTGCACTTGACTTTGTTCTGAGTGAGGGAGGGCTGTGCAGGTCACCAGCCTCACTTCTCCTCCAGAGCCATCAGAATCCAGTGACCAGATATTCATCAGGATGACTGGAGACAACCCAGGATGAGGCAATTGGGGTTAAGTGACTTGCCCAAGGTCACACAGCTAGTGAGTGTCAAGTGTCTGAGGTGAGATTTGAACTCAGGTCCTCCTGACTCCTTGCACTGGTGCTCTATCCACTGTACCACCTACCTGCCCCCTCAGTGTAGGATAAGATAGATTTCTATATCCAACTGAGTGTGTATGTTATTTCCTCTTTGAGCCAATTCCAATGAGAGTAAGGTTCAAGCATTGCCTTCCACCACCCTCTCAGCTTCTCCTCCACTGCAGAAGTTCTTCCTTTCATGTCCCTTTTGTGTGAGATGATTTTTTACATTCTTCCTCTCCCTTCCCCCTTCTACCAATGCATCCCTTTTTCTCACCTCATTTTTTTAGATCATTCCATCATAATCAACTCATATCCATGCTCTCTGACTATATAAACACCTTCTAACTGCCCTAATAATAACAAATCTCTTAGGAGTTACAAGTATCCTCTTCCCACATATGAGTTTAAACAGTTTAACTGTATGTAGTGTTCCTTTTGATTTCTCTTTCACATTTACCTTTTTTTATGATTCTCTTGAGTCTTGTATTTCAAAGTCAAATTTTCTATTTAGCTTTGGTCTTACCATCAGGAATGCTTGAAAGTCCGTTTTTCATTAAATACCCATTTTTTCCCTTGAAGGATTATGTTCAGTTTTGCTGGGTAGGTAATTCTTGGTTGTAATTCTAGTTCCTTTGCCTTCTGGAATAACATATTCCAAGCTCTCCAGTCCTTCAACGTGGAAGCTGCTAAATCTTGTGTTATCCTGACTATGGCTCCACAGTATTTGACCGTTTCTTTCTGACTGCTTGCAACGTTTTTCCCTTGAGCCAAGAGCTTTGGAATTTAGCTTTAATATTCCTGGGAGTTTTCTTTCCAGGATCTCTTTTAGGAGGTGACTGGTGGATTCCTTCAATTTCTATTTTACCCTCTGGTTCTAAGATAGCAGGGCAGTTTTCTTGATAGTTTCTTGAAATATGCTATCTAGGCCCTTTTTTATCATGACTTTCATGTAGTCCAATAATTTTTAGTTATCTATTCTCAATCTATTTTCCAAATTACTTATTTTTTTCAATGAGCTATTGCACATTTTCTTCTTTTTTTCCTATTCTCATTTTGTTTTATTGTTTCTTGATGTCTCATGGAGTCATTTGTCACTTGCCCAGATCTAATTTTTAAGGAATTATTTTCTTTAGTGAGATTTGTACCTCTTTTTCCATTTAGCCAATTCTTCTTTTTAAGGAGTTCTTTTCTTCTGTGAATTTTTGCATCTGTCTTACCATTTGGCCAATTCTGGTTTTTTTAGGAGCAATATGAAGTTGATTTTTCTGCCTCTTTTGATCTATTTTTCTCTTTAAAGTTATTTTCTCTGGTATTTTTTGTGCTTCTCTTACTAAACTATTGACTCTATTTTCAAAATCTTCTTGCATCACTCTTACTTATTTTCCAATTTTTCCTCAACTTCTCCTTTCTTTATTTTTAAAATTCCTTTTGAGCACTTCTAGGAATTTTTGTTGGTCTTGTATCCAAAGTTTTCTTTGAGGCTTTGATTGTTATTTTAACATCATTGCCTTCTTCTGTTTGTATCTTTATCTTTCCTTTCACAATAGTAGCTTTCTATGATCAGGTTCTTTTTGTGTTGTTTGCTCATTTTCCCAGCTTATTTCTTGACTTTTAACTTGATGTCAGGTGGAGGGGGAACTGTCCCATGCTTCAGGGTTTTTGACCTGCCATTTTCAAGTGCTCACTTCTTGAGATCAGGTCAGGGCAGGGATTGTGTCTCCCCTTTTCCTTTTAGAGGGTAGAACTGAATACAGAAAGCATCTAACCAAAGTTTGGTGAGGTACATGAAAAAGTTACATGATTTTTTCCATTCATTATAGTCTTTTGTAGCTGACTGGCTGTGAAGTTTCTCTATTTAACCAAATAAAATATGAGGGGGAAAATGCAAGAAAGCAAAAGGACAGAGGAAAAATCTCATTTGTCTTCTTCCCAGGGAATCTGTCTCTGTATGAAGTCACTGTACCTCCTGGCATGCCTTGCTTTCCCTTCATGTGCAGAGAAGATTGGGAGCTGCCAATTACATTTGGCTAGCCTGGCTGGAGTTCAATAAGCAAATGGCTTTCCCACTTGTATATGTGGTTTAACTGTCCACATGACTGAGCATCAGCTCAGCTGGAACAAAACCAGCCCCTCTTGTGCAACTTCATCTGGAGAGACAGACAGACAGACAAATGAGTAAGGTAAAAAAAATAATTCCTTTGGAGAATGGGAGGATGGGATGTGGGGGTGGGGTAAGGATGCCAAAACACACATTAGGTTTTTTAGGTCATGGTTGCCAAGAACATGATCAATCAATCGATTAACATTTATTAAGCACCTTTTATGTGCCAGCAACTGTACTAAGCACATCACATTTACTATAGCAAGTCAGGATAGCTGAAGCAGCAAAGCACTCTGAGAAAGAAACAGGGATGGGCTGTGCCAGGTGAGTCAGGTCATCACCACCATAGACTCTGATGAAGACATTACAAGACCTTGAGCCCCAAAGTTCAAGAAATAGCAACACTAATCAGAGTATCTATCCTGCTTTTAACCAGGCTTTAGTTATTGTTGAGTCATTTTTCAGTCATCTCCAACTCTTTGTGACCCTATTTGGTTTTTCTTGGCGAAGATACTGGAGAGGTTTTCCATCTCATTTTACAAATGAGGAGAATGAGGCAAACAGGTTCAAGTAACTTGCTGGGGATCACACAGTTTAGTAAGTGTCTGAAGCAAGATTTGACCTTGGAAGATGATTCTTCCTGACTCCAGGCCCAACACTATCCACTTCACCACCTAACTGCCCAAGCTTTAACCTAGCCATTATTTATGGGAGTAATCCCTATGAAGAAGGAGGTCCACCTTTCTCATCATCACCTATACCAACCACTAATCAGTAACTACCACCAATGAGCAGGTAAACACAAGAGGCCTTGGCAAGACAGAACTTCTATGATCTGGGCTCCTTCTGGCCCAGCCCCTGCAGCTATCACCTGTGAAGCAATCCCTGTGACGATATGAATGGCATGACCCCTATCTGGTCAATGATGCCTGGGGAAAGAACATTGTCACAATCAAAGACCTTGGCACTGCCAAAAACTTTAACATTAGAAATATTACTACTTTATCAGTGGAAAAAAATTAGACACACAACCATCTGCTTTGTCACATTTGTCTCCCTAGTACTAAGCTTGACAATAGTAAGTGCTTAATAATTGATTTTTCAATCACTCATCATTACAATAGACTCTTAGACCATCCAAGGTAGAAGGGAACTTAGCTAGTTTAACTCTAACATGGTACAGGTCAGAATCATAGCCATAGAGTTAGAGTTCAAAGGGATTTCAGTGACCAACTAGTTCATTTTTTATAGATAAGGAAACTGAGGCCCAGAGAAAGAAATTTATTCAGGGCGACATAGAGAGTTATTGGCAGACCTCAGACTAGAACCCAAGTCTCTTGACTCCCAGTCAATTGCTCGCTCTATGACATCATGCTGTCTCTTAATATTTGTATGGTCTATTAGGTGGATTTGTGCCTTTACAGGTTATGTGCATCCACATAGGACCATCTGAATGTGGCTCACAGGGAGACGTGAGCAGATATCTACAATCTCCCTGGCCCACTCATCTCCAAAGGAGACTTAAATTCTTACCAGAAGGGGGAAGGAGGAGAATGGAGTTAGATTCTGGCCATTCTACTTTCCTCAAAGAGAGGGTACCAGGAAAGAATTATGTCTATTTGCTCCCTAAATATTGTTAGTCTAGAGGAGGCAACTGATTACTATCCCTTAATGGTGTAGGAATATCCCAAGCTATCTACCCAAGACTTGACTTCCTTCCCGTCAAAAATAGTCTCATAATGAACATGTATAGCAAATGAGAAATAAATCCATTTACTCAAGATATCAAACAGAAATCCGAAAGGTATTCATAGAAGAATATACTAGCTAATCCACAGAGTAAATGAGCTCTCCTAAGCTCAGAATAGGGACATTATTAAAGTGCCAGATTCTCTACATACCAGCTTCTTCCCAGAATCTTTCTTCTCACTTAAGAGCTTCTCCCTGAACAGCATATAGAACTATATTTCTTCTCTCTTAAGCCTGGAAGGGAAAAGACCAAGATCTCTCTTCTCAAGTTCTCATCAATTCTGATCTTCATAACATCATAGAGTATTGAGTAATCCATCTCTACTAATAAGGATAATTGTGCAAATGATCCATGTTTACATTGATCTCTCCCAACCAGTGCAGATCACATTTGCTTCTATGCCTTAGTAAATGGTTTCATGAGTTAGTAAAATGGAAAAAATGTTGTTTTTGGTCCAAAGTCACCTAGCTAGTAAATATCAGAAGAGGATTTGAACTCAAGGCACTGATACTGTTGTCTCCCTATCTGGACCCCACTTTCACTCTTCTCATACCCTGCACTCTGCACTAGGTATGGCTTCCTCCCTGAAGAATGGGGAAGGCTACAATACCACTTCTAAGTCTATATCCCAAAGAGATCATACAAATGGGAAAAAGACCACCATGTACAAAAGTATTTATAGCAGCTCTTTTTGTGGTAGCAAAGAATTGAAAATTGAGGGGATGCTCATCAGTTGGGAAATGACTGAACAAGTTGTAGTATATGAATGTAATGGAATATTATTGTACTATAAGAAATGATGAGCAGACGTACTTCAGAAAAGCCTGGAAAGACTTACATGAACTGATGCTGGGTGAAATAAGGAGAACCAATATATAGTAACAGCTACATTATATGATGACTAACTTCGATAGGCTGATGTGTGGTCCCATAATATGTGTATCATTTCCTTATCAGCCTAGAGTTTTTTCTTTTGTTTTAGATGAACAGATTGGAGACTATACCTTTGTGAGTTGCAAAAGGTCAGGAGCTGTCCATTCAGAAATCTGAGCATCTGGGTGTTTCAAGAGTTGAGTAAATGCTGAATTTTGCAGCCAGCTCAAAGAGAACTTTGAGATCCAACCCACTAATAAATAGACTTATCCAGAGGTGATGCTACATTTAGATATGAACTTGGTGAGATCAATTCTTTGTAGTAATTATGCTGTCTGAGCCCACTGTCTCCAGAAACCTAGGTAGGATAGGGAGAATACTCCACCAAGTGCTGGGAGAAAATGTGCTTTTGTTATCATTATATATTTTGAAATAAATCTCTCCTTATAAAAGCTAATTTATATGAAGTGGCATCAGAACCAGAGAGCCAGTCACTATTGGTTTGTAGTAGAGGGAATACAACCAATGGAGGCTTGAACTCATAGTATTTCAAGAAGAGATGGGCCAATCCCTCAGGGTACCCTCTAGAATTCTGAAAAGCACAGTCGCCTGGCTCTGGGATCCCATCGCATATTTGCTACAGAACGATAGGCAAGAAATAAAGAAATGGAGAGTATTCTGCCCCAAGTGGAACAACTGAAAATTTACCAACTTACCTTGATGAAAACTTCCATCTTTTAAAAGGTAAAGGAATCATTGAGGTGAGTTTCTATTCTGTATCTTATTCTCACAAGTGGAATAGCTGGTTGCTCTATTAGAAATAACAGGAATCATGGTGCAAAGTGACTTGTCTATTTAGGATAAAAAAAAAAAGGTAAGATTGCAGTAAAGCAAATTGCTTTACTGAATAAGTGGATTCTGAATAAGTGTAGGTAGGATCCCATAAACTAAAATTCAATGAGGAAATCAGTTCATTAAAATGGGAATCTCTCAAGAATAAAATTCTGAAGCTATAAAGAGGTAACCAGGTGGTGTAGTTGATAGAATATCATAGTACAGATATAACCTCATTTTATAGAGCTTCACTTTATTGCACTCTGTGGATAGCATGTTTTTTTACAAATTGAAGATTTGTAGCAACCTTGCATTGAGAAAGTCTATGAGCACCATTTTCCCAACAGCATGTGATCTCCATGTGTCTCTGTGCCATGTTTTGGTAATTCTCACAATATTTCAGGCTATTTCCATTATTATAATTTCTGTTATAGTGACTTGTGATAAGTGATCTTTGATGTTATTTTTGTAATTGTTTTGGATACCATGAACCATGCCCATATGAGATGGCAAACTTAACTGATAAATATTGTGTGTGTTCTGACTCTTCCACCAAGAAGCTGTTCCTATATCTCCTTCTCAGGTCTCCCTACTCTCTGAGACACAACAATATTGAAATTAGGTCAATTAATAACCTGATAATGGCCTCTAAGTGTTTAAGTCAAAGGAAAAGTCAACCAATTTAGCAAACTTCATTGTTATCTGATTTGACAAAATTGCCACAGCCACCTCTACCCTGATCAGTCAGCAGCCATCAACATCAAGGTAAGACCGTTCACCAGCAAAAAGATTACAACTGACTGATGACTCAGATCATGATTAGGATATTTTAGCAATAAAGTATTTTTAATTAGGGCATGTACATTGCTTTCTTAGACATAATACTATTGCCCACAGTAGGAGACCGAAGATGCAATAGGACATTTCTCTGATGGCACAGTCTTCTTCAGCAACAAAGGACGAACACAACTATTGCGCACTCAAAAGACTACAGCATATAGTGCAAATATAACTTTTATATGTACAGGGAAAGCAAAAAATTCATGTGACTCCTTTATTGTGATATTTGCTTCAGTACAACGGTCTAGAATTAAATCCAAAATATGTCCAAGATATGCCAGTCAACAAATGGTGCAGTCCTATAAGACTAGTGGTAGGAGTGCTAAAACTTTAGAATGAGCTAAGATCAGTATGGGAAAAAAAGCAACAAGAACATTCCAAATCACTAATTAAATAAATGAAAATTAAAGAAACTGTGAAGTTCTACCCATCACCTGGCAAAGATAACAAAAAAGGAAAATAACAAATTTTAGAGAAGCTTTAAGAAAGCAAGCACACTAATGCATTATTGATGGAACTGTGAATTTGTCCAGTCATTCTGGAAGACAATTTGGAATAATACTCAAAAAGTTTTTGGACCTATACCCCAAAGACATCAAAGAAGAGGATAAAGGAGCCATATGTACAAAAATATTTATAGCACCTGTTTTCATAGTAACCAAAAACTGGAAATTGAAGAGATTCCCACCTATCAGGTAATGGCTAAACAGATTGTCATGTATGAAGTTAATGGAATATTATTATGCCATGAGAAATGATGAAATGAATGGTTTCAAAGGAAACTGGGAATAACTACTCTATGAACTAATATAGAGTGAAATGAGCCACACTAGAAGAATAATTTATACAATGACAATAATTCTGTAAAGTAAAAACACCTTTGAAAGACTTTAGAACTCTGATTAATGTAGTGATAAACCATGAGTCCAGAGGACTGAATATAAATCTGCCACTCACCTCCTGTCAGAGAAGTAGTGACTTAAAATCCAGAATGAGATGTATCTATTTGGGCATGGTCAATGAAGGGATTTGTTTTGTTGGACAACCCATGAATTGTAATTTTAAAAAAAATAGAATGAATTACAGTTGGCAACAAAAGCTATGACTGGAAAAAAAGATTTGTTTTGTTTTGTTTTGTTTTTGTCAGCTATCCTGGTGAATGAGGATGATCAGAAGAGGGCTAGACCTGCCTCTTGCAGGGGATTGAGTGATGATAATTGATCATCTAGACCCCTATCTTTAGCACTCAAGGGAAGATGCCTTGACCTGGTGCCTCAGGGAACAAGGAAGCTCAATGCTTCCTTGGCACATAGATAATGTTTCTGCAATCCAGAATTCCAGTTTTCTTGGGTTGACTTCCCAGAATCACTACTCATCCATGACATAGCCAACCCAATCATTGAACCCAAGGCCAAGATCAACCAAAAGGGAGACTAAACAAGCATCCAAGACCATTGTCTAAGGATTCATGAGCAGCCGGCTTAGGATCAGGGTGTACAGTGGAAATATGGTACCAGTGAAATCTCACTACCAAAAGTAACTGACCAAACTGAGTTTTGTATGACAACTACCCATGTGCATGTCCGAGAAAAATTGTACTGTGATGAACTAGTTACAATTAATTCTCCACGGAAAATGTTATCTGGTTCCCACTCACTGGATCAGTCACTTTCTGGATGAAAAAGTACGTGAATATGTGATGTTTGCAGAACAAATGCCATAAAAGTTATATTGTATAGAAAGAGGGGAATAATACTAACTCACATGTATATTGTACTTAACTTCCATATGTATTGTCTCCCCTACAAGAATGTGAGCTCCTTGAGAGTAAGGACTCTTTTGCTTTTTTATTTATATCCCTGGCCATTAGCATAGTGCTTTACATTTAGTAAGTGCTTAATAAATGCTTCATTTATCCATCTGTTTATAAAAGTTTCCTCACATTAATTCTAAGAGATAGTACAAATACAATTTACATTTTACAGAAGAGGAAACTAAGGCACAGAGAAGTTAAATGAGTTACTCAGGGTCATACAAAAGAGTAAATATAAAAGCCAGGACTCAAAGCAAAGTCTCTTGACTCTAAGGTCTCTATTCTTTCCATTACACTATACAAGGGGAAGAGAAAAAAGTTTAGTTAAAGTGGAGTTCTTTGTTGATCTTTTGTCCATTAGACTATGTGCTCCTTGAGGACAGGGACTATCTTTTGCCATTTTACTGCATCCCAATTACTTGACACAGTTAGCACATATTAGGTGCTTAACAAATAATAATTGATTGACTGTTCTTCTCAAACACCGAAAAGTATCTATTGATTGTTAGCTCCAAACTTGCCTTTCTTATCTCAGAGGGTATTTCCCTTCCAGATTGATACTTTTGAGATGGTAAACTAGGCTATCTTTTGTCTCAATTCTTACTAGCCCTTAGACATTGAATGGGTGTTCAGACAGATTGAGAACAGGGAAAGAATTTAAAAAGGTCAAGGTCTCTCACTACCCTCCAGACCATCTCCAGTCATCTTGATCTATATCTTGCTGCTGGAGTCCAGTGATTCTGGGGGAGAGAGTGAGGCTGATAACATTTTATAATTCTGCGTCACGTCCAACTCAAGAGCAAGTCAAGACATCACCCTGGTGATGTAATTAGTCCTCTTTGAGAACAAGGGATGAATAGCAATCATGCGCACTCACACACATACACATACATACACACACACACACACACACACACACACACACACACACCCCAAAACAAAAGCAAATAAAAATAAAAACCTCTATGAAAGCTAGACTTTCCCTGGAACCACCACTACATCAATGAATTACTCTGTTTCTTCCATTCTCCCACCAGAAATACCAATAATTCAACTTAGATAGAGAGAACATTGCTATAACAACAGCAAGGAGATGCTCAAAGGGAAATAGGGATTTGTCAGGATTTCATGAAGCAAGAGATAAAGAAAGAAAGGAAACAAGAATAAAAAAATGGGGGGAAATTCCTGAAGGAAAGCAGTGGAAACAGATTAAATATCATAGAAGAGAAGTGACAAATCTCACCCAAGTTACAGACTCCTTTAAAAATTAGAATAGACTAAACAGAAATCAGTCACTCTCTGAGATAGTAAGAAATAAGAAATGGGAGAGGAGGGGAGAGAATCAAATAATTGGAGAAAATAGAAGAAAATTAAGACATCTGATTTAAAACACAAATTACATGGAAAATAGATTAAGGAGAAATCATTTGAGAATCAATGGACTCCCTGAAAGTGATGTTTTTTTTTAAAGACTAGACACTATATTTCCAGAAATCTTTCATTAAAACTACCCAGATGTATTGAAAACAGAAAGCAGGCTCTTAAGCCAAGATGGCAGAGTAGAGGCAGTAACCCAGCCAAACTCTTCCAACATTCCCTTCCAAATTAACTTTAAAATAACACCTCAAACTGAATTCTGGAGTGGCAGAGCCAACAAAAGCTCAGAGTGAGATATTCTTCCAGCTCAAGATAACTAGGGACATCAAAAGGAGAGGTCTATGACACCAGGTAGGGGCTGGTCTGGAATCATCACAGTAACAGCACAAGGAGCAGAGCTTGAAGGTGGCTGCAACATGCAGTAGCAGCTTCAGGAACTCTCAGCCCAGACATGGTAAAGGGTTTGGACAACTGGTCAGAAAGAGATTTATAGAAGACCTGAGCTGACAGTGGGTGCAGGATCCTGCCACATTGCCCACACATGGTTTCAGGTCACAGTTCTAGGGCAGAGAAGAGTACTTAACGGTTTCTCACAAGGGAACAGGAGCCCTGATTGGAGTTCCAGGGTGGAAAGGAGTACTAGTACACAGTTCTGGGTCAAGAGGAGCATTAGCACTGGTAGCTATAGGGGAACAGGGGCTCTCCTTAGGTAAAAACCAGAGCACAGACCAGGAGAGTAGTGACCACACCTGTCCCTGAATCACATCACCTTGTAAAAACAAAAAATTGCAGACCCCTACATCTAGCTCTGAAAACAGCAATACAAAAAAACCTGAAAATTGGGACAGTGCCTCCCCACCCCAACTTTAACATATGGTCCAAAGTCAAGAAATATCTGGGAAAAAAAATGCATGTACAGCAACAAAAAAGAACCTGACCATAAAAAGCTAATATAGTGACAGAGAAGTTCAAGATACAAACTCAGAAGAAGCAACAATGTGAAAACAACTATAAGCAAAGCCTCTAATTAAAAACACAAGTCCAAAAAGAATCCTGGGAAAATTAAATAGACAAGAGGAAGAAGAGAAACCGGGAAAAGAAATAAGAATAATACAAGAAAATTATGAACGGAGATTTAATATCTTGGTAAGAGAGGAACAAAAAAATACCGAAGAAAATAACACTTTAAAACACATAATTGGCCTAATGACAAAAGAAGTACAAAAATTCACTGAAGTAAAGCACTCGTTACAAATCACAATAGGCCAACTGGCAAAGGATGCACAAAAAAGATATTCCAGGAGGCAAAGGAGTCAAGATTACAATCAGGAATAAACTATCCAGCAAAACTGAGTACAATACTTCAGGGAGGACAAATGGATATTTTAAAAAATAGAGAACTTTTAAGCATTCCTCATGAAAAGACCAGAGTTGAATAGAAAATTTGACAATACTCAAGAGAAACATGAAAAGGTAAACATGAAAGAGAAATCATAAGGGATTTAAAAAAACAGAAATCCCTACATGGGAAGATGATACATAACTCCTAAGAACTTTATCCTTATTAAGACAGTTAAAAGGAGTCTACAAAGGCAGAGGGCATGGGTGTGAGTTGATTATGTTAAAATGAACTCCAATAAAATGAAGAGTTGAGAAAGAATAATGCACCCAGGAGAAGAGTGAATGGAGAGGAAGAATAGGCAAATTTATCTCACATAAAAGAGGCACACAAGGAAGAGCTTTTACAGTGGAGATGAAAATGGAGCTGGGCAATGGCTGAACCTCGCTCTCATCCAAATTGGTTCAAAGAAAAAAGAATATATATACATACTCAGTTGAGTATAGAAATTTAACTTACCCACCAGAGAAGTAAGAGGGAAAAAGAATAAGTGGGGGGAGAGAGAAATAAAGGTGGGGTAGATTAAGGGAGGCAGCGATCAGAAGCAAAACAGATGTCTGAGGAGAGATAAAGTAAAAAGAGAGAGAGAAGGATAAACAGAAAACATTAGAATGGAGGGAAATAGTAGTCACAACTGAATATGAATGGAAAAAACTAATTCATAAAATGGAAGTGGATAGGAGAATGAATTAGAAACCAGAATCTAACAATATGTTGTGTACAAGAGACACACTTCAGAGAGTAAGATGCAGACACACAGAATTAAAATAAGGGGCTGGAGCAGAATCTATTGTGCTTTAGCTGAAGTTAAAAAAGCAGGGGTAGCAATCATGATCTCAGGCAAAGCAAAAGTAAAAATTGACCTGATTTAAAGAGATAATTAGAGAATCTACATTTTGCTAAAAGGTACCATAGACAGTGAAGTAATATAAAAAAATTTCCAGAAAGTTTCTCTGATAAAAGACTCATTTTTCAAATATATAGGGAATTGAATCAAATTTATAAAAATAAGGACCATTCTCTAACTGATTAATGGTCAAAAAATGTGGAAAGGTAGCTTTCAGAAGAAATTAAAGCTATCTACAGTCATATAAAAATGTTCTAAATGATTATTGATTAGAGAAATGCCCATCAAAACAATTCTAAAGTATTACCTGACACCTATCAGAAATGACAAACGCAGAAGTGATGTGGGAAAATGGGTACTTTAATGAACATCGGTGGAGTTGTGAAGTGGTTCAACCATTAAGGAGAACAATTTGGAACTATACCATAAGGACTATAAAAGTGTACATACGCTTTGACCCAGCAATATCACTACTAGGTCTGTATCCCAAGGAAAGCAAAGAAAAAGGGAAAGGACAAATATCTATAGCAACTCTTTTTGTGGTTGTAAAAACCTGGACATTGAAGGGGTACCCATCAATTTGGAAATGGCTGAAGAAGTTGTGGTAAGTGATTGTGATGGAATATATTGTGCTACAAGAAATCATGAGAGGGATGATATCAGGAAAACTTCTTAACTGATGCAAAGTGAAGTAAATAGAACACAGTGATAGCAATATTGTAATGATGATCAATAGTGAAAGACTTAGCTACTCTGATCAACATAATTATCAAAGGTAATTCCAAAGGACTCTTGATGAAAATGCTATCTACCTCCAGACTGAGACTGACAAACTCTAAGTGCAAGATGAAGTACAATTTTCTCACATTTTTCTTGCTTTTTGCAACATGGCTAATATAAAAATATATTTTGCATGATTTCACATGTATAATTGACTTGTTGCTAACTTTTTCAGTTAGTGGACTCATGGCTGAAGAGAAGGAAAGAATTAGGAACTCAAAAAATTATTTTAAAAATGTTAATTATAAATTAATTATTAATATTAATAAATTAATTATTTTAAATAATATTTTTAAAAACAGGGAGCAAAGTAAAGATAGAGTCACCTCTTGAAAGAAACCCCAAAAGAAAAAGTCACAGGAACAGCAGAGCTAAAATCCAGAGTTTCTATATTTAGAAAAATTAATAATACAGAAAACATTCTGAAAAAGTTTAAGTACCAAGAAACGTCAGTCAGGATGACATAAGACCTGGCAGCTTATATAGTAAATGAAAGGAGATCTCGGAATAAAATATTTCCAAAGTCAAAAGATGAAAGTTTATAAACAAGAAGAACTTACCCTGCAAAGCTAAGCATAATCCTGGCAGGGAGGAGGAGGGAGGGAGGAAATGAACACTGAATATAATAGAAAACCATCAGGCATTTCTTTTTCTTTTTTTAATTAATTATTTTTATTTATTTTCAGTGTTCTACAATCACTGCCATATAACTTAGATTATTATTTTTCCCTCCCTTCCTCCTTCCTCCCCAAGACAGCATACAATTTTATACAGGTTCTACTCAAACATTCTTATTAAATACATTTTCACTATAGTCATGCTGTGTAGAAGAATTAAATTGAATGGGAGAAATCACATAACAAACCAAAACATAATATACACACACACACACACAAATGATCTGCTACATTCTGAGATTGAATTCCATAGTTCTTTCTCTGGATGTGGAAGGAATTTTGCTTTAAAAGACAATTGGGAATTTTTTTTAAGTCCTTGCATTGCTATGAAGTTCCAAGTCTACCAAAAAACACTCTCGCACACTGTGGTCATTGCTGTGGATAAAGTTCTCCTGGTTCTGCTCCTTTGGCTCAGCATCCGAACATATAAGTCTTTCCAGGCCTCTCTGAAGTCTTCCTACCATCAAGCATTTCTGAAAAGACCAAAGTTGAAAAGAAACTTTGAAATGCTAATACAACAATCAAGAGAGACCTAGGGCACAGCTAGGTGGTGTGGTGAATAGAGCATCATCACTGGAGTCAGGAGGACTTGAGTTCAAATCCAGCCTCAGACACTTGAAATTTATTAGCTATATGACCTTGGCCAAGTCACTTAGCCCCAATTGTCTTGCCTTTTCCCCTCCAAAAAAAAGAGACCCAGAAAGGTAAATTTATATGAACTATTGGAAGGTGCTAAATAATAAGAATAGTACTAATACTCTCATAATCTGGGTGCATGAAAAGAAATGTATCCAAACACCGAGGGAATTAGCATTGGATGAACTTCACTGTGATCTGAACTAAAACAGGGTTGAACACACAGATACACACCCTCACTTAAGTCCAGTTCACTTGCAAGTCAAGGCATCACCTTCCTGATACCACGGTCCTCTTCAAGAATCACGGACAAGCACCACCAACAACAACACACACAGTTTAGCATAGAAATACATCAAATTCAACAGGGTAGTAAAACAAAGTTCTTGATTCTGAAGGGAAAGGCTAAAAAGCAAGAGAGGAGAGAACGGGTCCTTCATAATCCTTTGATGTTGCTAAGACTCCTCCCAGTATCCTCCAGAATCTCACCCACTTGTTCTCAAGCTGGAGAAGCTTGGACATAGAAGACTCCATATCATCAGATGCTACACTGCCTTTGATAGAGAATCTCAGTCTGGTGCCTCGAGCCCCCACTTCATCACGACTGCCACTCACCTTGGCTTTACCAGGTGTTGCCCTTCTTCTATGGGAACAATAAGCAAACCTGATAACAGTTAAAGGTGTTTTGGGTTGAGGAAGAGAGGCAACCCAAGGGGAAAATTAGTTGATTTAAGGGGAAGAATAGATAGATAGATAGATAGATAGATAGATAGATAGATAGATAGATATAAATGAAAAAGTAATCAATTGAAAAGCATTTGCAAGGGCACATTAGTGCCAAGCACTAAGGATACAAATACAAAAGTTAAGACAGTGCAAAAGGAATGAAATAAAGAATGAATTGTTCTACTTATCTGCTCAACTCCTACTTTGGGTAGGCAAGGCAGCTAGAAAATTGTCAGGAGTTTGACAAGGGGGGAGGGCTCTCATCCCATTTCTTGTGGTAAAACATCCTGCAGTTATCTGCACAGATTGCCTGGCTTGAGCCCCACTTCTCACTCAGCAGTGGCCTTTTGGGGGAGGGAATGGCGTGACTCAGACAATGGGCTAAGAGCCACATAGGTTCTGAGGGCCTGGAAGATCGGAAACTATCAAGTGTGATGAGGGATAAATGTTGTGCAAGCCAGAAGGGCTTCAGGAACATTGGCAAGCACAGTTTGCCAGAGGGATGCCACATGTGACTCAGTTGCACCCAGCAGAAGGTGAATTCCATGGCTTGAATGTCCCCAGGAACCAAGGAATAAGATGAATTGATTGGATTTCTCTGCTTCCCCAGTGGAGTTGCTCTTGGTTCAGACCCAACCTGGAAATTATGGGTCTCAGTTACTGTTTCTGGGTCAGCTCCTAGAATTGGGGGACTGTGGGTAATTGTGGTTTAAAGCTCCATAGCCTAGCTGCTCATTCCTGATCCATCCACTTTAATCAGGAAAGTAATGGTCTACAATGCAGACAGTTTTCACTCAAGGCTCTGTTAGAATTGGCTGGCGAAAGGCTAGATCCTCGCTTCTATCCTACAGAATTGCATCGCAGAGGCAGTTTCTTTTAGCTTAAATAGAAGCTGCCATCTCCCTCTCCTCCACTCACTAGGTACACTGGAAATGGATCTGGTGGTAACAACCTGGAGCTGGTGAAATAAAAACTCTGCATTTGTGATATTTGGGAAAACTTGGACACTATGGTCTGACGAGGTCATTAGTCTGCTTGTGAAACTCCAGAGACTCTCTATTGTCTCTAAGATAAAACACACACTCCTCCACATTTAAACCAGTTGTATCCAACTTACCTTTTCAGATTGATAATACATCACTCCTCCTCTTATGCTCTATATTGTAGCCAAATTAGCCTGTTCCCAACGTTCAACATTTCATTTCTTGCTTCTGTGTCTTTGGATAGAGATGTGCCTGAAACATTCTCAAAATTTCTAACTCCATTGGAGACTCGGCTTAACGGTCAACACCGCCCCCCCACTCCACCCCAAACACACACACACACAAGGCCTCATTACAACTCTCCCCTACCAACAACATCAAACTTACCTTGTCCTTATTGTGACTATAAGTGGAATCTCAAAGTTCATTTGTATGGGGCCCTCCTCATTAGTGGAAATCAATCACACAGTGCTCTGTACTTGAGTTATGGATGGAGCTGGTGAGAACTTAAGGAAGATCCTAATCCTCTGACTCCTGGCTTCAAGAGAGAAAAGACATGCTTTCAGACTCTCCTCAGGTCCCTGAAGACAGAGAAACTCTGTTTTTCTGCACGTAAAGCAGATAAGACTTCATCATGTCCATATTCCTAGCTTACTCCATTAGAGACTTTGGGAAATTTTTCCTCACATGAAATTCAGAATTCTCATTCTCTCTCTCTCTGTCTCTCTTTCTGTCTGTCTCTATCTCTCCCTTTCTCTCCTCTTCTTTGTCTCTCTCCTCTCTGTGTATTTCTCTGTTTCTATTTGTCTCTGTCTTTCTATGTCTATGTCTCTGTCTCTGTCTCTCTTCCCTTCTCTCACTGAGATCTCACTCTTCATGGGAGAGTTCATTTACTTTGTATTATTCTATATAGATATATTCCTCTGATTTCTCTTTTTCTATTAACTTGCATAAATGGAATTAATGATTTGCTCTGTATTTTCATTGTGGAAATGGTATCTGGTGGAAACAGAGTCAAGCCTTGGATATATAATTTGGGACACTCTTTTCCCATTAACAGTCAAGAACACAATTTAAACCTAAAAATTATTTTCCCTGCACTAACAATATTTAAGAGAGCAAATAGATATAATTACAGTATGGGATACTCTCCCTTTGAGGACAGCAGAGTGGTCAGCCTCTGGCCCCAACCTCCTGCTTCCTCTCCTGGCAGGCATCAAAGTCTCCTTTGGTAAAGGGTAGGGGAAGGAGATTCTGAAGGTTTCTATTTTTGACTCCCTGAGAGCCACATTTAGGCAGACCTATGTGAACACCTACAACTTACATGGTCCAAACTTATGCATGGATATAACTTCATGTCTACTTCTCTGTACATTCCGCATCCCCTCCTTCGCCCAGTAGAATGTAAGTTCCTTGAAGGTAGCTCTCACCTCCAGTACAGCAGGGTCCCAGCATTCTTTTTTTTCTCCTGGTGGCCTCACGCTACTCCTCCCTGGGTACAGCATCTCTGATGGATGGTTTGCTCAGCTCAGTTCCCACAGTTCTTAGTTCACTTAGCTCTCCACCACTTGACCATCAATTGCCAGGACTAGCTGTCATTTGAATCCTTAGTGGGGTTTTTCTCTGTCACTAGAAGGCATATTTCTTGAAACATTTTTCCTGCCAACAACAGTCTATATCTGCATCTCTCTCTGTGCCCCCTGTTAGATGCAGTGTCTCCTACTGGGTAAATAGCATTGCTGCACGTCACCATGGTTAGGAGTGGGGGTGTTTAAGAAGAGAGAAATTCTCCTCTCACCTCTCCCACTCAGTTGGCCTCTGATAGAGTCTCAGGGGTAATACTCCATGAGGCTATGTGTATTCATCGCCTCCAAGGCGAGCAAGTTGTTTTGTTTTTTTAAGTCACCAGGAAGATAGCCAATCTTTAGTCAAACAATTGTCCAGCTGCCTTTCCAATTTCCATTCGGAAACTTCACAATTTGTAAAAGGATAGCTAACTGATCTTTACACTTCATTTTAACATATTAACACATCTTCCTTTTGTTATATGCGCATTACTTTCTGTGATTATATCAATTAGTAGGAGGGAAGAAGAAAAGTGGTACACTCACTGCATTTATAAACCAGTATGCTCCTGTGTGACCAGTGCCCCACTGACCTTATAACATGGCTAAAAGGCACAATGAGATCATGGATCTGAAAGCTCTTTGAAATATTAAAAGCATTACACAAATTTAAGGGATCATTCTGGGACTAAGTCAATTTCTTTTAGAGCTGCAAAATAAATCTGAAATTGGAATCAGAGATAATTTGCATTGCTGAGTTTTTGTTCAAATCTAAGAGTTTCTGGCTTTTTTATAGTTAGTGAAGGGAGAAAAGAGCTGAGATGCTGGAGTTCTTTTCTGGTAGTTATAGTGCATGGTCTTCTTTTTCAATGGACTCATTTATTTTCATTTCATTCAGTCTATTTTGATCCTCATTGAAGAACTTTCTAACAAGTAGAACTGTTCAGCAGTGGAACAGAGATGCCTCAGAAGACAGTGAGCTCCTCATCAATGGAAGTGTTCAAGCAGTAGCTGGATCACCACCTGTTAAGAATATTGTAGAAAAGGTTGCTGTATTGGTTAGGACATTTAGAGTTCTAAATGTCTTTAAATTTTTAAACTCTAAATGAATTTAGAGTTCTAGATGAGTCTAAGTCTTAGTCTGATGAGTCTAAGTCTAGAGTGAGTATAAGAGGTAAGTATAAGAATGTAAAAGTTTAATGTGAGTCATGAGTCTGTTTCAGAGATTCCACTCCTTTTGTGTTGGTCTGTCTTACATTGTAAGTTTCTCTAGTCAGATATCAAACTTCCATGAGCTTTTTCCAGTGATGAGGCAACATGGTACCATGGAAAGAGCTCAAATTCTCCTACTGTTGTTTATTACTTATTTGACCTTAGATAAGTCCCAAAGTCTCATTCAGTTCCCTCATATGTAAAATCAGGGTGTCACTTGACTTCTCAGTATTATTTAATTCTAGTAACTACTCCTTGACACTCTCTGTTCCCTTGCATTATGTACCACTCATCCCTACATATTCTTCTTCTACCTTTCTGATTAATCCTTTGCAGCTTTGGCGACTGGTGTATTCTTCCACCTTGTTCCTCTTTTTTCAACTTTTTTTTCCATTAATAAACATTTCTTTTCTCTCCCCTTGCTGCTTCCCACCCACCCCCTGTTGAAAAAAGAAGAGAAATGGAATCATGGTTGATCATTGCATTGATGGGATTATTATATCCTTCAAAGATACTTCTTAAATGTGAGTGTTCCCCCAGGTTCTATCCTCAGGCCTTTTCCTCTCTCTCTTGTATTCTCCTAGTTTCTCTTTCTAGAACTCCAAAGCTATAATAAATCCAGCTTCGGCCTCTCCTGAGCAAATGCATTTCCAATTGTCCACTGGACATTATCTCCACCTGGATCTTCCAGTTTTACCTCAAACTCCATCAAATGGGAACTCATCATTCTTCCTCCCAAACTTGCTCCTTCTGTCAACTTCCCTGACTTAGTTGATGGCACCTCCAACCTCCTAGACATGAGAGCTCATAGAATATAAGCTCCTTGAGGGTAAATACTATCTCACTTTTGTATTTGTATCCCCAAGGAACCTAGTAGGTGATTAATAAATAAATTAATAAATGCTTCTCCTTTATTCCCCTTTCTTGGTAGAAGACATCATGTTCAATAGAATACTTTGTGAGTAGTAATAAATTCTCTGAAATTCATCAGGGAAAGGATTATAATCAAAGATCTTGTAGCTGGCATAATTGACATGTACACTTTTATTTTTAAATTCTTTACACATGCTTTTCAACAATTCCCTTCCCATTCTGAATACCTCTGCATATTTTTAGAGGCTGTTGCCAATCTGTCTTCCTGAGTGATCTGTGGCCTTCATGGTACAAAATTCCAGCTATTGAAACTTTGTTTCAATACCAAAGTGGAGTCTTAAAACCTGTGAGCTGAAAGTGACCATGACCACTGCCACAGAGTGGTGTCACTATGGTGTGGGAGGCTGAACTTCCGTGTGATAGAAATGCTCCTGAAGTATCATTAACAAGGATAGAACCATAGAATGCCAAAGAGTTAAAAGGGACCTTGGAAGTCACCTGGTCCAATGTATTCATTTTAAGGAAGAAGAAATTGACACACAAAGGAATCAATGACTTACCCAAGGACGAGGATGCTAACACCCACCATGGTGTTAACAGATTCAATGTAATTCAACAGGTATTTATTTATTTATTTATTTATTTGACTCTCACTTGCACTTAATCTCTAAACAATTCTCCTCAAAACTCTACTCAAACATAAATCTCACTCCAGATAAGCCAATAAAGTCACACCAACTTGAATAATAGTGTCAACATCCCTTTGTAAGCCTATGATTCATTTCCATGCTTGAGCAAACAACACTAAGTTCCAGTCTTATACACATAGGTAAGAAACATGTCCTAAATAAAGGATTGTAGATCACTTTTTCAGTAAGCATTTGTTAGGTGTTTTGTACATAAAATAGGCAGTATAGTAGAGTGGATAGAGAACCAGTCAGGGAGACTTCAATTCAAGTCTCACCTGGGACACATACTGGCCATGTGACTTTAAGCCAATTGCTAAACTGACCAGTGCCATAAGTAAAGCTCTAAGACTATAATTTGAAAAGGAGATGCTGACTGGTATTGGAAGAGGGAATTCCCTCACCTGGGAGTTCCCTATTCTAAAAGAAGTACCTTATTTTAACTCTATATGTAACGTTACTGTGAGAATACAAAGATAAAATGAAAACCAACCTTTCTTTGCCCTCTTTCTATTGAAAAGATACAAAATATATGCAGTTAACTAAATATAAGGTCATTTGTAGAGAGTCATTATTTAATCATGTTCAACTCTTTGTGACCCCATTTGGGGTTTTCTTAGCAAAGATACTGGAGTGATTTACCATTTCCTTCTCCAGTTCATTTTTCAGATGAGGAAACTGAGGTAAACAGGGTTAAGTGACTTGCCCAGGGTCACACAGCTAGTAAGTATCTGAAGCGAGATTTGAACTCATGAAAATGTGTCTTCCTAACTTCAAGCCTGGCACTTTATCCACTGTGCCATCCAGCTACCTTGTTGTTTAGTTGCAACTTTGAAAAGAAAGTTAGCACTAATAACTAGGGGTACCTGGAAAGTCTTCCCATTAAGAAATGAGGCTCCAGAGTCAGGAAGGGGACTGGGGACTGGAATTAGAGAAAGAATCCCAGGGGCTGACATATACCAGTGTACATTTAGTTGAGAAAAAACCCTACAGCTTTATCACTAACCTACTGTTGGAGGTTTATTTCTAAAATAACATTCCTTGGAGTGAAAAATAGGAAATGTAAACAGAATCTAGAAAGGGTCAGAAAAATACTTCCCTAAATAGATGTAAATTCCAAAGGACCCGAGGTTTACATTTGGGCTCACCCGTCTGGCAGCCCTTTTACTTCGTGAAGAGCTCCCAGGAGGCCCAGGCAGTTTCCGCCTGTGGCTTCTAGTTCATAGAACATACTCCAAGTCCCATGTGGGACACACAGGATTCTTCATGGCTCTCTTAGCCCAAGAAAGCATACACCTGTGAACTAATGAAGGCAAGTTTCCCCCAGCATCCATCCATCTGCCCATACATATATTTACGCACAACTCCAATCATCACACACACACACACACACACACACACACAGTCACAGAATCATGTCTCCAAAACCCAGAACAGGCTCTTTTGTGTGCCCTAGTGAAATTAGGAAAGTTGTACCTTTTTTTGTTATCATCCATGGATGCTTAATGTTAATATGAACCTTGTTTCCCTACAAAATCTATCTATTCACACTCCTACGGAAAGTTCCAACTTCTTTCAGAACCAGGCCAGAGAAATTTTGCTCGCCACACTCTCCAGAATCCCTTGTCTGTCTTCCTTTAAGACCCAGCAACCCTTCATGATGACTTTTTCTGAATTGATAGAGGATTATGAACATTACTGGCTCAGTGTCTTTCATCAAACAAGATTTATTAAGCAGCTACTATGTGCCAGGCAATGTGCAAGGTGCTAGGGGACTGCAGAGACAAAAATGAAACAATCCTTGCCCTTACAAAGCTTCAGTTCTACTAGGGGAAGGCATGGACATACATTAGCAAATACCAAGTAAATACAAAATAATTTTGAGAAGAAAGTGCTAATAGTTAGATTAGGAAAGAGGCAGCAGTTGAGAGATGGACTCGGAAAGCAGCTAAGGAATCTCCAGGGTGGAGGTGACAAGGTAGCCCATTTCGCTTTTACAGATGAGGAAACAGTCTCAAAGAGATTAAATGACTTGCCCAAGGTCACCCAACCGTGGGTAGTTCCCTATTTTTCCTAAGTCCAGCCATGATCCCTCTCCTCCTTTTTCCACCATTATTCTCACCATCTCCAAGTTCAAAACAATGTCTCCATCCCCAAAAAGTCAGTAAAACAGTAGTCCGAGGCATTCTAATCCTCTCATGGGTTTCCTCCATAAGCACTGAAGGTAATGTGTGGTGAGCCCTGCCTCCCAGCCAGAACTTGGGTTTCCATGGGCTGGAAAGAAGAAAATCCAGCTCTTAGCTCCAGCTCCTTTGAAGTTCATGCACACTCAGGGTAATATTTTTCCAGCCCTTCCTGAGCTATGTTTACATTATCCATATTTCATCCAAGTTCTTTCATTCCCCCTGCCCTCTCAGGCTTCCTCAAAGGTCCCTTCTCCATTTCATTTCTCTGATCAGTTGGGCAACTGTTCAAAGGTGAAGTCTATCACTAAGAAAGGAAATGCTGGCCAGAAGAAATGAAAACCTCACTTTGGTAATGTTTCCTGAACACTCCTGAGTCCTGGCCCTGTGAAATATAGATGAAAGAGATTATCCAGAGCCCTCTACTTCATTAGAACTGGAAAAGACCTTAGCCTTCTATTAAACAAGCCCCTTTATTCTACAAATAAGGAAGTGACTTATCCAAGATCACACTTGTGGCGCAAAACTAAGACTAACTAGTATCCCATGATCCCAAAATCCAGGTATTCTGACTCAGACCACTGGTCATTCTACTTGTCTACACTGTCTCCTAATATCACACCGCTGGCAGCATCCGTATAATAAAGCAGGGACATATACGTATATGTATATATAACTGGTCCTCCTTCCCTCCCTGCCTCTGCTGGTTCTCACCAAATGCATGTGTCTGCACACTCCAGCTTCTCCTGCAACTTATAACAATATAGAGGGACCATTCTTCACCCATTCCCACCCTACCTGCTTCCCCAGCCCCAAGATTTCAATGTCTGGCTCCAAGAAGGGTGACTGAAAATGCTCCAAGGAAGAATGAGGGAATTCCCCATCACCACATGACACCAGTGTTATTGCTACCACTACTACTACTGCTACTACTACTACCACTACTACTACTACCACTACTACTGCTACTGCTCCTGCTGCTCCTGCTGCTGCTACTACTATTGTGTACTGACCTATCTAGCATCTCTATGGTGCTTTAAAGTTTACATCTGTTTTTCATTTGATCCTCATAGAAACCCTGGGAAGTAAATGCTATTATTAATACCATTTTACAGATGGGGAAACTGAGGCTCAGGGAAGGTAAGTGAGCTAATAAGTTATCAGAGACAGGGTTTGAACAAAGGACATCAAGATTCCCAAGTCAAATACTCTTTTCAGTACACAGCCTCTTTCCCTGCCTCTCTCCTGAGCTAGAGCTGCACCAATTCCTACAAGAGCCCATTTTGCCCAAGGGGCAATAGAAAGAATTGTTTCTGAGAACCACAGGCAGAGGGGAAAGTTCTACAGTCTTGTCCCTAAGAAGACTGAACTATAGCTGAACTCCAAGGCAGCTCTACGGCCCAGGAAGGAGATGGTGACAACTCCATCCCCTCAGTTGCTTATTGTAACATCCAATTAGAAGATGCTCTACAGAATCAGGTCAAAGAGGACGCTCTCCTTTACATCCCTCAATATCAGCACAGCTGCAGGCCAAGGGAGGCCTAGGGAGGGTAGAGGGGAAAAGGTGGAAGGACTTGGTCTAAGTAACAACGGAAAATATTGAATGCCACTGGATTTCCAGCTCTACTACCAGCCTTGATAGCCAGACTTGACTATTTCAATGACAGAAAGGTTTAGGAGAATGTGAAGAAGGGGCAGTTCTCTCAGAATCACTGTTGTGTGGGATGCCAGGGCTGTGGGATGCCTGCAGATGTGAGAGCCAGAGCTGTCAAGCTAGTTCAAGAAGTAAACTCCTGCAAAGGAAGGAAAACCCAAAATCAGGGGTCTTGCCAACCTCCAAAGGAAAGTAAAAAGCCCAAGAATAGTCTTTTCTTTTAAGTCTTATTTTCCTACTGGAAGCAATTACCTTTGAAGAAGCTCTTTTCTTGCACAGATGAAAAACGATGTGCACAGAAAACTCAGCTCCCAGCCAGCCTGCAGAGAAAACATTTATGTGCTGTGGTGAAGGGGTCCACAGACTGATCTTCTGTTTCTGGCTTCTAGGGGGTGGGTCACTGAGTCATGGTATGTCGAGCTGGAAGAAACCTTAGGTGTCATGTGATCCAACCTCCTTGTGTTACTGATGAAGAAATGGGAGGAAGTAATTAGATGGCATGTCCCAGATCTCATAGGTAGTAAATAGCAGATGCTGGGAGCTAAGCCTCAACACTTATTTATTTGTTATAGTAAAACCATTGGAAGTAAACTTGATGTCCAGTGATAGGAGATTAGCTGAATAAATGACAGCATTTTAATACAACAGTTTATTGAGTTTTTTGATTTGGGTTTTTCTGTAATTTAAAAAGAATGGGGAATTCTTGCCCTGGAAACTTCTTCCCCTCATGCAAATTGGCAACTTGAATGTAACTTCCAATCTTGAAGAAGTATGTGGGACACTAAGAAATTGAGTGACAACTCCGGGTCACACAGTCAGTATTTATCAGAGACAAGATGAGCCTGGAGGTCTTCCTTACTCTGAGCATGACTCTCTCCAGTAAAACAGTGATATCAAACTCAAATAGCTATGGGGCCATTAAACCGTACATGGGCATCCCTGTCTAGAAGTGGGGAACCTGTGGCCTCAAGGTCACATGTGGCCTTCTGCATCCTTGGGTGTGTGTCCCTTTGACTGAGTCCAAATTTTACAAAACAAATTCTTTTATAAAGGCTTTTTTTTTAGTGCAGGCTATCTATTGATTTAGAAAACTACACATTAACATTATCTATGTTCAAGTGTATTTTTTTAAATATTTTCCAATTATATTTTAACCTGATTCCAGTCTCACTTGGGACTATTGTGGGCTAATGCAACCCACAGTGTGTTTGACACCTCACTGCCTTTCAAATGGAATAATAAAGTGCTATTTAAAAAAAAAAGGAATAGTGACAAGACCTGGTGATTCCATTCATAAGGTGAACTGGATGAGGAAACTCACCTGCAAATGGATGTCTTCTCTGCAACAGAGGTTAAATGACTTGCCCAAGGTCATACATCCAATATGTGCTGAGGTGAGACTTGAATCCAGGTCTTCCTGGCATCAAGGTTGGTTCTCGATCTACTACCACACATCCACTCTGATAAATATGAAGACTCTGTGTAAAAATCTATAAGAAGGTCACAAGGGACAGTCAGTAGAACCAAAGTCATATACATGTTGTCTAGAATTCTGAAAAAACAAACAACAAAATGAAAACACAGGAGAACAACCCAAAGGAACACAATTTCAGACACAAAAATAACATGCTTTTGACTTACTCTTTTTTGTTCATTCATTTGGTCATATTTGCTTATAAGCCAAAGGTTTTAGATAAGACTTTACTCCTTTTGTAGACTAATTTGATTATATGTTTCTGCTTCCCATTAATATTATGACAAAAATAATTAGATTTTCTAAAAATTAGAATAAGACTGCATATTAGGAAGGAAACAAGCCTTCTTCAAAGCACCAGGCATTATACTAAGTGCTTTGCAAACATTATCTCATCTGATCTTCTCAACAATCTTGTGAGGTAGATGCTATTGTTATCCACATTTGACAGTTGAAGAAATTGGGACAGAAAGAAACAGTTAAGGGGGCGGAGGCAAGATGGTGGAGTAGAAAGACTCACCTATGCTAGGTCCGAACCCACAGCCCATAGATTTCCTGTAAAAAGAACTCCTGACAAAGTCTGGAACAGTGGAAGCTGCACAGCAACACAGTGAAGGAGATTTCCGTTGCAGAGAGCC
>CM053769.1:582734346-583009006 GCA_028658325.1 Potorous gilbertii | reverse complement strand
GATATGGCCTATATTGAATTGCCTGCCTTCCCAAAGGGAATGGGTGGGCAGGGAGGGATGGGATGAAACTGGAACTTAAAGTTTTAGGATCAACTGTTGAGTATTGTTCTTGCTACTAGGAAATAAGAAATACAGGTAATGGGGAATAGAAAGTTATCTAGCCCTACAGGACAAAAGAGAAGATGGGGTAAGGGAAGGGAGGGATGATAGAAGAGAGGGCAGATTGGTGATATGGGTAATTAGAATGTCCAGTGTATTGGGGAGTGGGGAGGAGACAAATGGGGAGAAAATTTTGGAACCCAAAATCTTGTGAAAATGAATGTAAAAAGTTAAATAAATTTAAAAATAAAAAAAAAATAAAATAATACTCAAAAAAAAATATAACAAAAAAAAAAAAAAAAGAAACAGTTAAGTGACTTGTCCAGGGTCACACAGCAAGTAAGTATCTGAGGCCAGATTTGCTGAGATCTCACTGATTCCTGACCTAGAGCTCTGGCATGGATGTAACTGTAGTCAAGCCAAATGATAAAGGACAAGCCAAGAAACTGCTAGAATTAATGACAAATTAGATAGAAGCAACCTGGCTGCCTCTCTTAGGAGGCAGAGAACTCCCTGCTAATGCCTCCTGGCTGATCACTGGTCAGGGATTTTGAGAGAGATCCCACTCAGGTATTGATTAACCTAGCTCAGAGTTTTCAAACTCAGCTACTGAGTTCAGCCAAAGCAGATTAAAATGTAACCGGGAAATGTTTAATAAGATAAATAAAAATATAATAAATCCTAGATAAATGTTAATTTAGGCTTTTCTAAGTCAATATGTAGCCCACAGGGGTGTTTCTATTTGAGTTGGATACCATTAGACTAGATGATCTCTTAATTACTCTCTTGAGAATCTGTGATGGATGGATGGAGAAGACAGGGCTAGAGTCTATCCCTTTTATTAAGGGGATTTATTCTATGAAGTTTGGATTCAGTCAAAGGGTCACACTTGAGGACTTTGAGGACCACGTGTGGCCTCAAGGCTGCAGGTTTGCCACCCCTGAACTAGACAATGACAGTACATGTGAAAGGGACCTGAGGGTTTTAGCAGACTATACTACAATATGGGATATAATTATTATATACCCTCCAAGAATTTATGTGATCTTAAACAATATTAATAGAAGCATAGTATTCCAAAGAAGTCAGGTAGTACAGTGGATAGAGCACGGTGTGACCAGGAAGACCTGAGTTCAAATCTACTCTCAGACTAATCTTCTTAAAGTGCAAATCTCTACTCAGATATTTACCAACTCATGTGTGACCCTGGGCAGGTCCCTTAACCCTGTTTGCCTCACTTTCCTCATCCCTCAAAATGGGCTGGAGAAGGAAGTGGCAAACCATTCTAGTACATTTTCCAAGAAATTCTCACCTGGACTCATCAAGCGTCTATCATGACTGAACAACAAATAGGTTAAATAGATTCTTGGGTAGCTAGGTGGATAGAGCACCAGGTCAGGAGGACCTGAGTTCAAATCCTGATTCAGGTACTTACTAGCTGTGTGCTCCCAAGCAAACCATTTCACCTTTGTTTGCTTCAGTTTCTTCAACTGTAAAATGGAGATTGATTATAATAGCATCTATCTCCCAGGGTGATTGTGAGGTCAGATGAGATAATATCTATAAAGCACTTAATATTGCCTGGCACAATGTCTTAATAGATGTTGAGTTCTTTCTTTCCTTCCTTCAGATCAAGGGTCCCATTGCATTCTGCCTAGTCATCCCACAGCTAACGCATTACATCCAGACCTAGGCTCATTTTTGGAAGGACAGTGACAAGTTAAAGCATACCCAGAGGCAGGCCACCAGCATAATGAAGGGTCTCAGAACCATATCATCTAAGGCTTGGTGCATAGCACTAGGGGTGTTTGTACTGGAGAGCAGGAGCCTTAGGAGGGACATGATAGCCGTCTTCAAGTCTCTGACAGGTTGCTACACTGAAGAGGAATTAGGCATGCTTTACTTGGCACCGAAAGAAGAACCAGAAATAACGGGTGTGACTTTCAAAGAAGTAGATTTTGGCTCAACAGATGAAAAAACCTCCCAATAATTAAAGTTGTTCAAAGTGGGACAGATAATAAGTTTTCTATCCAATAGGCCCCTTCAAAGGGACACTAGAATACTGCCTGTCAGCAGAACTAGAATTTGTGGAAGATGAGGAATTTGCCCCAGGGCACATATATTTAGAGAGATCTAATAACACCATCTTATGGTAGGCTTGCCCGGTCTGTCAAGTGTACCATCAGTAAGTACCTACTCTGGGTCGGGCACTGCACTGGGCCCTGGGGATACAAAAACAAGGAATGAAACCATGTCCACATGCCAAAAGTTTCCAATTGGGAAGACTATAGGAAAAATATACAGCAAATGTATGAAAATATGTACAACATAAAGAGAATACAAGAAAAGTAGTGGAATGCAAAGAAGCTTAAGAAGGTAGGTAGACTGTAGCGATTGAGGGGATAAGGAAAGACTTCATTTCCAGTATGGTCCTTACACCGTATCTTGAAGGAAGAAGAAGATTCTATGGGATGGAGATACAGAAGGAGTGATTTCCAGGCATGGGTGACAGGCAGTGCTAAGTGAGGGAAATGAGAGACGGACTCATGTGAGTAAGGAACAGACAGAAAGCCAATCTGACTGAATGACAAGTGAAAGATTGTTTGAGGCAAGGCAATAAAGGGTTTTAAAATCTAACAGAGGATTTTACATTTGATTAGAGGCAATAGGAAGTCAGTTCAATTTACTGAATAAGGGTAGTGGCATGGTAAGACCAAGGATGAAGGGTCCTTCCCTTTGCCCCAAAGCACAAAAATCCCTGGTAATAGCTCTACTTACTAAGAATGTTACAGAGGCTATTAATGTTTGGGAATACATTGAACTAGATGTTCTTTAAATAGCTGTCCAACTCTCAGATTTTGTGACTGTAAAACACTTGATAGCTTAAATGCTAAACTGATGTTGGTTCAGTCTAAGGAAAAACTTCCTTCCCACTGGTCCAAGGACAAAAACACATTTAGAACAACTTAAAAGAACTAGGGAATAGGATCTCCCTTCTCTTCCTTGAAATGATTCTACCCAAGATGTTTGATATGGGGATTCCAAGGAAATTCTGCCTTAGATTCAATACTTTCCAGACATTTTCTAGTCACCAATACTCACCTGATAGCTCATTTGATTTTTCCTGACTCAAAAGGGAGACAAGAGAATATACAGATTTCTCACTAGATCAAAGATTTGTTGACTGATCTCCAGAGTTTAAGCCTTGAACAATCCTCTCTAATATCTCCTAGGTAGAGAATTGGGTTTCCTTTGTTCAATACCACATACATGGATCCATGGTAAGGGATTTGCCTTCCTGTCTTCCTCATTTTGGATTTAAATGGAAGTGTCTTAGTGCCCCCAACCCTTCATGGCTATCCCACAATGTATCAGTGCAAGTGGTAACCCCAGAAAAGTTTTACCAAGTACCATCCAAGTGTGATGGACAGGTGTGCCCCCATCGAACTCAGAAATATTCAATTGAGTGACGTTTTCGGTAGCTTTATTGTTTGAATTTGCATAATAATAGTCAAACTTTTCTAGTGTTTTTAAATTTACAAAGCACATTCCATTCCACACATTTCCCCAGTGGACTCCTCGCAACAGCCCTGAAATGAAGTAGCTACTATTACCCTTGTTTTATACAGAAGGGCACCCAGGGTAGTAAGGAACTGAAGCCAGATTCAAGGATGGCATTGTTGTTCAGTCATTTCAGTCTTGTCCAACTCTTCATGACCCTGGTTTGGGGGGTTTTTGGCAAAGATACTGGAATGGTTTGCCATTTCCTTCTCCAGCTCATTTTACAGATAAGGAAAGTGAAGCAAACAGGGTTAAGTGACTTGCCTAGAGTCATACATCTAAGTAAGTGTTTGAGGCTGGATTTGAACTCAGGTCTTCCTTATGCCAGTCCCAGCCCTCTATCCATTGTGCCACCTAGCTGACCAAGTTTCTCCTGATTCCTTGTCCAGCATTTTATGCACTACAAAGTAATACCGCTTTCAAAACCAAATGAACAAACAAACAGAAAAGGCATTCCACATAAGACACTGAGTGGCAGAATCCCAGGTAGTTTTTATTCAGCCCCTGCCCTTGCAAATGGTGGTTGATGTGCTACAATGAAGGCAAGGAAGGTCAGATGATATCTGGAGGTCCACACTCACCCCTGCACATTCTGTTCATCATTAATACTGAACCACAAAAAAATGCTCCTGGAAATATTTGTCATCCAAATAACAAGTCAAAAGTACGCACTTCAAATGGCTTCTGCCCCCAGCTGTGCATCGGTCCAGAAATGTTTATTTTTAGATGATGTATGAGGAAGAGAAACAGCTGGAAAAGTGGGGTAAGGAGGCTCAGCAACAGCTTTCCAAAGAAAAGTGGCATCTCCAGACATACAGAATCCAATTGTCTGAGTGGGCACCTCCTCAGAGCTTCTCCAATCTAGCTGGAAGCAGGGAAGGGAGAAGGGAATTGGCACAAGCTCAAGATCAGTGTTTCAAGCTCAAGCTTGATATCTAGCAGAAGGTGAAGAAGTGGGCCAGCTTTGTAGGTGCTGCTGCAGAACTTGACTGAGAAGATCTAGAGACTGGGATTAAAGAGCCCATACCATTTCAAAATGTTCATGGGGGTTTTATGACTTTCTCCTGCAATTTATTCCTCCTTTTCCTATTCTTCTGTTTACATAGATTTATGATTAAGTAAAGTTAAATGACTTGCCTGGGGTCACACAGCAAAGTATCTGATACCGAATATGAAGTCTTCTTAACTTCTGTGCTCTTTATTCACTAAGTTACCCAGCTAACAGATAGAAAGATAGACAGATAGATGGATAGATGGATGGATGGATGGATGAATGGATAGATGGATAGGTGGATGCATAGATGGGTGGATGGGTGGATGGATGTATGGATAGATGAATAGATAGAACGTTTATTCCATGAGCAGAAAACCAACTTAATTGTGAGTTGGGAGGTGACCCAGAAGGGTATCGAAGAGAAAACTTATCCAGGAGTCAGTATTTGTCACAGTAAATCTACACACAAATACTTGGGAGTCAACTGTATGTCAAAACCCCTTGCTGTAGGAAGAAAAGGAGAGAAGGAGGAAGAAATAGAGAAAAAGGAAGATGGCAAAAAAAGAAAAAGAGATGAGGAAAGAAAGAGAAGTAGGGAAAATACTTTCTACACACCTGTCACTCAGATATCTATCTCCTGTCACTCACATACCTCCTGAAATCACCTACGCTACCACTCTAAATAAATCAATCAACTATTGATTAACAGGAGTTCAGTGCTGTGCTGTGCTGGGCACTTCTGAATCTTACAAAGACTCTGAAGATCACTGACAAGATAAAGTACCAGACACAGAAGTCTTTTCTTGATCTAAACCTAAACATTCAAACTCTATTGAAGAGAGCGCATCTCCAAAGGACTGGTCATGTTGTTCAAATGTCAAATATACATTTGCATAAAAGACTATTTTACAGTGAACTCATGCAAGGAAGGTGTTCACATGGTGGTCAGAAGAAGTGATACAAGGACACTATCAGTCTCTCTGAAGAACTTGGGAATCGATTGCGGGATGTGGGAAACACTGGTAAAGGACCACTCAGCATGGCATGCCCACATCAAAGAAGTTATTGGGCTCTATGAGTGAAACAGAATTGCAGTAGCTTAGAAGAAAACTGAGATGCACAAACTTAGACATAGACACATCTCCACTCCAAATGTTCATATGGACCATTTGTGCCTGACTTGTGGTAGAGTGTTCCAAACTCCAGTCAGTCTGATCAGCCACAGCTGAACATGCTGTACCCTTGACTCCAATATAGTGATGCTGTTTTGGCAACCCACTAAGGCACTAGTGGGGGAAGGTGGAGTGTAAAAGAAGTATATGACATGGTCTCTGACCTCAAGAGATTTTTAGTTCTAGGGAAAAAAACATGGAAGAATTAAGAAATAATTAAATGTCAAGTTGATTGACACTGGTTGAACTTCAGAGAAAGGAGAGAAATCAGTATAGTTGGAACAATCTATGGAAACTTGATAGAGTAGGTTTGGTAGAGAAGGACAAAGACCTTCTGGGAGCTATGGAACTAAATAGAGAAGGATAACAAGGAGAGCTGAGTTGAGTTGAGCATGGAATACTTGAAATAGAGTGAAGCAATGGGTCTGGCTGGAATGGAGGGTGAGTGGTGCAAAATAGGGTTAGAAAAAGAAAGTGTGACCACATTATGTAAAACCAGGCAGGGCAGTTTCAACTTGAGGCAGTAAGTCATAGGAAATGTTTTAAGTTCATTCACAGAAGAAATGTTTTGAGGAAGACTGGAAGAGATTGGCTCAAAGAGTAGAGCTGAAGAAACACTGCTCAATCTGAGGTTAAAGGACCCGGATCCAAACACCAGCGTTGTCACTTACTACCTGCTTAAATTCACATGTCACTTAACCTGCTTTCTGGGTCTTAATTTCTTTATAAATTAATGAGACTCAACTAATTGACCCTAGGTTGCTTTCCAAGTGTAAACCTGAAATTCTCTGATCTTTCCCCATAAAACCTTTCTAACCTGAGTTCAAGAAATGGACTATTTTTCCTCCCCATCCCAGTTTGGACATGTCAGTCCCATGACTAGCTTTCTTCTTCCCTTTCCAATTATACACTTACTCTTGACCTTCATATATAGGATTTTTCTCCACTATCAATGTATAGCTTGGTCTAATCTTATGGTCTCCAAGGCCCATGGCTGCCTTACTTCATCAGTGGAGGCCTGCCAGCCTCCAACCTTTCTGACACTTGTTAAATAATGTGTAGAATGTATATAAGATTGTATGCCGTCTCAGGGAGGGAGTGGGGAGGGAGGGGAAAAAAATCTAAGATATATGGAAGTGATTGTAGGACACTGAAAATAAATAAAATAATTTAAAATTAAAAAAAATCATGTTCTCTCCCTTGATTATTTCTAGACATCTTGAGTCCTGCCTAGGTCTAAAGGAAAGTACCATCCTCTTGGTTGCTATGTGGTTGCCCTCCTGACCTGATATGGAAACTGATCACCCTGGCTTCTGAGACCCAGATGTATGTCTCTGGCTGGAATCCTGACCACAATCTTCAAGCTTTCCTTGGAAACTTCCCACATCTTTTGCACTGCAGCATGATTCCCCTTCAAAGGGATGCTTTATCCACCAGGAGAGGCTGTTTGTGTTTTCATGTGGCTGTTCCCCTTTGATATCTTTAGATGCTGTACATACTTGTGGCCTGATAAATGTAGATTATGATGTAACTTCCAGGATTTAATATAGGTTATGTACACAGAGCTGTCACCGGATAAATTCTGGTCAGTGTCCCTCATAAATGGAAATTAAATAAGTGATCCAGGGATTATGGATTTGTTCTTGGAAGCAGAATGCTGTGTTTGATGTTGAAGTAGGTAGTGGTTTGGGAAATCACGAATCACCCGTATGGTTATTACCTAAGATTAAGCTCTATAAATTGTTTATCAGAGTGAGATCTAAGGTGATCAATAGAAATCAAGGGAGTTCAGGTGTAATCCCAGAGCCTGTTAATAGGCAATAAATTTATCAGCTTTCAATTATCTTTACTAAAACAAAATCTCTTATTGTTATCATTCAAATCAGCGATGTGATACAAAAATTAATTTGATAAAAGCAAAGGCTTGACTTCCCAGTTATATTTTGCTTGGGTTGTTGTTTAAAAAAATAGTTTTCATTCCATGAATACAAACCATATTGACCAGAGATGGGAAAGTGCGATGGATGCCACTGAGGGGAAATTTTCTTGGGAGTCAATATTTGCCACAGTGATTTCCTAAAATGGATAATCTGCATACAGATTGAGAGCAAACTATGTCAGATTACTTGGGTATAAAACAAAAAGAAAGATGGAGAACAGGGGAAAAAGAGTCAATGGGAATAAAAGAGAAAGGAAGGAAGAAAAAGGTGACAGAGAAGGGAAAAAAAGAGAAAGAAAGAGGGAGAAGAGAGAAGGAAGGAGTGTGCCTTATGTGTCAAATGAGAAAACTGGACTACATGTTATATCTTCGGCCCTTCTTAGCTCTAAGTCGTGCAATCCAATAAAATGAAGGAAGGGAAAAAGAGATAAATACGAAAACAGAGAAATATTTTTAATGATACAATAAGCCATAGTAAATAATAAAATAAAAAATAGTTTAAAAAATTAGTAAACGTTACAAATGCATTATTGAAAAACAAGGTCCATTGGTCCTATGGTGAGGTAAAGGGACACCAAAGGAATAGACCAAGAGCTGTCCTGCTATCCTAAACATGTCAGGAGAAATCAAGGATGACCTCCAGCATGCTAGTTAGGCCCTGATTTGGCAAAGTCATGGGAGAGTATGAATAAGAGTTACACTGTATAGACAGGCATGGGTGGGCTGTGTTCTGCATCACTGGAAGGAGCATCCAAATGGGTGAGATCACAAGCCCAACTGGGTGTGTCTGGAAAAATAAGCATTTTTGGTTCTTACCTAGGTCTCCGTAGTAAGTGTCTCATTAGGGAGGGAGACTCTTGCATTTCCCTTGATTTCATTTCCAAGTCAGGCCTGAGCACTGTTCAGGGCAGCCCAGAGGCTTGAGACAATTCAGAATGTGTGGGCACCACAAAGATCTTTCGTGAAGGCATCAACTCTGGTCCCATGTAATCTTTCGCTCCTCTATCCTACAGCTTTCAATTTGTTCTTTTTCCTTGGAATGGCCATTTTCTATCCAGAGTGTTTTTCTCTTCCTCTGCTACACTCTTTCTTGTGATACTTTTATTAGCTTCCATGGGTTCATTTATCAACTCTATGAGGACAATTATTAGATCGACATGACTCGTCCCAGCCTCCATTCTGAGGTCCAGTCCTACAACAAACACCAACTCTCTATTAGACATCTATAATTAGATGGATAGTAGGCATCTCAAATTCAGCATATTCCCAAATAGAACTCATTGCCTTTCTACAGAAACTCAACCCTCTTCCTAACTTCCTTGTTTCTGCCAAGGGCATCACCAGCCTTCTAAAAATGCAGATTGGAAACCTTGGAATCATTCACAACTAATCATTTTCTCTCCCTTTCCATAGCTTCTTAGTTGACAAGTCTAATCAATTCTACCATCACAATAACTCTCTCATGTCTCCCATGCTCTCTACTCACCTATCACCCAAGCTCAAGTTGTTATCATCTCCCTGCTGGACCTGCTGCATTAACCTCCTAATTGTTCTACCTGCCTCCAGTCTTCCTCATTCCAATTCTTCCACACAGTTACCTAAAACACAGATCTGAAGATATCACTCCCCTACTTAATAAATTCCACTGTCTCCCTTTTACTTCCAAGAATGAATGTAAATCCCTTTGTTTGGTAGTTAAAGTCTTCCACAATCTGACTCCAACTTAACTTTCTGTCATTATGCATTATTCTCCTTCTTGCACTATTCGGTCCAGCCAAAATGGCTTTCTTGATGTTGTGCATATGGTATTCCCCAATCTGTTGTCTTTACACAAATGACTGGACTTCTCTTTCTCCTCATCTTTGCCTTTTAGAATCCCAAGCATCCTTCAAAGAACTGCTCAGATGCTGCCACCCCCTCCATGGTGGTTTTCCCAACCTTCCTAAATGCTAGTGTCTCCCCTTCAAAATTACCTAATATTTACTTTCAATATATATTGTACATGACTAATATGGAAATATGTTTTACATGGTTGCACATGTATAATCTATATCAGGTTGCTTTCTGTCTTGTGGAGGGGGATGAGAAGGAGGGAGGGAGGAGAAAAATTTAGAACTTGAAATCATAAAAAAAAAAGAATGTTGAAAATTGTCTTTACATGTAATTGGAAAAAAATAAAATACTATTCACATTTTAAAAATAAGCAGCTGTCGTTTGTAGTTATCTGTGCATGTGTTGTTTTCTCCTAGAGGACAGAAACTGCCTCATCTTTCTCATTGTCTCCCTAACACCAGCATAGCCTGGAGCATGTTAGATGCTTAGTAAGTGTCTGTAGTTTATGAATTGATTCTTCTATCCATTAGAATGTAAACCCCTTGCAAGCAGGGACTACCTTTTCTATTTGTATCCCTGGCATTTAGCACAGTACTTTGTACCATAAGTGCTTAATAAATGTCTCATTCATTCATTGCTTGAGAAAGAGCCTAGTACACTGTGGATCCCCAACTGTGGAGGCTGCCAAAGTGTGTAAATAACCATGGACCTGGGTTGCTGGAAGGAAAAGAAAGAATGGACTTTGCATTGGCTCTTTACAGTCAGTAATGCAAGGCAAGACAGTCTTGCTGAGAAGGTTGGGCCACTGGGCAGTGTTTGAGAAGTCTAAGGGTCTTGCCACTTTACCCTTCCCCCAGGAAGACACTAATAAGACACCTAGGACAAAATGCTTCATCACTGTCTTGGAAATAATTCTCCCACTCCCACTCACTTGGAATCAAAAACTGTTAGGTGCTTCTAGTTCTAAAATCATATTCCACCTCCTTCATTTTACTGATGAGGAAACTGAGGCTTACAAGGAAGAAATAGCTTGCCCAAGATTGCCTGGTAAGTTAATTATAAAGCCAGGGGTTATAGGTTACTCCTTGGTCCAGTACTCTCTCCATAGTGCCATGTGACCTGGGAGACCATCATTATTTCAATACTTTAAAAGGACTTTGGACTAATAACCAAAAAATGTTGACAAAATCTTTGTGCATATTCAGAGCTCACCCTGGTGGAATCACCCACATATTGTGAACATCTGGCAGTCTCACTTGAGGATGAGGAATTATGGAGAAGCACTATGTAAGATCATTAGGGCCAAGGATGCAGTGTAGACAATGTAGGTAACAGCAGCAGTGGGGGTACAGGAGATGATAAACAAGGGCATCTGCAGTGATCTCAGACTTCTCTCTGACCTGCCCTCAGAGACAGATGGGTTCTGACTGAGAAGATTCTTCTCTCCAAATTGCACTTGTGCACTGCCTAAAATTCTTCATTCCACTTCCATCATGTTCCCTTGCATTCCACCAATAAGAGTCATTTAGGTTAATCCTCAAATACCATTCATTTACACATTAATATGAATTAATCTAATCAGATGATTTTCTTCCTGATACTTGCAGATAGAGAACATCAGTTTTGATGAAAAGAGGTGGAAAAGGAAGAGGGAGAACCCTTAGACACATCTAGGTGTAGGTGTGGTGTGGGATGGAGGGGAAAAGAAAACAAAGTGATCTTGCACAAGGTTATCCAGTGATAGCCTTTAGGAAGCCAGCAGGCAGCATGAGGTTAAAGAAAAGAGCAAAAAGTAACAGAGGGCAAAGAAGCTCTATTTCCTACCTGTGTGGCCTTGGATGAGTTGGGCCTCAGTTTCCTCACATATAAAATGAGGAAGTCTGATCTGATGATTTCTAAGGTCCCATCTAGCTTTAAATCAAAATGATGATCTTGGAGGTGGGGAGATGTCAAATTATTATCTAGCTACTTGGTAGAACCCTGTATGGCTTTGAGAAAGAGAACTTTCAAGACTCTTCAGTCATTTCATGGTCCAAAGAAAAGGTTGAAGTCATTCCAAAGCCTTTAGACTGAGACTCTCAGAGCTACTCACCACTTCATTTTTGAGACATCTAGCCAGAATACAAACAATTAAAATACACTAAAACAAAGCAGCTCTCGAAAAGTGGCATAACTTTTTTCAACATATGCTTTTCTAACCTTTTGTACTATTTAGTTTTGTGTGATGTTACTGCTGCTATTAAGATCAATCCCTAGGAGAGTTCTTTACATTCTAAACTTGAACTAGACCAAGTGTCTGTCCTGTGCTTTGACCTCTACTGGTCCTATTTTTTAAAGAAAAGGAAAGGAAGGTGTCTCGATTTCACACACCCTCAAGCAAAGGAGAATAGAGCCCCGATCTGTACTTACTTTGTGGGCAAGTCACTTCAAACTCTCTGGAGCTAATTTTCTTCCTCTGTAAAGATTCGAAATCAGAAGATCTGAACTGAAATCCAGATTCTACCACTTTTCCCTATGTGTCCTTGGGCACATTTTTTTACCTCTCTGAATCTCAATCTTTTCTGTCAAATAAAAACCTAGTCACCAGAACTTCTCGAAATCCCCTCTCAGCCCTTTATATAATATTGTGATTCACTTACTTGGAGTAGGAACCAGACAGACTAAAGTTCAAATCCTGCCTGAGACACAAGCTTCTGCCAACCTTAGTATATTCGTCTTTTAAATGGGATTAGTGTTGAGGTTCTACTTTACTGTTGTGAGGGTCACATGAGTTCACAGTGCTCTCAAATCTCAAACCTCTCTACGAATGGGAATTACTATTACTACCTGTTGTAAGGTCAGATGAAAGGACGAATGCAGAAGTCCTTTGAAAAGCAAAAAGTCTTATACAAGTGTGAGGTAAAGATTATTATTAATAATAAAAGCTAGCATTTATGTAGCACTCTATGGTTTCCAAAGTGCTTTGTCTATTTACATATAGTATCTTATTTGGTTATTATATTTTTAAAAGTCTCCACTTTAGAAGTCCCTGTTTGGGGACCGGGGGAGGGGGTGCAGGTGGGAAAGCGAGCCCTACAGGGTGGGGATGGAGCCGGGAGCGCTGTGAGCCAGGGGCTGGGCTGTTGCCCGGGCTGGAGCTGAAAGGGCCAGATCCAGCATTCCCGAATTGGAGGAGTGTCCTCGTTCCCTCCTCCCGGCTCTGCTCGACCCCTCCCACTTCCTCTCAATGAACTGCTCCTGTCAGGGTGCTGGGGCAAAGAGAAAACTTTCTCCTGGGCGCTGCAGGCTGACACTGACTGGCTCCCTGCCTCTAGTCGCTGCTCTGAGAGGACCCAGCAGCCCCAGTAGCACTTGCCATGGCCTTGCCCAAAGGCCTCTTGGTAGCCTGGGTGTTCAGCCTATGGCCAGGTAAGTGTCGCCCTTAGGGTGTCAGCCCTCGGGTCCCTACCACCACCGCGGTTACCTTCACTGAGCTCAGGGAGTGGGGTATGGATTCGTAGCTTTGTCCGCACTCTGGACGCCCGGAGTGGCTTGGGGGAGGTTTGCAGAGCTGCGCTCAAGGACTTTAGCCCATCCAGGAATTCTGCTGGGGCTAATATCCATCAAAGTGTCTTTAAAGTGGAGAATGGGGAGGCTGCTTGGAGTTGCATTTTGTTTGGGTTTGATATTTCGGTCCTTTAAACTTGACGAGGCAGACGCGATGACTTTAGCGTCTGTCCTGCAGAAGCAGCTCCTGAGCCGTCCTGGGTACATCTCTTGGCCCCCGGAGGCAGGACCAAGACCCAGGCTGGCTAAGGGAGAGAGGAGAGGCATAAAGGGGGGGGGGGGGAGGGGAGCGGGGTGGATGGCAAAGACTGACCAGAGCCTGAGAAGGCTCTAGAGCTTCGGGGAGAGGACTCCCTAAAGTTTGGGGAGCTGGGGCAGTAGTCGGGGTTGTTCATCTAGGATGGGCAGGCGGGAACTGAGGGCTGTCTTGTCTCATTACTGGAGTCCTGTCTGAGAGCCACCCCTCCAGAGTTTAAAGGGAACAATTTTCTGTACTCCTCCGATAGGATCGGGGCACACGGGAGACTGCAAGAGCCTCCCGCCTTAGAAGTGGCTAACCCCCAAATCTGGTTGGGACGGGGCGGGGGAGGGGCGGCGAGGAAGGGCAGCGTTGCCCGTCACTCTGGTAACGGAATCCCCTGCCTCAATGTAGCTGGGCTAGTTGGCTTTGGCTCCTTGGGGACCACTGGAAACGTTACAGGATACCCCGAGAGAGAAGGGAGCATCTCCTCTCTTCCTTCCTTTCTGCTCTCTTTTCCTTGCCCCCTTCCGAAATATGCAATTACTTAATAATCCTAGGGAAGCCGCAGCCGAGGCTCCCTCCTCTGTCTAATCCAGACCATGTGTGGAGGCATATAACACGTTGACAAATCTGGGTTTGCGTTGTGCGCACAGTCCCTAAAACGAGACTCTAGGCTCTTACCAACCCAGAGGGCGCTCAGCGCTGCGCCTAGCTCCGAGGGTCCAGGCCCTCCGGGAAAATTGGGACCAGTAGACTGCTCCTCGATAGCACGTAACTTCTCCCGTTGCCCAGACCCTGCCAGTGTTTAGTGGGCTCCCGTGAGCTTTGAAGCCAATGGTAGTTTTTTTGCGATTCAGAAACTCTAGCGGAGAGAAGGAAGAGAGGTGTCTGACCCCTCGAAAGCCGGAGCCCAAGGAGCCCCGGCTAGAGAACAGAACTCTAGCTCCCAAATGACACAAGGGAAACAAAAATACTGGACCTTCACTCAGAGGGTGTAGGATCCAATTTAGTCTGCCATTTTTTCGGTGCTAACTTTGGACAAGTCTGCATCTCAGGTTCCTCATCTGTAAAATGAAGGAGATGATTTTTAAGGTCCCTCGCTGCTCTAATTCTCTTGCTATGTATGATGTGGGTTCGAATCCTGACCACAGTTTATTTCTTGTGCGACCACTGCGTTAAATGATCTCTCAGATCACTTTCCGAGTCGATTTCTAAGTACCTAAGGCAGTTTTTAAAGACCGGACTTGAGTGCAGCTAATTTTAAAAGCCCTTATATAGCCACACAGATGGGGGTTTTCTTACACTCTCTACGGTACTTGGGGAAATTTTTCATGTATAAATGAAATTTTCAGAAAGCTTTTTTTTTTATTTCAATGAGGTTGGGAGTGTGGGGTGATGTTTAGAAATTTACTTGCCTTTAAAAATACCTTTTTTTGTACAGCAGATGGTGATGTTTTTGCAAACTAGAGTGTTATGTTACAATTCTAAGCATCATATTTTAAAAGGATACCAACAAACTATATAGTGCATGGGGGTGGGGAGGAGGTGTCTGGAAAACTAAGTTATGTGAAGAAACTGGTGGTGATTAACCTCTAGAAGAGACCTGGGGGAATGAGATCGCTGTTTCCAAGTACTTGAAATGTTGTCATGTGGAAAAAGAATTAGCTCTCTTCTCTGGTGTTCCTGAGGAAAGCAACATTCATAGGCGGAAGGTTTAATTTTGTTGTTTGATTTTTGAATTGGACCTGTGATTTCATTGGTATAGAAAATGCCCAGCGAGGAAATTACTTGTAGGGAATCAGTAACTTGTAGTCAAAGAGTTGCCTGGAGCACTGAGAGGTCGTGACTTTACCTAGCCTCTCCAAATCAACACATTTCAGAGATGGGACCTGAAGTGTGGTCTTAACCCCGGGGCTTTCCCTTTATCTCCTCTGGTTCGAACTAGAGATGGAGATTTCTGCTCAATGTAGGGAAGAAATGTCTTAGTTCTACAGTTGTCTAACATTGAAAGGGAGAGCCTCCAAAAAAAATAGTGCACCTCCTGTTACTGGAAGTGTTTAAGAAAAGAGCAGATAAACAGCTACTACTTTTTTAGGGGAACCCTGAATGAGTTTTGAATGAGTTTTAGACTTTGTATATTGGACTTTCTTAATTATCAGTCAGCAGAGGATTGACTGGTGAGCTTTTTCTTTGTAGGAGACTGCCCTGGAAATACATAGATATATAAGAGTTAGGGTTTTTGGGGGGCTTCCCCCCTCAGGGGGCTTTATTGTCTGATTAGGTAGATAGGATATACACATTTTAAAAGGTGACTAACACAGTGTAGTAAATACTGAAGAGTGGTGCCCTAGGGATTCTGAGAAACTTATGGGCTGAGCTGATCAGGGAAGGCTTCATGAAGGAGGTAGCACCTTAACTTGACTGGAAAGGATAGGCAGGTTTTTAACTTCCCCTTAAAGCAGGATTCACTTTTATCCTAGTTTATTACTTCATAGGAATAGGATTGCTTTGAGAACTGATCAATAGATCCTCCAAGAGAGGGATACAATCTAGTATCCATTGGCAACAGGATAGAACAAAGATTCATTTAGTGGAAAATATACTGGATTTGGAGTCAGAGAATCTGGGTTAAAATCATGGCTCTGTTACTTGATTTCTCTTGGCCTCAGTTTCCACCTCGTAAAATGAGAAGTTAAGGAGATGAATAGATTATTTTGGCAGATAGATGGCAGTGGAGAGAGAGAGAGCACTAGGTTTGGAGTCAGGAAGACTTTTCCTATTTCTGAGCCCAAATCTGGCCCCGAAACTCAATAACTGTGTGACCTTGGGCAAGTCACTTAACCCTGTTTGCCTCAGTTTCCTTATCTGTAAAATGAGCTGGAGAAGGAAATGGCAAACTACTACAGTATTTCTGCCAACGAAATCTCAAATGGGGCCATAAAGAGTTGGACCTGACTGCAAAATGACTGAACACCAACAAAACGAGGGGGTTGAACTAGATAGCCTCTAAGGTTCTTTCCAGCCCTAAATCTATGATTTTATGGTCATTCCAAAAGCATCTTTCTACACTCTCTTCAACAACTTTTACAAATAGACACCATGACCTCTATGGGACAATGTACGGTGGTGAGTATAAGGGTCTTATTTTTATATGACTTCAAGCTCCCCTCCTCTTATACACTTGATGACAAGACTCTATCAGTACAATTGCAAAGTCCTCAGAGTTTGTCTTTATTACCCACTCATCTCCCTTTTGCACTTCTATCTGCTCCCATCCCTTCTCCTCTCCTCCTCAGGTATTCTCATACTTCTCTATGACTGCCCAAAAGTCCCCCAAAACATCTAGTTCTGCTCTCCGCCACTGCATTCCTACCACTAATATTAGCTCTCCCTAAAAATTTCCATCTCTTAACAGTCTAACAGCAACTAGGTATTAGGGAAAAAAGCAAAGCAAGTCACACTCAAGTGTGAATGACTGATAATGGCAGGGTGGTACAATGTTGGCTTTAGTGTCTGAGAACCTTGATTCAAATACCATCTCTGCTACTTATTCTCTGTGTGACCTGGGGCAAGTCCTTTTCTGGGCCTTAGTTTCCTCATCTGTAAAAGTTCCCTTTCAACTCTTAATCTATTATCCTACTCGTCCACTAGGTGGCGCCACAGTGCACACACCACTAAGCCTGGAGACGGTAAGACCTAATTTCAAATCCAACCTTGGACACTTAGCAGTTGTGTGACCCCAGGCAAATCAGTCAATCTGTTTGCCTCAGTTTCCTCAACTCTCAAAAGGAGGTAACAATAGCATCTACTTCCTAGAGTTGCTCTGGGGACTAAATAAGTATCTGTAAAGGACTTAGCACTACCTAGCACATAGTAGGAGCTCTATAAATGTTGTTATTATTTTTATTTATTATATTTCCTTAAAATAGAGGTCATAGTTTTACACCTATGTCACCCAGTCCAACCCCCTCATTTTACAGATGATGGCATTTTACAGAGGCAACTGAGACCCCGGGAGGCTGAACGATTTGCCCAAAGTCAGGTTTAAATGTCAGTACAAAATTATAAGCTGCTCCCTCTGTGACCCCTTTAACTTTCCTTTTGTCCATTCATCTCTATTTCTGCGTATAAATGTTTCCTTTTATGTGATTGTATTCAGTAACAACTCTTCTTTTGCCTATGCTTTCTTCCTTTACATTATGAATCTCCCCTAGATTTCTTTATATTCTTCATATTTAACAACCTTAATTACATTATCATATCATATTTCCTTAATAAACTCTACAGTTAGTAAGTCTGGTTTACATATAGGACTAGTATGTGTCAGCAATATTCCAGGCTCTAGGTCGAGCACTATCCATGCATTTGCCACAATTTATTCAGCCATTTCCCAATTCTTAGATTTTTGGTTGTTTCTAATTTTTAGGCAATGACAAAAATGCTGCTAAAAATATCTTGAACATAGAGCTTTTGATGAATGACTTCAGATGGGAGTCTGCTAGGAGAATAAGTTAGTTGACTATCTCGCCGTAGAAGATTCCATTTTTTAAAATTGAGACATCAATGCCTTTAAGCGTTTTAAATTTGTCTGTTTTGGTCCAATCCCACTGGAATCACAGCCTAAAATGTTCAAATTCAGAAGAGTTATCACCCAGACTCTTTTCAGGACTATGTGTATTTTAAAAGAGATGACTTGTTAACCAAGATTAAATACAAAAATTTCAGGTATTGTCCCCCAAGTAAAGGGAAAAATCTCAGCCTTCCTCAAGGGAATTTTGGTCACAAGTGGGGAGACTGAGATAACCCCTGACGTCACATTAAGTAAGCAGCCATCCATTCCTCTTATGATAAGACTGATCCTGCTTAAAGGGATCATCTTGGGTCCTAAACTGAAAATCACAGATTATCAGAGTTGGAAGACAACTCAAAAGCTGTCTATTTCAGCCCAAGACTGAAAAAGAAGCTAGTAAGGGATCAGTCAGCTTTCACAGCCCTTTTGTTGAAGGGAAACCCGCTGCCCACTGCCCCTTAGACAATTCATTTCACTTTTGGCCGGTTCTGTTCTTGAGGAAGTGTTTCCTTTCCTCAGGCCTAAATTCACTTTTTACCATTTCCTGCCCCATGATTCTCTGTACTTCCCTCTGGGGCCAAGCAAAACACACCCAATTCCTCTTCAAATACTTAAGGGGAGCTCTCATGTCCCCGCTCTGTCTTTTCTTCTCAGGCTAAAAGTCCTCCATGCCTTTAAGCAATCCTCATGGGGCGTGAACTCAAAACACTTGATAATAGACCTCTTTTCTTTGAAATGATTTTCCCTGGGTGCCTTTAAGATAGAAAAAAAAAATGCCAAGGGAGATGTACACCTAGCTCCATAGGAGGACTGAGATGTGATGGATGGATGCTAGTCCTGAGGAGAAAAAGTATCCTCTAGGAAATGCAAATATAAGGGGATATTTCAGCCCCCACATCTTAACCAACCCATCTCTGCTCTTCACTGCTCTTAAAGCTAGAGAATAACTGGGAGAAGCAGGAGGTGGAGGGGGATGGGGGGGAACAAGCTGCAAGAATCCATTGGTTTCAACAACTACAGAACCCCTCCCACCCCCCCACCCCCACCCTCACACATTTGCATAAAATCAGCATATTAACCCTTCCACCCACCACCAACCTTGAGTTTTGCTTCATGGCAGCCCAGGCACCTTCCTCTTACAATATACACATATCTCCTTTAGTGGCATGTGACCCTTTGACAACATTTCCTTCCTTTCCTTTCTTTCTCTTTAAGGTTGATGCTGAGGTTCGTTTTAACCTGATTTTACTTCTAAGGAAGTGTTATGGAGTGATGGCAAAAGCAAGCAGAGACAGAGAAGTGCCCCAGGCCTGAACCTCCCTGGGTTTGGTAGTACTAGGTAGTGACACTTAATAATTTTTTCTTTAATTTAGTTTTAATTTAACTTTTTTTTCAATTAGCAAAACCTACTTTCTCTCCCTCTCACAACCCCCAATGGAAAAAAAAAGTGCCTTTTAACAAAAATTTATAATCAAATACAACAAATTCCCTCATTGGCCATGTCCAAAAAAATATGAAACTTCATTTTAATGAGATAGCAGGTGCCCTGACAGTGCTAAGAATGGAAGGAGATTTGGGTCTGAAAATCTGAAAATGACTGGTCCATGTCCAGCAGCTCTGTGAGTCTCTCCTAAGCAGATGGAGCATAGCTTTCAAGGTTGGAAAGTATTTTAAGTGTTATCTAGTCAGACGCACTTCACCTATTTTATAGATGAGTAACAAGAAGGTTAGGTTTAAAAGATCACAAGATTTAGAGCTGAAATTGCCCAAGGTCACTTCAGAAAGAGAAAAACCAGATCCCACAGGATTTTAAAGCAGGTCTTCTGAGTCCCAATTCAATGTTCTTTCTACTACAATGAGAAATAATCTGGAAAAGAGGAAGGAAGGAAGGAAGGAAGGAAGGAAGGAAGGAAGGAAGGAAGGAAGGAAGGAAGGAAAGACCTGCGGGACCTAGAATCAAGAGGCCTGTGTTTGAATGCTGCCACATTATGAACTCAGTCACAAGGAAATGAGGATCTGAGGAATACTAGAAAAACAATCTGGGGAATGAAGCAGCTGGTTAGGAAGATGGCATCTGAGAACAGGATGTGGATTTCTAGACTGCAACTAAAAATAAAGGAATGATTGATTCTTGGTTAGGGATAGAATATATCTAACAAGAGTCAGATAATTTAATTATCTGATCACCAGGGCTGTAAATGGAAAACGGAAGGGTCAGAGGGAAAACTGTTCCCATACATCTACCAAGGCAGATACCACAGAAAAATACATAGGAATAATATTAATGGAGAGAATTATTCATTCATACATGGGAGACTATATCATAAAAAGAGGACAGTAATAACACTTACGACCTCAGATGACTCTACAAAAATGCACAGATTTTAGGTAATAAAGTAAACTAGAACTCTTTACCAAAGATGGTAAATTTGGCTTCATTGGTGTCACTAAGACTGGCTGGTATATGACTTACGACGTGGTAATAGCTATGGGAGGGTGTGCCATATTCAAATGGAACCAATTGATGGAAGAAACAAAAGTAGCATTTTATACCAAGAAGATAGACTCTTATAGAGAGTTGGTAAGCATGATAGAGAACATCTATTGAAAATCACTGGAAGGAGGAATAAAAGTAATATTGTGGTGAGACTATATTACAAACCACAGCCAGAAGGATAAAATAGACGGTTATTTCAGAACAAGATCGGAAACTTGGCGTATCATCATGAGTGGAAACGTCAGCTACCTGGACGTCTGCTGGGACTCTTGTATACAGAGATAATAAATTCTTTATTTATCTTAATGGAAACTTCATTCCATGATAGATGGAGGAAGCAACAATGAAAACCTTCTATATGTGATTCTGACCAATGAGGGAGATCTGATGGCTAAAACAGAAATGACAGAAATTTGAGACTCTATCTTAGAGTCTGTAATAAGTAGAAGAAGGAAATTCTTTTATACATCATCGATTTGGGGGGGCTCGACTTGCAAAGACTTCTAAGAATGGAGACCAATATAATTGAAAATTTTTCAGAAGTAGTACTTGGGATGGGGTCAGATGGGACGGGATGCTTTCAAGACTTAAATTCTAACGATAAAAACACAGTTCCAGTGATAAAGAAAAGGGAAAGTGATCCAAGAGACATATGGGAATACAGAGGAAACTAATGGAATAACTGAAGATTTGAAAGGTCATGTACAGTAAATGGGAGAAAGGGCAAGTAAATGAAAACAAATACAAAACTGACACATAGTCCTGTAACAATAACGTCCAGATACAAAAGTTCAGAATGAACAGAAGTCTAAAAGGGTTTTTCTTGCCTTCTTTTTGGGGATAAGAAGAGCAAAACAAGGACATGACCATTATTTGAGGTAGATGAGAAGATAACCTTGGACTTAGGGAACTCAGAACTGCCCAGCTCTCTTTTGTCGGCCAAGCAGAACTAGATTCCAAATAAAAATAGTTGAGAGGGCATTGAAACTCGAGATGTGAGGGAATAAGAGAACACTTCACTGATCTCAATGAGCTTAACTCACCAGTCATAGACCAATGAGATCCCAGCACGTTAAGAAAAAAAAACTGCTAAATTCAATTAATGAATTGGTCAGCCTTGAAAATTTGTGGTGCCTGAAAGAAGTATCACAGGCATGGAAATATGCCAAAATTTTCCTGGTTTTCAGGAAGGGGAAAGGGATCGACTCTGCAAACTATAGACCAGGGGAGATTGATTTCAATTCCTCATAAAACTCTCAAAAGTCATTAAAGGAATGAAAGGAAGCAATGATTTTTAAGAACAGATACAGTTTCAAGAGTGAGTTATACCAGACTAATTAATTTCCTTTTTGGAGAGTTATTAGGCTGGTAGATCAGAGAATGCCTTAGATAAAAGTATATCAGGATTTCAACGGGAATTTTGAAGTCTCCCATGATGTATTTGTGGAAAAAAAAGAAGAGGTGTGGACTAGAATATAGTACAACTATATTCTATATTCTATAGACTATATTCAGACTATATTCAAGTCTGAATGAGTCAACCAAGAGTCATCATTAATTAATTGATGTCAACCCAGCAGAAGTCTGCAGTGCGGTACCCCCAGAAATCTGTCCCTGTCTTTAAACTATTCAACATTTTTACAAGTGCCTTGGATGAAGGTATAGACGTCATCCCTATCAAATAATAATAATAGAGGGGAGGAGCCAAATGGCAGAGTAGAAAAACTCACATATGCTAGCTCCGAACCCACAGCCCATAATTACCTGTAAAAAGAATTCCCAGCAAATTCTGGAACAGTGGAAGCCGCGCAGCAACAGAGTGAAGGAGATTTCCGTTCCAGAGAGCCCTGAAAAACCAATCCCAAAGATCCGTCGCACACCGGACGGGAGCAGAGCCCAGCCCTGCCCTGGCCGTGCAGCACCAAGAGGAGCAGATCCGAGCAGGCTTCAGGGACAGAATCTCCAGTGGCCACAAAGGTTCCTCCACCCACAGACGCACAGGTCAGTGAGAGAGACGTCTGGACAGGCTGAGAGGGGAGAGGGGTGTCTCTGTGACTTGGGCCCCCTCGGGAGGCAGCAGCAGAGGCAGCGGGCCAGAAGCTCCCAGAGTAGGTAGGACCTCGGGTCCATTACAGAAGGTCTCCGCATAAACCCCCTGAGGGAACTGAGCCTGGGAGGCAGCCCTGCCCCTACCTGAGCACCAGAACTTAAGCTCACATTGAATAGCAGCCAGGCCCGCCACCAAAAGCCCTGAGGCTGGGGAACAGCATTTGAATCTCAGACCCCAAGCACTATCTGGGCAGATCTAGGCAGGGATGGAGAGGAATCTCAGAAGTCAAGTAACTGGCTGGGAAAATGCTCAGGAAAGGGAAAAAAAATAAGACCATAGAAGGTTACTTTCTTGGTGAACAGATGTTTCCCACCTTCCTTTCTGATGAGGAAGAACAAGTAAAGACATAGGAGTCAAGGCCTCTGTATCCCAAACATCTGAAATAGATATCCAATGGGCTCAGGCCATGGAAGAGTTCCAAAAGGATTTTGAAAATCAAACAATAATAATATAATATAATAATATCTCATTTAATCCTCACAGTCTTGGGGTTTTAGATGCTATTACAACTCTTATTTTATAAATGAAGATACTGAGGCAAACAGATTGCCCAGGGTCACACACCAAGTAAGTGCCAGAGGCCAGATTTGACCTCAGGTCTTCTTGACTCCACAGCCCAACATTTTATCCACCAAACTATTTAGTTGCCTCCTTAAATGCCAAACTAAGGTTGGATATTTTCCTTAAGGCAATTGGGAGCTCCTGACAGTTTCTGAGCCATGGAATGATATGGTCAGACTTGTGCCTTAAATTATTTTGACAGCTATGTGAAAGACGGGTTAGAGAAGGGAGATACTGAAAACAGGATGCCTAATTAAGAGGATATTACAAACGTCCAGGCAAGAGGTAACAAGATGCTGAACCAAAGATGTGCCATGTGAGAGAGTAAAGGGAATTAACATGGAAGATCCTGTGCAAGTAGTGGGTATAGGACAAAGGATTGATTCAGTGGTTCAGATATTCGAAGATGACTCTGGGCTTATGAACCTGGATGATTGGGATGGTGTAATGTCCTTAACAAAAATACAAACATTCAGAGGAGCTGGATGGAGGAGAGAAACTGGATTCCATTTTGGACATGATGAGCTGGTGTTTAGGACTAGAGTTTGGGAGAGGGACTAGAACTGGATATATGGATTTGGAAGCCATGTGCAAAAATAATAATTAAACCTCCAGGGCACTTGAGATCACCAAAGGAAAGAATGTAAAGGGAGAAGGAAGAGAACCCAAGATAGACAGAGACCCACACTTCTGGGATAGGCAATGAATGGGGATTCAGCAAACAAGATTAAGTAGGAATAGTTGCAGGACAGAGTCGTATCAGAGAAGGCAATGGAGAAGAGAGTGTCCAGAAGGAGAAATAACGAAGTCAAAAGTTTCACAGAGGTCAGGAAGGATAAAGACTAAGAAAAGGTCATTGGATGAGGGACAAAATTAATTAATGCCCTATGGAGCAGTACATATGATTCCAACTATATTAAAACGCAAGTGACTGATAGCATAGTCTTCTGAGAGAAGGTTTGGGCTAAGCACCATAGTCGATAGAATGTTGGACCTGCAGTGAGGAAGACCTAAGTTCAAATCCTGACTCAGACACTCAGTAGCTTCTGGGCAAGTCACTTGACCCTCTAAGCCTCAGTAAAATGCAGATAATAATTTGTTGATTAGTCATGTCCAATCTCCATGACCCCTATGGGGTTTTCTTGGCAAAAATACTGGAGAGGTTTGCCATTTCCTTTTCCAACTACTTTTTACAGATGAGGAAACTGAGGCAAACAGATTTCATTCCCTTGGTAAAGCAGTACAAGTGCCTACTTTAATCTTCACACTTTTGCAAACTCATTTCTGCTCCTCAGATACTTATTAGCTGCACGACATTGGGCAGGTCACTCAACCATGTTTGCCACAGTTTCCTCATCTGTAAAATGAGCTGGAGAAGGAAATGACAAACCTTGTCAAGAAAACCCCAAATAGGGTAATGAAGAGATGGACTCACCTGAAACAAAATGAACAACAAAAATACTCTAAATTTCAGGGGCTACTCACAGACCCAATCCCACCATTGACTGGCACAGGAGTTTTAACTTGCTCTGTTTCTTACCTGGGTCAGCTTGCCCCTCCCTAGGCAACTAGGTGGCCTCTCACTCTTGAAAACTCACCATACTGATGCCAAACAGAATCAGTATCCATTGGCATAGCCCACTGCAGGTCAGAACTCTCCAATTCAAGACATCTCCCTGCATCAGTTTCTCTGGCAGCAGAAATCATATTTATAGATATATGCCACTACACCTGGCAGCCACTCACAAGTTAGTGTGAATTAGTCTATCAAATCCTTTCTTCTTTGACAGATAGGGAAGTTTTGTGGAAGAAAGCAGGGAAGGAGATGGGAGGGGATTGGAATGGGGGCATTAATGAGGGAAAAGCAGATTCACAGATCTAGAGTTGAAAGGAACCTTAGAAACAATCTAAGTCCAATTCCCCTCATTATGCAGATGAAGAAACTGAGTCCCCAAGGTCACAGATGAGAGTCACACCCTGTTACTCCAACTCCAGAGCCAGTTCCTTGTGGGGATTTTTTTTAAGGGGTTGGTTGTTATTTGTTTTTTTGTTTGGGGTGGTTGTTTGATTGGCAGTGGGGGCCTTTGGGTATCAAGATAGGCTCCTTTCAGCATAAAATTCTTTTTTTTTTACTGTTTTGCCCAAGGCCCTCTTTTCGCCCTGTTTGTCTCCTCTTTATTATTATTTGTTATTCCTAATAACAATCATTGCTAATAATAGTAGCTGACTTTTATATAGCACTTTTGGCTTTGCACAGAACTTTATATATATTATCTCATTTTATCCCAACAACCCTGTGGGTTCTATTATTTATTCTTATTTTACAGATCAACAAACTGAGGCAAACAGAGGTTAAGTGATTTACACAGGGTCACACAGTTACTAAGTGCCAAAGGCTGGATTAGAACTCAGGTCTTCCTGCCTCCAGATGCAATACTCTAGTCACTGGGCTACTTAGGTGCCTTTATCTTTTCAGCCTGTCTCTTTCTAGCCAATGATTCTGGAGCCATTAAAATTCAAGCTCTGCCCAAAGGTAACTCTAATCCTCACCTATCACAGGTAACCTATCACAATTTCCATAGCCCTGCCCAATGGCACAGTACCCTCTGCAGGAGGTGTTCAGCCTACTGAGAAGCTAGGATCAGGGCAGGGCATGTGGAACTCTCTGACTACCTCACTCTTGAGATTCTGGATTTGTATCAAGATGTTTACCCACAGTGCACTGGGGGATGGAGTGAGGCAGAGACAAGACGGCATGGAAGATTTGTATTAGTCATCTTGCAAACCAAAAACCAGGACCCAGATACTCTGCCCAGAGATTATAAAACTATACTATGACCTGTATATCATAAGATGTACTCTAGCAGAGCCAGAAAACAAAACAGTGCATACAATTAAAAACTCTCTGAAGTTATTCCGGCTGCTAAGGTTTTCCCTTACATCTGCTGCGGGTTTAAGGCTAGTCTACAGACCCATCATTTGTTACTCTCTGCCCAAGTTGTTGCCTTTGTAAGAAACTGCTCATGGCTAACTCTTTGATAAATGGCTTAAGAGAGAATTTCTCTTCTCTTCCCTTCCCTTGTTCAAGAATGAACTTGATGGAGACTTCCTGGGCTCAACCTCACGCCTGTAAATGCCCCTCTTCCAGTCCTCAAGAGGATTCTAACTGCCTTTTTAGATGGTAGCGCCTGTCTTGAACTTCTTTTTCCCTTTCATTTCCCCATCAAAACGCTTTGGGCAAATGGTTACTCTTGGAATGGATCACAGCATCATTGAATGTTAGAAACAGAAGGAACAGAGGAGTTGTCTAATATAGTAGATAGAAGTATTAGTGACATACGCTTTAGGCATTCTTACAACCACCCAACATTCAGTCCAGTGCTTGGCCCATAGAAAGTACTTAATAAATGATCCTTCATTCATTCATTCTTAATGTGTTATCCATCCCAGGGCTTTTTGTCTTGGAACTGGGGAATTTGTCTTAATCTAAAAAACTGTTTAATTCCCTCCATCTCCACCCCCTACAAATATATAAGTCCTGTGACGGGAAGGGAGCCATAGTGCCTGACACATAAGCTAATACATGAAGAATCTGTGGTTTCAGGGTGGAGAAAACTGGGAACTCATTAGTGACTCAAATAAATATTAGAGAGTTGCTTAAGATACACACAGATTAAGTGACTTAACTAGAGTCACTGATATCAGAGGTGAAATGTGAAGCCAGGTTTTCTGGAGCAGCTAGATGATACAGTGAATACAGCCTGGAGTTAGGAAGACATAAATTCAAATTCAACCTCAAACACCTAATAGTTACATGACCCTGGGCAAGTCACTTAATGCCTCAGTTCCTCCTCTGTAAAATGGGGACACACTGGAGAAGGAAGTGGTAAGCCATTTCAGTACCTTTGCCAAGACAAAGTTTGTGGGGTCAGGGAGAATTATACCCTATTGAACAACTTCCAGGCCAACAACTTCCACTCCTTCACCATACTAGGCTTTCTCAGATATGCCTTGTTTAGGAGTCACTTAATAAATGTTGAATCAGTTTGGATTAACTAAAACCCCAATAATAGAAATTTTAGTGATCATAGTAGGTCTGTAAGAAATATAGGTTTGGATAATTTGAGGGGAGAGGTTTACCCCATTGATAGATAATTCAGGACACTCTAACTCAGAGATCATAGGTGGAAGTTGTAGGCCTTCTAAGGAAAATCCACAGATCAGGGATGATTTCCTGAATATGGTGTGCATCTCTATGGGTACTGCTCTGAGTTGGGCAGTTTTTCTATGGTGGCATGTGGGTCATGTTATACCGGTGTTGCTATGGCAGATGCCAACAAACACATCCAGGCCCATGAAGACACTGATGACCAGAAAGTCCTTTCCCTCTGACATATGTCTGACAGGTTTCTTCCCCTGTGGCTCTCTCCAGCTGAGCCTCAGGCCACCAGAAATCATAAGTCTAAAGATTTTCAAGCAAGGACTGGAAATGATTATGAAGTGGGTATCCTGGGCCTTCAACTCTGCCTCCCCTTCCCACCTCTTTGCACTTTCCCCTTCTTTCAGCTGTCCTCTCCCCACCATCTCCTTCATCATTACCCCCTGATCTTTAGTCTGCTCAGACTATTGGATTTGTGAGTAGGGGCACTTGGGTGACTCGTAGATCAGTCTTTGTGGATCATCTGTGTGGCCTTAGACAACTCACTTAGCCTCACTAGAACCTTTCCTCCTCCAAACAAAGAGGGAGTTATAGTAAACTGGTCCTTCCATCTCTAAAGGTCTACCAAGATAGAAATGTATTAAACACTATGTACTAAACACTGTGTTAAGCAGTGGGGATACAGAGTCAAGACTGTTTTGCTTGGACAACACTTAGTGGAGTTGGAGATTGACGAGAGGAGGGATCAATCAAGGCAATGGCATGGAGATGGTGGGGAAGTGACATGGTATCCTATTTCTGGGCCAGATAAGTCAAAAGTTCATCTATAAGAGACTGGTGTCCTAGGGACGGAGTCCAAGATGGGGAGAGGGGGCAGGAGAAGGGGAATGGAGATGAAGATGATGGTCCAAGTCCAAGTAACATGGTGTGGAAATGCTTCTAAGTTACATCACTTCTCTGAACCTCAGTTTCCTCATCTGTTAAACAGGGATGATAGTTACTTGACTTACTTTGATGCTCAAATTGGACAACCTATGTATAGTAGGTTATTGGAGATCACATAAGATAATATATAAATGCCTTAAAGGTTTGCTCTTATGATTAATTTTTGGAGAGTGTGAAGTTTAACTTTAGGGAAAGAATTCCAAATGGTAAAATTTTAGGTATTTTGACAAGTAAAAGAAGATACTCATATCATACCACATGAGTTCCCCTACATGTGTTTCTAAGTCTAGCAATAAGGTTGAGGCATCTGACATATCTTTCGGTGTCCCCAAGGTTCCATCTTGGACCTTCTTCCTGTCTTCTCTCCATCTCCTCCCCTCCCATGAAGTCAATTATCATCTACACGCAGATATTTCCTAAATTTATATATCCAGATCTTTTTTCTATCAGCCACTTTAACCAATATCTAATCCAACCACCTTATTTTACCTATGAAGGTGTTAATCACAGATTTCATGTGTTATCTTTCTCAAGGATGTTTGCCTTTTCTGCGTCTGAATATAAAGGAAAGTATTATTATTTTGTCCTTCATTTTCAAAGAGGATCAATGATGTCATAGGTGATGTTTTGACTTGATGTAAGCTCCCTAAAGTCACGGACTGTTTCCTTTGCAACTCTCATATTAGAGACCATTTTGTATGTAGTGTTTTGTATCTAATAAATTTTGATTGGATTGGCTTTTTGTAGTGCAGTGAAATGTTCACTGGATTTAAAGTAGGAGGACTCAAGCCCCTTTCTGCCACTTACTACCTCTGAGACTTTGGACAAGACATCTAATTTCTCTGGGTCTCAGTTTTACTTAGATTAGGTGAGCTCTAATGGCCCTTTCCATTCTGAATGTAGAATCCTTTGAATGTCCCCTAATGTCAGAGGTCAGGTAGGATATCTTCCTTAGGCCACTAGACAGAGTATCTAAAGGCTCAGGCTATTGTTTCTCCCTCCCTACTAGGAAAGGTACAATGGGGCAGGCATTCTTTCCCAAGCGATGGTCTCCATATAAATATCCCATAACCAGGAGGTTAGGGGAACAGAGAAGATAGATAGATCCCATTCAGTAAAAGAAGCTAGAAAGAGAGGTAATACTTTTCTATCCACATGGAGCCATGGAATCCACTGGAGTTGGAAGGAGAGGAGAGTGATTTTAAAGGAATGAAAGTCATTTTAAGTGACTTAGAAGGTGCCTTTCCAGTAATGTCCTGAGACCACTTCCTGAGTGATTAGTGGGGAACCACAAGAGTTTGACGCCATGTTCTCAAAACTGCCACACTATACTACTTGTCTTGCCCCTCCCTCTGTCAGCACATGCTTAGCCACAAAGGCACAAGCAACTGCAGGAAGCCAAATTGGGCCTTTTTCTGGCCTTCAAGGTATTTTGTGGTGGCTTGGAAACTACAATATTACTCCAAGCCTCCAGGCTTTGGAAATGGTTTAAGGTCAATATCCCAAAAAATTACAGAATGTTATATCTGGAAAATACTTAAGAGACCATCTAGTCCTAATCTTGTTTTTTAATAGATGAGGATGAACCAAGGCCCAGAGAGTTGAAGTGACTTGTCCAGGGTCACACATAGTCAAAGAGTCAAATCTAGAATCCCAATCCAAAGCTCTGTCCATAATACCACCTATGTCTACTATCTTTTTTACTCAAACTAGAGGTCAGGAAAAGAGATAAGAACTAGACTGATCCAAGATCCAGACCAGGAGGTGAGAAAATGTGTTATAATTAAATAGTGAGGTGAAATTCAGGAACCAGATTATATGAAAGTGTTGGAACCAATAAGAAAGTAAGAACAGACAAAATGGTGGTGATGACATAGAAGTAATTTTGCCATACCATGCTCTGATGAGAGCAAGAGACAAGACTGAAGTCAAACAGAGCATAGTTCATTTGGTGCCTCAAAAATCTCCCTATGGAGTATGTTTGAATGAGCATTGACTTGAGAATCAGGAGACCAAAGTTTTGGTCCAAGCTCTCCAACTACACAGCTGTATGACCTAGGTCAAGTGGCTTAGACTCTTTGCACCTCAGTTTCCTCATCTTGAAATAAGAGGTTGGAAGAGATGGATGACAGAAGCCCTCCCAAGTGTACCATTTTTTAAATACATAAAAAGGAAATGTTTGACTAGAAAAGAGGTGATCCAGTTGTGTAGTCAAGGGCAACAAGTAATCAATGGACAGTCTGAGAGATACAATAATATCTATAGAATATTATGAACCCTACAGGAAGTCCTCTCATGCAATGGACAGTTGATCTATGGAGAATTTCTAGAAAGACACGGACAAAAATCATTCAAGTTGAAAAAGTCTAAAGTACAAAAGAAAGCATGAGAGTATGCCCCTATTGATGAGATCACTACAGAGTACTGAAGCTATCTCTAGTTATGGACTAGTCTCTTGAGCCAAGGCCAAGCAATAATTATTTTTAAATTTGTAATATTGATGGCTTTTGTTTTTATATTATAGTACCTACATATGTACTCATCAGCATATCCAACGAGGCTGCCCTTTTAACCAATAACAATTAGTCAAATTAACCTAATCTCAACCATATCTATAGCATAGGTAACATCCTCTATCTCGCCAAGGAAAGGAAGGAGGTGTCTTTTCTTGTCATTTCTTCTGAAAGCCAGGACAGGCTTAACAACTAATTGTAGGAGTTCAGGATTACAATATAGGAACAAACTACAATTTCTACTTTAGGTGCACAGTATGTAGTGGGGCTTTGAGAGTTGAAAGGGACCATCTGGTCCAATACCCATCATTTTTCAGAAACTCTTCAATCCGATAACCAGAGTTCAAATCCTATCTCAGATGCTTACTGCTAATAAATAATAAACTTATGGCCTCAGGCAAAACCCAAACTCCTTGGACTTCAGTTTCTTCATTTGTAAAATGAGAGGGTTGAACTAAATGTCCCCTTAGTCCCTTCCCACTCTAGGTCTATGAAGTCAAGAACTCAAAGCCAACCTCGTTCAGGAGATCAGATCTATTTGTTCAAATGAGATGGGATGAAGGGCTCACTGTCTGGACAGTGTTCCTTCTTTAAAGCTTTTAAGATTCAAATACCACCTCACATTTACATAGTGTTCTATACTATGTAGTTGAAAGTAAGCTTCCTGAGGGTAAAAAATGTTTCATTTTTTTTGGTCTCTCTGTCTATTCTACAAGCCTGCACACAGGAGAAACTTCAAAATCATTCTTGAATTGAAATATTAATTGCTAGTATTGATTAGAAAACATTTACTAAGCATCAACTAACAATTCAATTCAAGAAGCATTGATGAAATAACAATCCAGCGTTGGATTGTTTACTATGGAGCACATTAAGAACTGATAAGTCCATTGCTTTTATAGTAAGAAGGGACCCTAGAGAATATATTGGAGAACATGGCTCATCTTGCAGAGTGGGAAACTGAGACCCAGAGAGTTTAAATAACTTGTCCATGGTCACAGAGTAAATGTCAGTGACAGGACTGAAATATGTCTCTTGATTCCAAATCTAGTACTTTCCTTTGAGCAATGTTTTTAGGGGTATTTTTATTTGTTTATTGTTTCATTCTGTTTTGTTTTTTGCACATAAGTAGAACAATGTTAGGCATATTTAGGGAACATAGAACAGTCCAGTACAATTGTGAGGTGGCATCTCTGCATTCAAGGAAAATTTCAAAGCTTAGTTGGGGAGATAAGACAAGCACAGAGAAAGAAATTCAGCAATATAAAACAGCTTCTACTAAGTGCATAGCACAGACAATGATGAGCAGAATTTAAGACCATTGTTTACTTAGGATTTCACAAATAAAAAATCACAGTGGGATTGGGTTAGTTAGTCAAAAAAGGCTCATTGGGAGAGATGAGATTTTAAAGAAGGGAGGGAAGGGAGATGATCAAATGGAAAGAGAAAGGGAAGGCATTCTGGTGAGAAAATAGGCATGGAGGTAGACGTGTGAAACATGAGTTAATAAAGTAATGTCACAAAAGGGGGAAAGTGCTTTTAGGGGAAAAGCAAGGATAGCATCATAGGTTTAACATTTGAAGGGATCCAAGATGTTTTCTAATCCAACACCATCACTTTACAAATAAGAGGTCTGAGAAATAAGGAAGTTAAAATCACAAAGAAGTCAGTCATTGGCAAACCTGGGATTTTAACCTGTAACCTCTGACTGTAGATAGTGCCAGCCCTTAGCTGTTCAACGAACAGTTTTAGATTTGATTTTATAGTCAACAGAGAGCCACTGAAGGTTTTTGAGCAGGTCAGGTTACAGGTGGAATTTTAGGAGGATGATTTTGTCAATGGCAAGCAAGGTGGATTGAAGAGGAAAGAGATTACAAACAGGGAAAGAAGCTAGGAAGTATTTACAATAGACTAAGCAGCTAAGTGGCACAGTGGATAGAGCACTGGGCTTGGAGTCAGGAAGACTCATCTTCCTAGGTTTGAATCCAACCAAAGAATTACTAGCTGTATGACCCTGGGCAAGTCATTTAACCATTTTGCCTCAGTTTCCTCCTCTATCAAATGAGCTGGAGAAGGAAAAGGCAACTTCTCCTGGTTCTTTTGTACACACTTCAGTGCCTACAATAGAGCTGGACATGGCATTCTTTGATACTTTTTTGGCTCTATAATTTAGAGACAAATGCAAAACACAGCTCATCTTCTCCTCTTCCTGTGAAGTCCTTTTCCATTTTGCCAGAACATCCTACATAACGGATGTAGTCAACTTGCTAAAGGACCACTTCTTATTTCCTTTTGTACCCTAGGGGTGTCAATGTAGCATTCCACTTCTCCATCTGTTGTGTCTTATTCTCATTACATAGCTGGCTCTCCTCATTTTCCGGTTACATCATTCCTGAAGTGCCAGTTGTCATTGGTAACACTGCAGTATGTTTATATCCACCCTGTGTCTTTCCATTTACTTTTCAGTTATTTGTGCTTTTTTATCTTCTGAGAATGTGGTATTCCATGATTCACAACCATATAGCATCACCAGAAGAATATTGTTGTTGAAGAAGGAGGCTTTCTGCAATAGTAGACCTTTTGTGATCACTGAATATCCTTGGAAGTTTCTCTGATGGTTCAGTGCTCTTTCAAGTCAATCTTCATACTTACTCAGGGGCAGCTAGGTGGTGCAGTGGATAGAGCACCAGTGCAGGAGTCGAGAGGACCTGAATTCAAATCTCATCACAGATACTTGACACTCACTAGCTGTGTGACCTTGGGCAAGTCACTTAACCCCAATTGCCTCATCCTGGGTCATCTCCAGTCATCCTGATGAATATCTGGTCATTGGATTCAGATGGCTCTGGAGAAGTGAGCCCTCCCTCACCCAAAACAAAATCAAGTGTAAGTAATGTCATGTTCTTCTTCAGCAATGAAGGACAAACATATATACTTACTCCTCTGTAAGTGCATCTATAACTCTTGTGCAAGATACACACATAGGTGTACTAATTTGATAGGTTAGCCAACCAGCAATTACTTAGACCATATGTATTTTCCATCTGCTTTGCTTGTCCAATGTAATTGTTTAGTCTGATCAATTTCACATTGCTGTGAATTTCCTTTCGGAGGCTTTGTGGTATTCTGAGTTTCAGTGCAATTAGCATGATGGCATCAGCAAATATGAGCATTTAGAGAACACCACCCTTAACAGGGAAATCCTTTTGTTTGGTCTTTGCAAATGACATCTCCAGTGACACATGCAAATGTTTGATGTAGTAGGCAGGGCAATGAACTTGAAGTTGAGAGGAGCTAAGTTCGCATCCCTACTCAAATATTTACTATGTGACCCTAGACAAGTCACTCTGTTTCCTTATCTGTAAAAAGAAAGGCTAGACTCCCAAAGCCTAGCTCTAAATCCTATGACCCTGTGTTTTTTAAATTGGTATTAGAATCTATGTCCCCTGACCCCAAACAGACAGCGACTTAGTTCATGAGAGAGCTATGATTGGTATCGTTTGTGGAAGATTCATAGAAAGATGTGTATAAATACAGACACACAAAAGAAGGTATGGAGCAGATAGAATCCTCACTGCTTGAGGAGCTGCCAATGGGGGAAATGGCCTGGTATAACAAGAGTCAGGGTCTCATAATACCTGGGTTTCAGTCCTGAGTCTGCTGTCTACAATCTATAAGTCTTGATCATGTTATTAACTTTCTCTGGGCTTTAGTTTTCTCATATATAAAATGAGACTAAATGGCCTTTAAGATTTATTCCAGCTCTGCTTTGATCAATACTGATCAAAGATTAGGAAACAAGATGAGAAAGCAAAGGAAGCTTCTCGGTTGTCTTATTTTTTGTAAAGCATCATTCATTTTCTCTTAGATTCTTTGGGGGTCTTTCCTTCTTTGAAGGAGGCGATCATGGAGGATCTTAAAAGTTGTTTCTCCAGTGTTGACTTCTTCTATATTCATAGGATGCTAGAGCTTGTGAAATTGATCATTGATCATGGATTGATTAATAGTTAAAGGTTTTATTAATTACAGCAATAACCATTGTAACCGATTTTTAAAGGCTTAGATTTAGAACTATTTTGTATACACCTTTCCAGTGTGGTAATTGATAGGAGACTGTGCATGTCACTTTGAGGGAACCTACCTCTTGACTGAGATGAATGAAGGATGATTCAACCTGGTCATGGGATGTTTTTCCTAGCACTGGGTTTCTGTAGTGCAGAGGAATGTGGAGTTGGGGATTTTCCAAGGATGTTAACTAACTCTGTGTCCCTGTTAACATGGTTTCTGGAAGACCTCTCTTGAAAGTGTGTAATTGTGGACCAATCATAATCTTAGTTTAGTTGGCATCAGTTGATGTTATGTAATGAACTTATCTACTCAGACTGGAGCAATCATACTGATTGTATGGATGAGTCTTTGATCACTGAGGGATCATTGACTTCTATTATTATTCACTTCTAGCCCTACCAATAAATAGTTTATGCACAGACTTCTGTGCCTCAGTTTCCCTTATTTACAGATTTATTCCAACAGTCTGGAGCTGGAAGGGATCTGAGGTTATCTTGTCCAACTTCCTTATTTTACCAGTGAAGAAACCAAGAAGTTTGATCACTTGCCAGAGGTCATATAAGTAATGAGTGACAGAGCTGGGATTTGAACTCATCCTTTGACTCAGTATTCAATATTTATAATACATTCAAGGCCCTTTTGCTTACACAGGGCATGGAGTACAGGAGGAGTAGGGCCCAAGACCCACTATTATTCTCGAAGGCTCTAAAAGCAATCCCAAGTGGAGGCTGTTGCAGTAGACAGTGTACCCATAAAGAAGCTTAGGTTCAAGACCTGCCCTTTGTGCTTTGGGTCTCAGTTTCCTCCTCTGTAAAAATTAGGGAGTTGGATTTTCCCATTCCCTTCCATCTCTGACATTTAATGAAATGCTCACTGGAAGAGAAAACCAAGAAGGAAAGACTAAGGCAATATTGTTCCCTTTATAGGGGTAACATCCTGTGCCCCACACTTTAGAGTAACCCAAGTTCAAATTCAAGAAAGCTTCAAGGACAAAAGGAAGTATCTGAAATGACCAACTCTGGTCTGACCACAAGCAAAATATCCACAGTGGAATTTAGTGCCTGCTGATTGGAAGGCTTCTCACAGGCCAATACTGACAGCTACTCCGTGGGGAATTAGTGGGTCCTTGGTGTTTTTATTGCATTTGGACCCATTGTCTTTGTGATTTCTGTCCTATCTCCCCCATCCCACCCATGCCATACTCCCAGTTCACCTTGCATGCCCTTTCAGTTATACCTTTGTCTTCATTCTAGCTTAGTTGACTTTCCCCGTTCTTTTGAATTCCATATTATATTCTATATTATTATTTGTCATCAAAATCCTTGTTGTTTCACCAATCCTTCGCTATTTTTTCTCATCTCAGAGTTGAAGTAACGTCCTTTAGTCCCCAGAGCCAGCCTCACAGACAGGCAGGTAAATGGTAGTATGAGGGTGGTGCCTAGAAAGCCTTTGTTGTTATTATTGAGTTGTGTCCCCATGGATCATATCATGCCAATACTGTTCATGGGGTTTCCTTGGCAAAGTTTATTGGAGTGATTTGCCATTTTCTTCTCCAGTTGATTAAAGCAAACAGAGGCTAAGTGACTCGTCCAGGATCACACAGCTAGCTAGTGTCTGAGGTCACATCTGAGCTCAGGTCTTGCTGATTTCAGGCCACTGCAGCACTCTATACACTGAGTCATCCAGCTGCACTTCCCAGGTGGCCTTTCCTAGCCCCTAAATATCTCCCCTACCACCTATTGGTCTATTCTTCAAATTTCACCATTAGAGAATCAGTCCTTTGGCTAAGTCATTATTCATCCCACCAGAATGGGATGTATTCTAGCATATATGCATTTTTCCCCTGATCACTTGAATTCCATTGATTCTATATCATCATTGAAATCTCTAGCGTTTCATCAATCCTTCATAGTTTTTCTCATCTCAGAATTGGGGCAAACGTCCTTTAGACTCCAGGATGAACCTTACAGATAGGCAAGATAGATGGTAACCAACTTGGTATGATGAAGGGGGTGCCTGGAAGGACTTTCTGAGTCTCCAAATATCTCCTCTAGCAGCTTATTCCCAATGCTTCAAATTTCATCATTAGGGAATCATTCCATTGGCTTAAACCTTGCCTTTTCTTGGCTCCTCTTTCAAAAAGCAGTCCCATTAGGGAGGGTAACACATTTGGCCTCTAACATATCAGATCCTTTAACTCCTTTACTGAAAGGACCCAGGTCAACATGAGGTTACTAGGAGTCTAGGGATAAGGGAGAGGTGGCAAAAAGGGTAGGGGGAAGAAATTACAAGAAGACAAAACTCAAGCCAGCCCAGCCCAGGGTGAGACCATATCCTTTTGGGAAACTTTTCCAGACAAGTATATTCCATTGGCTTTTGTTGGGGAGACTAAAGGAGAAGTGAGAACAGTAGTCCTACAGTGTAAAGAGTTCACTGCACAAAGAGACTTTGAAGAAAACAGAATAGGGGGAGGAATATTTGAAAGGCTCCATTTCCTATGAAAATGTATTGATTCAAATATATTCCTGGCACCAGAGGCTATGGCTGCTTCTTCTTTCTTCCCTTTGTAGTTCAACACTTGAGGACACCCCAACAATGAATGAAGAGATCTAGAAGACTAGTCCCAGGTCAGAGTCTAGTCATAGTACCAATCCATTGGTCTGAGAAGCCCAAGATCGGTCCTGCCTCACATTGGTCCTAAAAGTCGGGAAGACTGCTCTAGACCCATTGTGCAGATTAAGACATAACTACTGTTCTAAGTCAGTGACGGAGGCACGTATGAGTGAGATCATCCTCTGAGACTTTGATACTAATCATCTCTTACAAAACATCTCTACATCACTGGTCGCTACAAAGGCAAATAGGATAGACACCACTATCCTTATTTTACAGATGAGGAAACTGAGGCAAAGAACATTTAAGCAACTTGCCTCCAGTGTCTGAGAAAGTTATTGATAAGATCAGGACTGGAAATAGACTGAAGGTAGTGTCATTATTCCTATGTGAGGTCCACAGGAGGGAAGGAATTAGAGTATATCTGTAGAGTAAGTAGATGGTGGGGACTGAGTTAGACCACCATAATTTATGTTGTCCTTTCTGCCCACTACTTTCCCCCAGCAGGATCAAACTCCACACCTATTCAACCAACCCACTCCATTAACTCTGAAGTGCCCAGAAATGATCACCGAAGGAGGACTGCTGTGTAACAGCAGAAATCTCAATTTCTGAACACTGGCCCATTGCCTGACCTTGACTTACTTGATCTCTCTATAAAATCTAACAATGTTCCGCTCTTGAATCTCCTTCAGTTTTCAGGATACTACTCTTTCTTGGTTCTTCTGCCATTTATCCGATTACCCCTCCTCAGTCTCCTCTGCTGGATCTTCATCTATGTCATATCCTCCAAGGCTCTGCACTAGTCCTCATTTCCTAATATTTCTACATTATCCCACTTAGTAGCCTCATCAACTATAATGGCTTTAGTAACCAAATCTGCATATGATTCCCAGATCTATTTATCTCCTCCTGAGATCCAGTCTCACATCAACCATTTATATTTTGGATCTCTTCAACTGGATGTCCCATAGACATTTCAAACTCAACATGTACAAAACAACTCCCCTTCTTTACCACCCAAACCATTTGGCTCTTCTGAAATTCCTTATAAGATTCTAGAGAACCACCATCCTCTTGGTCACGATATAGGTCTCCTCACTTGACTCCCACTCAATAAACTCTCTTGGCTTCCTGTATCCGGGGTCAAATATAATCTTCTGTTTGGCATTTAAAGTTTTTACAGTTTTACTTACTCCTTCCAATAATCAGCTGTAACAGACCTGTGAGTAGCCACCGTCAATTCTAACCTGAAAATAATAGAGAAACCGAGTCTCAAAAGACAAACGAGAAAGAGTCAGCTCAAATCCAGCCTTCTTTTACACACACATATGCTCATGTTGTTTTCTTTGATCAACTGTGAAGTCCTTGAGAACTAACATTGATTCATTTTTGACTTTCTACTCTCAGTGTATGATGAAGGGACTTAGTAAAGGTTCATTGATTGAATACACATATGCATGATCAACAATCAGTTCTTTGCACATGTAGTGGAAGATACATAGTTATCAAGGATATGGTAAAATGCCTTTGTAAGATGTTGAATGTATTGGAAAGATCATTGGATGGGAGTAGTTGGGAAACCTCAAAAGCACTGGTATCACTACCACTGGAAAGCTTTGATTAAATAACTGCCTCCATAGCTTGGCCTAGGAGATTGAAAACCAATTTGAAAGTTAGGAAGACCTGGGTTCTAGACTCAGCTCTGACACAGACAAGGTAGTTACTTAATCTGCCAGTGCTTTAGGCCACTCTCTAAAAGTTGCAGAGAAGATGAAATACACATTGGTGGAGGGAATTCACTCTACCAATAAAATCATAAATCTAGTTCCTATCCCTGTGCTTTAGGTGGTATAGCATAGGTTCCCAAAGTGGGTGATACTACTCCCTGGGCAGCACTAGAACAATAGGGGGGGTGGTAGGAGCCTTGAGTGCAATTGAGGCATGTTGAATAAAAATAAGAGGATGGTGGTAGCATAAGGAAAGAAGAGAAGAAAATTTTGAAAACCAACCCATTTGTATATGTTTAATGTCATGTAACACAGTTAAAGTCATAATAATTATATTATTTTCCAAATAAACACACAAAATGAAACTTATAATCTATCAATGGGTCACAGGTCTTCACAAGCAAGTGTTGGTAGGCTAGGGTAGTTCTCATTGTCTCAAAGTTCAGCATGTATTGACAAGAATATGTTCATGTAATAACTTGTTTACAATACAAAACTATAAGGTTACATGATACAACATTGCTTCATCAAAATCTCAATGCAGGAATAAAAAGCACAAATTTACAATAAATGATTAAATTTAAGATGCATCATTTAAAAAATATTTTGCATATTTTTTAAATGACACAATTTTTTAAAAAATATTAAAGGGTTAAAGAAAGTAGATTTCCAGGAAGGTGCTGAGTTTGTTTTTTTTTAAAGGGGGAAGTAGGCCAAATAAGTTTGGGAAACTCCGTTGTGTGGGAAACTGTACCAGAGAAAATTACCAACATAACATCTTCTAAGAGCTGTTAGAAGCTGTTAGCTTCTAAGAGCTACCTCACCCAAGCAATGTAAATGGAAAGAACAAAAAAAACCCAACAAAACCCTAAGTGCTATGTAATTATGAAAATAAAGCTTAATCCCAGAGAAGAGAGGAAAATATTTGCCTCCTTACCTTTTTTGAAGAGGTGAGAAACCATGGGTATGCATCAGTGTATATTGTTGCATATTATTGTTAGTCATTTCAGTCATGTCTGATGCTTTATGACCCCATTTGGGATTTTCTTGGCAAGGATATTGGAGTGGTTTGCCATTTTCTTCTCCATTTCATTTTACAGATGATGAAACTGAGGCAGGAAATGTTACGTACTTGCCCAGGGTCATATTGCTAGTAAGTGTCTGAGGATGGATTTGATCCAGACTCTAGACCTGGCACTGAATAAATTGTACTGCCTACTTGTCTCCATCAACACATATATTACATTGTGATATGCTGGTTCATTTTACTTGACTGAATTTTTTTCTCTTTAATTCTTTGTTACAAGAGATGACTACCTGAATAAGGAGGGGGAAGGGATCTATTTGGAAATGGTGATATAAAACAAAAACTATTCATTAAAAATTGTTAAAGAGTTGACTATTCAAGAGAGCAAAGAGGGCAATGAACAAACATGGGAAAGCATATGAATGAAGTAAGAAAATTAACACCAAGTTACAATTCTATGAAGGAAGGAGAATCATATAGTATGGTTACGATAGGACAAGGTGAGAAAGGATAGACTGGGGAAGGATGGCCTAACACTTGGACAGACCAGGAGGTAGGATTTGAAAGGCACTTAGAAGCCTTTCCCACCATGTCTGATTTTTCATGACCCCATGGGGTTTTCTCAGTAAAAAAAAATAATGGTTTGTCATTTCCTCCTCCAGGCAAATAGAGGTTAAGCGACTTGTCTAGAGTCACATAGCTAGTAAGTATTTGAAGCTGAATTTGAACTCAGGTCTTCCTGAACCCAAACCCAGTGCTCTAGCCACGGAACCATCTAGCTGCACCCCCCATACCTCAACCTTTCCTGATCCCTTGACATGGATTCCAGAAATTCTACCATTAGAGATTTATTTCTTTGGGTTGTGGAATTCTAATTAAGGAGGGCAAGCCTAGGTGAGATAACATATCAGGATGCTTCTAGGTGGCCATGAATTCTGGTATTTGTGGAAATCAATAAGGGAACTCAAGGAGCACTGAAGAGAAACTGTTGACTTCATAGCTTTGTGTAGGGAAGGCAACTTTATCTGAGAAGTTTTGGTAGCTGAGATGGAGTGGAGCCAGGAGAGTAGGATCACTTTCTTTCTCCTTCAGCCTAGGCAGGCTTCCTGGAGGAGGTAGTATTTGTGGAGCTGCCTGAATGAAGGGAAAGCTATACAGCTCAGCCTCATCTCTCTTTGCTATGGATAGAGATTTCTGACTTGAAGTATGAGCCAAATTTAGTAAAGGAATCCCAACTTCACCTCCCCCCAGTAAAGCTCTCACCAAGCACCCCATAAAGGGAAACAAGAATAATCTCCTTCTTTCATGGGAATACGAGGGAATTTCTCGAGGGTCATTTTATTCACGATGGAGACTACGCAGATCTGTTGCGAGAAATCTTATCCTCTTCCTTCTTTTTTATCCTGCTCCCCCTCAGGCCAGCCCCACGCTTAGACAAGGCTTTGATCTAGGACTCATTTGGACCCTCCCCATCTCTCTTGAGTTGGGCTTCCTGGGGTAGCCACCACTGCTCTCCTGCTTTCTCTATCTGTTCCTCCCCTCCTCAGAGAATGGTGCTGAGTAGAGGAGATTGCCAACCAAAACATGGCAGCCTAAACACAGAGGCACAGAAGGGGACTAGGTTAGACAAGCCGCTCGGGAATGTGTGTTCTTTGCCTCACCCAGGAGGAAGAGGAGAAAATGGCTTCCCTGACTTCCAAGAGCCTACAAGAGAATTGTGACTCTGACCTTCTCCCAGTAAGAATGCCAAGGAGATGTCTGGCCTTTGTCAAGGTCATGGCAAAACATCCTGGAGGCAGAGCACTCCAGGAAATGTGGGATTTGGTTTGTGGCCATGTAGGCCAGCCCAAGATAATAAGATAGAGAGCAGACTATTAACTCCACCCCACTCATTTGCAAATGTGAACACCAAAGCCCAGAAAGGTGCCTTTTTTCAAGGTCACATGTGAGTGGAACCATGTTGTTCTTGCTGCTCAGTTGTGTCCAAAAAGAGTCTGACTTTCCATGACTCTTTTTGGAATTTTCTTGGCAAAGATGCTGGAGTGGTTTGTCATTTCCTTCTCCAGTTCATTTCACAGATGAGGAAACTGAGGAAAACAGAGTTAAGTGACTTAGCAGGGTCACACAGCTAGTTGGATTTCAACTCAGGTCTTCCTGATTGCACTCTATCCATTGCACCATTTAGGTGCCCCTGAATGGAGCCATAGAACACAAGATTATCACATTCTTTCCATTAACAATGATAGTGTTGATTTGATTATTATTTCCAGAAGAATAGCAAGAGATGGAAAAATGGTGGTAAGAGAGGTGACCAAGTGTCCATGCCTTGGTACTTTGGGGATCGGAAGAATGATCGTGGCCCTCTAGATAATGGTGTTGTGAGGTGAGTTTTCACTCACCCACCAACAAGGACAACTAAGCCCCATGGAAGGGTACCAGAGCTCAATGGATTAATTTCACCACTGTCACTACCAGTAAATGGTGAGGAGACAAGGTCCCCAGAGGCCCAAGAGGGAAGGTCATTATAGTTGGAGGAGAGAATAGGGGGCAGTGGCAGAGCAGATGGCAAGATACCCATGCAAGGTAAGATCCCTGTATACTGATAGGTAAATAGATGACATTAATAAGAAAGGAGTTCTTCAAACCTTAAAATACTACGTAAATGCAAATGACCCAGAGCTGAAGATTGAGACTCACCTGGATCAGGAGCAACTTCAGGGATGTCACACTCAGATCATTTTTGGTGCTTGATACAATGGAGGCATCCCTCTGTGAATATCAAACTTCGGTTCCTATCTACAGCTATACAAAAACAGGAGTCTTCAGTTCCTATGCAAATATACAGCCTTTAGCATCAATATAGAATTGGTCCTCTTTAGCCTGACTGAAAACACAAAGGACTGGCACCCAAGCTCACAAACAATAAAGGTCACTCTCCTTCCCTGAGCAGTGGGACCCACTTCCCACTATAGACCTATATTGTCCTTCTGACAGTTATAGTACTTTTGTTAAGTTTAAAGTTCTCCTACAAGGTGAAGGCACTGGGGATTACTAAAGAGTCAGAGAATAGTAGAACCTTAGAATGGTCTTCAGGAAGCATGTCATCAACCTTGCACATGAATGAGAATCCCCTTTTAACAAATGCATGATAGGTGGTTATCCTCACTTACCTTGAAATCCTCTAGGGAACGGTGATCCACTTCCTCCTGGGGCATCCCATTCCAATTCTGGACAGCTCTAATTGTTAGGAAGGGCAGCTAGGTGGAGCCAGAGTGGAATCAGGAAGATTCATCTTCCTGAGTTCAAATGTTGTCTATATGAGTAGTTGTGTGACCCTGGGCAAGTCTCTTAACCCTTAGTTTCCTCATCTGCAAAATGAGTTGGAGAAGGAAATGACAAACCAGTCCAGCATCTTTGCCAAGAAAACCCCAAAAAGGGTCACGAAGAATTGGACATAACAAGAACAACAACAAATGGTTAAGAACGTTTTCCTTCCATTAAACCCAAGTTTGCCTCTTTGTAACCTCTACTCAGTGCTTGAACTTCTGCCTCCTGGACCATTGGATAACAGTTCTAATCTTTCTATGTGACAGTCCTTCCCACCTTTGAAAAGACCCAAAATGTCCCCCCTAAATATTCCTTTTCCAGGCTAAACTTAACTAATCCCCAGCTCCTGTAGCCAATCATCATATGACTTGAATTCAAGGTCCTCCACTATTATGGTTACCCTCTTTTATATACTCTCCCAACTTATTCATGTTCTACCTAAAATATGCCACCCCACCATGAAGTGAGTACTCCTGTTTCCAGTATTTCCCCCATGGACGTATAGGCTCCTCAGTCAAGATCATAGAATTGGGACCAAAAAGAACTTCAGAGACCATCCATGTTAGAGATGAGGAAATTGACTCGAAGAGATGAAGTGATTTGTCTGAGGTCACACGGGAACAGTAATCATAAGAGATGACATTTGATCTTGGGTCTTTCAACTCCAGAACTGATGGTTTTTCCATCTCTGGTTGTTGTCCTTTGTACTCAATGAGGGCCGGTGGTATCACGATGTTGGTGTCAAAGTACAGTGTGTCCAACTGTGGCTGATCAGACCAATATGAGCCTGGAAGACTCTACCACAAGTTGTGCAAGAATAGTCCATATGAACATTTGGAGTGGAGATGTCTCTAAATTTTTCCGTTGTACCATTTTGACAAAAACACTTAATCCATGTCCTTGGATCCTCCTGCCTGAAGTAGGAAAATCATCTCAGATATTTAGGGAGAAGGGAGAAAATTGGACCAAGATTTAACAAATAAAATGTTTTTGGATTCAATCTCAGATAATCAGAAAATTCCATTACCCAGAAGCTCCTTTCCTCAAGCATCTAAATAATTGAAGTTCTACCGTATTCTTATGCAGTTCCTGTGCGGAAAGCAAGTCTTTGGCTCATTAAGATGAATATGGGTATAGTATAAGGAGTACCTTGGCCTGGGCACACCCGGAGGGTTTGGAAGGGAAGGGCTCCCACAATTCCTTTTTTTAGTGCCCATTCAAAGAAAAGAGGGCAGGATAGCCTGGTGTCTGTCGGAGACCTCACAGTACTATTCCTCTTGCTGAGGGAAAACCTCACCACAAATTGCATCTCTCCCAACCAGGGAACAGCCATTTTATTTTTTTTCTCTGAGGAGACACTCCCTTAACTGGTACTGCTTCACACACACCTCCAAATGCTAACTCCCATGGACACAAACAAGACAAGCCAAAACGCTAGAAAAACAAGCCCTGACTATCTTGGGCCCTTTGAGATGGTTAGTTTGTCCGGAAAGGGAGGTTCCCACTGTCAGATTTGTTTCCCACTGAAATTCACTGCTTTATAAAATCTTAGACTCCTAGAATCATAGACAAAAACTTAAAGGTGCTGCAGTTAAGATGGAAAGAGATGGAACAGCTGACTGGTCACGCAGGACCTTAGAAGTTCATCTGGTTCTTAGTGTATTCTTCATGGGTTCTCAAATACGCAAATTAAGAAACTCAATTTTATCAGTTCATCCTAGGGACCTCAAGCTCTGGGGAATCAGTTTGCCCTATCCAGACTGATTCAGAAGGGATTTATAATGAAAGTGCTAATCTAGAACTGGAGATTCTGCTAGCAAGATAAAGGTTGTCTCAAAGACTGTGATCAAAACAATGACTAACCATGACTCTAGAGGACTGATGGTGATCTATGCAACCCCCATCCTGACAGAGCAGTAACAGATTCCACATGTAGAAAAAGCCATACATTTTTGGTCATGGCCAATATGGGAATTTATTTTGTTTGACTATGCATATTTGTTCCAAGGATTTGGGGAGTTCCCCACTTTTCAGTGGGGTTGGGTGAGAGGGAGAGAAAATAAATGTTTGCTGATTGAAAAATTAAAAAGAATTTTAAAATGAATGAATGAAGGAATTCTCATCATTGGCCCAGGGTACTCCCTCCTAGTGGATAGGTCCCTTAAGGAGTTCAAAATACAGACCAGAAGATTGCCTGGTAAGCATAAACTAGAGAAAAGGCAGCTGAATATTCTAAAGGGATATCTCCATCAAGCCATGGTAGTTTGATGACCTGTCCATTTGTACCCTAGGGATATTTTTGTCCAAATAACCAGTACTGGGGATTAGAATCAGGGCACTCACATCCCTGGGGCATCTGGGAAACACATAAGCAAATACTTATTGCACTATCCCTCTTTGGAGAGAGACAGACAGACAGACAAAGAGACAGAGAGAGACAGAGAAAGAGGGAGAGAAATAGAGAGACAGAGAGACAGAATAAATAAAGAGACATCTTGGTCATTACTCTAAATCTACTTACTTTTCACCTTTTGTTATTCTAAAAATAATAAATCAAATAAAATAATCAAAACTGTTATCAAGTCCTTCTGGATATGGGATGACAATTATCTATTATATACTATTCATTACTCCCAACTCTCCCCAAAAAAACTCACCTTGATCACCCCCAAAACTTCCTTGATCATCCCTCCCCCCAGGTGTTATCTCCCTTTGTTAGAATGTAAGCTTGTCAAAGGTAGGGCTCATCTCACATGTATTTGTTTTCCCTGTGCCTAACACAGGGCTTGACATATAGTAGATCCTTGATCAATGTTTTTTCTTTCACTCAATTATTCATTCGTTTCTTAAGGATCCCTTTGGGGAGCTTTAAGAATTATATAAGTGATTAGTAGCAGTCTTAGATTTTTTTTCTCAGATGGACCATATATTGAGAAGATTTGCACAGATGACCAACCTCGATAATTTATGTTGATTCTGCAAGAAGCCTTTCCCAGTCCTCCTTGATTTTAGTGTTTTCCCTTTGAGACTGCCCCCAACTTATCTCAAATATATTTTGTTAGTACATAGGCATTTGCCTGTCATGTTCTCCATTACATTGTGGATTTCTTGAAAACAATTGTCTTTTGTCTTTCTTTGTATTCACTTCACTGAGCACAGAGCCTGGCACACAGTAGGTGCATAATAAAGGCTAGTGGACTGATTTTTGTCGGTTTCTATTTCATGGGGTAGCATTCTCTGACCCCAGTCCCAAATTTTGTGGTCATGTTTTCTTTAATATTGTAAGTGCCCTTGTTATTCAGTCATTAGGTTGTGTCCAACTCTTCTTGGACCCCATGGACCATAGTAGTGTCCATGGGATTTTCTAGGCAAAGATACCAGAGTGGTTTGCCATTTCCTTCTCCAGTGGATTAAGGCAAACAGAAGTTAATTTATTTGACCAGAATCATACAGCAAACAAAACATCTGAGGCTGGATTTGAACTCAGGTCTTCCCAGTTTCAGGGCTAGCTCTCTATCCACTGAACTATCTCACTGTCTCTAATAAATCTCCTACCTCCCACAAAAATTCCAATCTGATGCTTCATGGTAAGATGGAAATCACTTGGATTTTCAAAGTGTATGCCAGAGGAATGCAGGTTCTGGCAGGCCCTACCAAGTAGGAAAGGCTTTGAGTGCCGGTCTGGTGATAGACAAATTATTTATCATCTAAAGGACCAACCTAGTTAAGTGTACAAAGGCTTCAACATCCCATTGGGTGAAATGGTGATGAACTGTTTTGACCTCACAACTCCTAAAAACCATCTACTAAATTATGGGCAAAAGTTCTTAACCTAGTGTCTGTGAGTTTGGTTTATTTTTTTTAATATTTTGAAAAACATATTTCAATATAATTGGTTCTTTTGTAATCTTATGTGTTTTATTTTATGCATTTAAAACCTTATTTTGTGAAGGAGTCCAGACACTTCAATAGACTGACAAACAGGTCTATAACACTCAAAAAAAGATTAAGAACCCTTGTTTTAGTGGGACTGCCTATAAACTGTTAGTCATAGGCACACAGTGATCAAATTCTAAGTCCTTGAAATACTGAGAAATTTCCCTCTGAAAATAATAATAGAAGGAACCTTAAAAGTCCTCTAGGACAACGTCTTCATTTTACAACTGAAGATGGATCCCTGAAAACTGAAGTGACTTCCTTGAGATCATACAGCTAGTTATTGCCAAGGGTGGGACCAGAATCCTGGTTACCTATCAATGTAGGATGCCAATTGTTCTCTTATTTTTGATGCCTTTCCCTACATCCCTGCACAGTTCCCTGGATATAAGGGGTATTTTGTCCATGGGCACTATTTCTAGACCTCAAAAACAAACCATTCCCAACATGGATTCTACTATTTGCTGGGGTGAAAGTGAGGGTAGGGAGGTTAAAATATAGCTTGTACACAGATAAGTATCCTACAAAATCATCTTCACGGGGAAGTAAATTGTGTGCAGGACTTATACTTGGGAAGACCTGGATATGAATCCTGGTTTTAAAATGTCATCTGTATGACCCTAGGCAAGTCACTTAATCTCGGAGTCTCAGGTTACTCATCTATAAAATGGGGATAAGGATATCTGTAGTATCTACCTCTCAGGACTCTTGCAGGGTTCACATGAGACCATATAAGGTGTTTTTTAAAGTTTAAATCATCCTATAAATGTCAGTTACTATCATGGCAGAGGTAGGATGTCAGAGCGAAGGAACTATCGAATAAAAAGGCAAAGGAAAATTTGAGGAGGAAGAGAACATTTAGAACATTTTCAGATAGGCAGATCAGAGAAGGCTTTCAAAGGAGGCAAATGAACTAAACTTTAAAGGAAGAGAAGGATTATTAAAATTTTGAGTCTGTCTTCTAGCACTGAGGCCTGCTCAAATGAAGGGAGGCACTGAGATGGCATTTTGGGTTTGGGTAAAAGCCAGTAGACTACATTGTGCTGAACTTTTAAAAATTTTGTTAAACATTTTCCAATTACATTTTAATCTGGTTCTGTCACTGGAGTTTTACTGCCTGAAAGTAGCCCAGGATCATGAGTTTGAGCTTCTGATCTAGTCTAACTGGAGCATAGAATACAGCCAGAAAAGTAATGTAGGGAGAAAGCCTTGAAAGGTAGGGAAAAGTCAAAATTTGGAGGGCCTTAAATGCAGGCTAAGTAGTTTATATTTCATGCTTAATTGGCAATAAGGAATCACAGAAGGTATGTCTGGAACTATACATTAGAAAAATTATTTAGGCAGTATGGGTTGCATAGGGAAAGAGAGAGATTGCAGGAAAGAATGCATAGGTTTGGAGGCCAGAGAGAAGCAGATAGATGCAAGGGACATGGTGAAGGTAGAATTGAGAGCAACTGGCAAATGATTGGATATTGGGGATGAAGATGAAATGTCAGCAGAGATGACAATTGTTTTGAGCTGGAGTGATCGGGAGAATGAGAATGCTAGCAGTAGATAAAAAAAAATTGAAAGAGAAATGGGTTTAGGAAAGATGATGAGATGAAGGAAGTGACTAAAGGCCTGAGTCCTAGTTTTGTGGCATTGGAAACCTCAGCCAGATTCCGATACTCTCAGTCAAATTGCATCTTCACAGTAATACTTTCAATAAGAGAAATTCATCTGTGGTCAAATTTCTTGACTGTAGTTTTCCTTCTTGCTTTTTCATATACTTTGTACCAATTCTTGAATAATCTAGGAAGTGGGTCCATGTGATTTCCATAAGACATTGGGTCTGATGATTGAGGAAGGTGATTCTAAATGTTCCTTGGAAATTTTCAGCACTGGAAACAAAGACAGCGCCAATTGGATCTAACTGTGGTTTGGTGTTGATTATTTTCCACTTTGTTTATCTGTCCATCATGATCATGAATCCACCCAAGTGGTCTATTGACAAGGTCCTAATTTTCTCTATCTCTTTTTTTTCCATGAATTTTTTCTATTTCTTGGACCCTAAAAATCTCAGACATCTCAGCTGCTTTCTTAAGTCCCCTTACTTTGACCTTTACGGACTGAAGTGCCTTGATCAAGTCACCTGCCAAGGACCTTACCGAAATTCACTATGTGGACTGTCATTCTCTCAGGTTGTAATGGGGCCAATTTTAATGCATAAGTAAGATGAGTTAGTTGACTGTGTTGTGCCATTTTATGGGGACACCCAAATAAAACAATCATCCTCAACTATTTGTTGCAGTAGTCCATAATTTATTATCCCCCCTTTTTCAGATTCATGACTAGGACAAGTGCACTAGGGTTTTGCCCCAGGACTATGAAATTTAGGAGATTTAGACTCCCATAGCTATGTAGAAACTGAGCTTAGTACCTAGCAAGCAAGAACAATTTGTGAAAATAGGAAGCTAAGACATGGTGAGGGCTTCCTTATCCTAATCCAAGTCCTGAGTGAGAAACAGCCTCCCTCTATCAACTTTGTGTTCCAATCTCCACCCACAGGGGATAGTGACCCAAGGTTCCTCTTTCTCTCCGAACCTCCAACCATCAAAATTATCTTTTAAAGTTCATTTAAGGACACTTCTCATGTTCCTTCTTCCCCATCATATTTTGTAAAGCGATTATTTTAAGCCAAAAAAATAGCTACTTACAATTTTGTTTGAATTGTTTGTAATTGGTTTTTTTTTTTGCTATTTTAAACAGTACTTCTAGTAACTTATTTGTGCAATTTACCTTTTTCCTTTGGGGCTATGTCCATGAGGCATATTCCCAGAAGTGGAATTACCATGTCAGAAGTATCAACAGTTGTATGCCTTATTACACATTACTGATGATTTCCCAGAGAAGCACCTCTCTACTCATTTTTTAAAAATCATTTTCATTTATTTTTGCTACAGTTGTTTCATGGGTATCTAACAGTATTTTGCAGAGGTTTTAACTTGGAGTTTTTTAATTGCTAGCTGTGGATTGCTAATCTGTTTCTTTCCATGGAAACTATTTATATCTTCTTGGTTCAAACAGAACCAGGTGACAGTGACACTACATAGTTCCTTATCAGTTATGTCAATTACATAATTTCTTTCCTTCTTTTCATAGCAGTTTTACCTTATTATGGGTCTTGGTCATTTCCTTGGGGCTTATCTACGAGGTCACAGACAAGTTCCAATAAAAATAATGGTGATAACTGACATTTGTATAGTGATTGAACATTTACAAGGCATTTTATCTATATTATTTTATTTGAACTTCACAATAACACAATGCAAAATTGTGTTAATATTAGTTGTTTTACAAATGAAAAACTGAGACTCAGAGACATTAAGTGACATGCCTAGGCTACCACAGCTAATAAAAGAGTATTCGAACCTAAGGTTTCCAGACACCAAGCTGATACTCTACCCACTAGACCAGGCTGTCTTTCTTACATGTGTTATATGTGACCAAAAGCTCCCCGCAATGACAAAATCACAAATCCATGTATTGGTATGCATTTCAATATTCAAAATTTCATTTTCATATTTTCCAATGTTAATTTTATCTGACAATAATAGATGGTATTTACATAGTGTTTTATGGTTTGGAAAGTACTTTACAAATATTATTTCATTTTATACTCTTAACAGTCATAGGAAATAGTTTTTATTAATATCATTTTTTACAGCAAGGAAAATGAGAGAGAAGTTAAGTGACTAGCCCAGGTTCTCACAGCTTTTAAATATTTAGATTAGATTTGAACTCAGTTCAGGAAACATTCTTTGTACTGCCCCACCTAGTCTATAGATACGCTTTCATTCATTTAATTCAGAAATTGATCTCTCCTTCATAGCTATTTTCTCCTAGTTCTTAGAATTATTTTTTTCTTAAATGTTAAATTCTGGTTCATTTTGTAGGCTGTGAGGTATAGATCCAAGCTAATTTTTCTCAATCCTATTAACTAGTTGTACTAATAAACACTTTGCTTCTGCTACAAAACTTGGTAGGATATGATCACCGTTGTTAATGTTTTTAAATAGTAGCTGGTATAGTAAGAATAGCAATGCCTTGAGAGTTAGGAAGATCTGAGTTCAAGTCAGGATTTTCTCTATACTGACTCATGGCTCTGGGCAAGTCACTTAACCTCTCAGTTCTGTGCCCTACCCAAACTCCCCCCGCCCATAACTCTGAGACTATAAATCAAAGAGCAATTACTGAGCTGCTTTGCTAGACAGAATTTTCTCTCTAGGAGTTCCCTACACTAATGAAATCGCAGGTAAAGGTAGGTATATTCTTCCAGATAAATTTTTCATTATTCAGTTTTTCAAGTTATATATTATCCCATAGAGATTTGAATTGGCATTGCATTAAATCATTTAACATTATAAGGAGTACGCTCCTCTCTACAACACTGAGTCATTCTGGCTAAAAAAAAAAAAAACCACTTTCTCACTTTATATAGTTTATTTTCCCATTAAAGTTTTATATTTTTTGAATATGTCCCAAGTAAAATTAATACCCAAATATTTAGTGGGGTTTTTAAAAATAACTTTGTGGATCATCATTCCCTCAGGTTATAATGAAATCAGCTTTAATGCATAGTAAGGTAGATGAGTTAACTCATTGTGTTGTGCAATTTTAAGGGGGACCTCCCCCAAACAATCATGTTAATAGACCAGAGTTCTCTTTATTGTTTCCCTTTTGGGTGACACATCTTCAGATTTATGGATTCGTGGACTAGGGTTTTGCCCTAGGGCAACGAAATTTAGAAGATGCTAGTAACACTGGGATTCCTGTGGTAATGTAATAACTGAGCTTAGTATCTGGCTCATCTTTTTTTTTCTGCACTACTTGGTTGTACTATATTTGTCATTATTAGTATCTAGGAATGTAATTGCTTTTCATGGATTTATCTTGTATCCTCCAACTTTGCTAAACTCATTTATTCCCTGTTGTAATTTTTTTTGGTTGATTATCCTGGATTTTCAAGGTATCCAATCATACATGAGTGATCATTTTTATTTAATTCTTTTCCAGATTTCCTTTTCCTCTCTAATGGCCTTGTCAGCATTTCTAGTACTAGAAAGTAGGTAGTAGAACATACCTGCCATGGTGGTCGTGAGAATCAAATGAGATAGTATTTATAAAAGCTCTTAGCACAGTGCCTAGAGTACAGTAGATACTTAATAAAAACTTATTTCTTCTATTATATAACATAGGAGCCATGCTGGAGGGTGGGGAGCAGAGTGGGTAATGAATGCGACATGCTTAAAATCCAGTTATCACTACATCTATTGATTAATGCAACGAACATCAATTAGACTTATGCTTATCAATGCATGCAAACTTTATTCATCAATGCATACAGATATTAACCCTACTTAGAACAAATCACCAACCTGAATTTTAGAGGTTCCAATAAACATGCTTCATAGCAATGCTCAAGATAAGATTTCTTTTCTTCCCAACAGGTGGTCACATGTCTCCTTCCAACATGGTATTGTAGCAAGTCTCCATCCATCAGCACTGTTCTTTAGTGAACTAGAACCCCAAAATCTCCAACTGTAGGAGAACTCAGGAGTTTGTCCTAGTTGAAATTCAGGAACATACTGAAAGACAAATTACATTTAAATTCTGATGGGTGACCAATTACTTAAGTTAATGATGAAAGGAAACTATCAATCAAAGCATTCATTTCCTAATATCATTAGCAAGTGTTAATCAGTTATTTACCAGATTTAAAATACAAACATATGTTATTAGCAGTTGTTAACCAAATTTAGACAGCACACATATATCATTAGTAGTTATTTACTACATTTGGGGAATACTCATAATTAGTAATTGTCAACCAGATTTAGGGAACATGCATACATCAGCAGTTATTTACCAAATTTGGAGAACACTTATACATTTTTAGTAGTTATTTACCAAATTTAGGGGACACATATACATCAGTAGTAGTTGTTTAACAAATTTGGGGGATTCACATACCTCAGTAGTGGTTGTATACCAAATTTGAAGGACATATATTACTAAGAGTTAGTTTAAGGAACATGCTTATGTCGGTAGGTGTTTACTAAGCTTAGGGAACACACACATATCATCAGCAATTGTTTACTAAATTTGAAGGACACACATCGTTGCCAAACTATACTATCCAAGTTCTTATCTTATTACAGAAAAACAACTTACATAGTAACTACTTAGGCTTAAAACAAAAATGGGGCAGCTTATCCTAAAGCACCATACTTATTCCCACTGGGGTTAGAGAGGAGCATTCTTTTCTGAGACAATCTAAAAAAAAATTATTGTAGTGCTTCTCCATCCTATAAAACTTTATCTCTTGGCTTTGCAGACACCCTCTATAAAGTTTAGTAAGCTCTGTCCAAGGGTTAATTGGATGATCTCAGATCATGACAAAGCTTTTCCTTCTTGAGATCCATGACAAGTTGAAAGAGATCAACCTAACAACCCACACAAGGAAAATGAAATGAATAAGAAATACCTACGTGGCAGGTAGATGGGTGTGACATGATCAGACCTGCACTTCAGGAAAATCACTTTAGTGACTGAATGGAAGATGAACTGCAGAGAGAAACCAACTAACCTGCTCCATTAGTATGGCACTGTCTTAACTCAAATGAAAATTTTTAGCTAAGTCTGGTTACCCTCTTGTAAAGATGAAGCCCTGGTAGCAAGATAGTATCAGAACTTTCTGAAAAAAAAGTAGCATGTCTTCTTACTCCTTCCATACCTAACCCCAGTTTCATTAGTTACAAAGATGCTGACCTGCACATTGCACCAGGGCCTATAAGCCATCTGCTGAATGTCTGTGTTTGTCAGCAGCCAGCAGGAATTCTAATCATTTTGAGCACCTGTGGCCAGCTTAGGTGAACATTAGCCACTATTGAGGAGGCATAGCAGTTGACGTGGGTACAAAAAGGTAGAAGTTGTTGTTGGTTAGGCATGAACATCTCTCCCATTCTGAAACTGCCTATAGGATAGCCCAGGTGTCTGAATTGGCGTTCCTAATTTGACCTTTAATGGTGACTGGAAAACTGATTGTTTGAAGGAAGAAGTTTAGAGTAAGAACCAGATACAAAACCTAATCTTCTTCACAGGGGCATGTAACTCTGGAGATTCTGGTTACCCAAGTTACTTCCCCACATGTCTATTTGAGTTTCCCTATAATGTGTGTGTGGGGGCAGCTAATGTGGGTAGAGCACTGGGCCCAGAATAAAGAAGACCTGAGTTCAAATCTGGCTTCAGACATTTATTATCTATGTGACTTTGGGTGTCACTTAATCTTGTTTGTCTCAGTTTCTTCATCTGTAAAATGAACTGGAGAAGGAAATGCAAACCATTCCAGTATCTTTGCCAAGATGAGGTCCTAAATAGCATCATGAAGATTTGGACATGACTGAAAACAACTAAACAACTATAACATAATATGTGTCCCCCTAGAAAAGTTCTCGTATATTGGAATGTGCTACAAAACACCTGAGACTAGAGACAAAAAGTATACCAAAGGACCAGGCCCTGCTGCCCCTTTACAATTAGGCACCTACTCTATGCACCTTAACCCTGCATTAGTGACCTACTCCAGCATCTCACTGCAGTGAAAAGGTGACTGGGACTTGGAAGGCTATGCTAATAGAATGTATGCTCTGCTGGTAGGTGCTTATAAAACAGAAAAGCCTTTGAGTAAAGGCCATCAATGGTGTTATTGGTTTTTCGGCCAAAGGCCAGTTTTCTCAGGAGGGAAAAAACTGTCTTCATGGCTGAAATTGGTTGTGGCCAATATATGTGTTTAACTGATCATCCTGTCTCTCCAACTGACCAGGGACCTCTCCAAGAGACAGAACTATACTTCCCCCCTCATGAGAGCTTCCTACAATTTTAGGACTGTGTTTCCTTCATCAGACTAAGAATTTCCCAGGTGTAGAGACAATCCCATCCTATTAGACCAAGAATTCCTTGTGGATGAAAGCAAGGTAATTGCTGGAATCTACTTGACAATCAGACTGTTCCCTTCACAGTTCCTGGAATGCGTATTCTCTATTCAAATTTTTCCTTCTTGTGTTGCCTGCGATCTCTACTTTCTGAAACCACTCCCGGCTACATGTACACACACACACACACACACACACACACACACACACACACACAACCTCACCAAAGCCTACATATAATATAAATGTCACCTTAACCCCCATCTCTTCTATGATGTCTTACCCATCATCACATAGTGGATAGAGTACTGAACTTAGAGACAGGAAGATCTGAGTTCAAATTCCACTTCAAACATTTAGTAGCTGTACAATTTTGGGCAAGGTTCTTAATCCCTTGGAGCCTCAATTTTTTTAGCTATAAAATGGTGATAATATTCATACCTACCTCACAGAGTTATTATAAGGATAAAAAAGATATTGTTTGTGAAGTGCTCTGCCAACTTAATAACTCTTTATTCTTTAAGTTATATAAATATCAGCTGTTACTATTCTATTACAGTTGGTGCCAGCACTACGTACTATTCAATTATTCGCTGATTGCTTCTCTGTATATGTCTTGTTTCCCTGAAGAGGGTATAAGCTCTGTGAGGGGAGGGAATTTTGCTTTTTTTCCACCACCGTGTCTAGCAAAGAGTAGACACTTGTTTAATTAAATGCCACCAAATGAACTGAAGCTACAAAACTTACATTAAGAAGAATCTTTTCAGAATCTTTGGCCCAGGTGCTTATGATTGGTAGACATGGAGAAAAGAGCCAGAGGACCTGGCCAATGGGGAAGATCAGCTGGGGATAAGACATTGTATCTTAAATTTTTAAGCACCTGAGACATGGGGCTTTGAAAGTCTGTGACTCCAGAGTAATTCACAGAGAAGGTAATCATATCAACATATCCCTACTGCTCTGAACCGTTCTTAGGAGGATAGAACTGATATCTTTTCGGAAAAAAAAAGATAAGAAATTCTGAGAAAAGGAAAACAAGTTGATGTCACATTGGCCATAGTTCAAAACTCCATCAAATGAATGAAATATTGTCCCAGAAAACTAGTTTATCTTCTTCTGTTATGTATGTTGAGGGCAGACAATCTAAGCATTGCCCAAGAATCTCAGTGTTTTTTTAAGCTTTTCCTCTGGCATGTTATCTTTTATCTCCCTCAAAAACAGAATTTTGGGTTTTTCACTAAACAAACTCATCAGTCTGAGAGACAAACAAATTCTTAGACACTGAAAGGCTAGAGCTTCCAACATACCTCCCCCAGAGGAAGGAACTCAGAGATCTCATTGGAGCTAAGGTTAGACACTTGGCTTTGACATCATTTTTAGGAAATTTGCTTTCCCTTGGTTCAATCTGGTCAGAGTAGAATGCCAACTCCAAGAGAAAAACCAACATGTTATAATTTAATTCCCCAGTTTGGGTTGTTTTCTGCTCTCCTCTGTGCCTGGAGTGTACTAATCCTTTCCCAACATACCATCACAACATATGTGTGGGGTAAGAGAATGGTAAGAATATTCCCAAATGAGTTGATATTTCTATTTTGTCAACAGCAAATATTCTTTGGGGGATTAACTCTTATCCTGAACCCCCATTCTCTTTTGTTTTGTTATGTCTTGACTTACACACAGGCAAATTAAATGGGTCACCAGGTAAAGTTTAAAGGGGTATCTAAAAATATAACCCCCTATTTTCACCAAAAAGTCACTGATGGTGATTTACTCCTTTGACATGGTGAATAAAAAGAGCCAGCCTCAGAGCGAGGATAACCTGGGTTCAAGTTATGCCCCTGAAACATACCAGTTGTGTGTCCTCTGAGCAAGCTTTTTAACCCCTTAAATCTCTCAACCACTTTCTAGTCTCAGTTGCAGAGAAGGTGCCAATCTGAATTGGTAGAAAAAGTTTTCCCAACAGGAAGCTCCCTGTACCAGTGAAATCTCAGGTCCAGTCCTTTTCTCTCATACCTTTTAAGCTGACTATTGCTTTATCCTGAGGTTTCCTTTGAAAATATCAATCTTCAGGGCAGGTAGGTGGCACAATGGATCTCTGTCAGCCTCAGTTAAAGTCTGGCCTCAGATGCTTACTAATTGTTTCACCCTGGGAAAGTCACTTAATCGAAAGAAAGAAAGGAAGTTAGGAAGGAAGGAAGGAAGGAAGGAAGGAAGGAAGGAAGGAAGGAAGGAAGGAAGGAAAAGTAAAGAAAGCCACTGAAGAGAAGTGGTATGGTATATAATGACTTACAGGCAGAGGCCCTAGGCTCCAATGCTAGCTCTGTTAATAGGCATGAGACCTTAGGCAAGTCACTTACTAATAATAACAAACACCTACAGCACTTCCTGTGTGCTAAGCTCTTCACATTACTATCTCATTTGATCTTTACAACAACCCCAGAAAATAGAACTGTGCTGATCCCCATTTTACATTTGAGGAAGCTGAGGCAAAGAGCATCCAAGAGACTTGGGTCACACAGCTAGTAGTGTCTGAGGCCACATCTGAACTCAGGTCTTCCTGACTCCAAGCCTGGCGCTCCATTCACCGCACCATCCAGCTGCTTAACCTTTCTGAGCCTCAGATTAACAACTAGACAATCTCTAAGATCTCTGTCTAGCTCCAAAATAATACATGGATTATAATTCCAGGCAGACAGTAGATAGAGCTCTAGACCTGGACTCAGGAAGACCTGTGTTCAAATTTGACCTCGTACACTTCCTAGCTGTGCGACCCTGAACAAGTCGGTGAACCACTGTTTGCCTCAGTTTCCCCAACTGTAAAATGGAGATCCATCGCATCTACCTCAGAGAGTACTGACGCTCAAGTAAGACAATCCTTTTAAAAGCACTTAGTACCTAGCAGAAAGCAGTTTCTATATGAAGGCTTATTCCCTTCACTCCCTTACATAAAAACATATTTGTGTGTCTATACATATATAATATATATCTATACAAATGTACATATATCAGCTATACTCATAGTCATTGCTGACTACTTCCCTGTGAATGAGTTTAGAATAACTTATATTTAGAATAACATTTATATAGTGAAAGTTTATAAACTATTTTCTCCAGAATAACAAATAGTGTATTTTTCCTTTTTAATTTTGGGGGTTCAGACTTACGATCTCATCATATGCCCAATGAGAAAATTCCATTCAGTACAGATGAGCAACTGGTCTACAACTTGCAGTCTAAAAGACTTACCAAAAGTATTAAGAGATCAAGTGACTTACCCTCGCTCACACAGAAGGTATGAATATAAGTCTGATATTCCTGAATGTAAAGCACAATCTCTCTCCACATTTTGCCTTCTCCTAAGCAAGTTTTATTGGCCCCATTTTACAGATGAGGAAAATGAAGCACAGAGGGATTAAATTATTTCCCCATGGTCACAGAGCCAGTAAATATCTGGAACATAAACTCAAGCCACCCAGCTCCAAAAGTGGCCTTCTTTCTCTTATACTGTTCTGACCTATCACTGACTTCCCTGACAATATGAAAGGACTAGTCACTCGAAGCCAGGAAGAGACAAAAGAAGGGGAGAAATGGGTCATAGAAAGGGAGACAGGAATCTCTGAAGACAAGCTTCTCCAGCTTCACAATTTTCTTCTGAATTTCCCTGCCTGGTAGTGGCATGCTCGCCTTCTGTTTGTATTCCAGCTCTCCTTCTTGAACAGATTAGCACAGGGAATGGGCAATGCAGAGTGGTGTCCCCAGAAAACCCAGGAAGAATCCAGGGCTCTGTTAGCAATCATGACTGTGGAATGCTATCCACCAGGAATCTTATGTAGGAAGGTAGGGGGATATGTGTTTGTGTGTGTGTAGAGTTGGAGGTTTGAATGGTTGATGCAGAAGTTTTAGGTAACATGTTTTGATAAAATCATCATGTCCTCATTAGTCAATCCAGGAAGTCTCAGAATCCAGAATCTTGCATATGTTTACACACACACACACACACACACACACACACACACACACACACACTCTCTCTTGCTCTCTTTTTCTCTACCACAAGTCACTCATATGAACTCTCCAAACCCCTATCCTCTCTCTCTCTCTCCCTCTCCTTCTCTCTCTCTCTCTCTCTCTCTCTCTCTCTCTCTCTCTCTCTCTCTCTCTCTCTCTCTGTCTCTCTCTCTCTCCTACAAGCCCCAACCCTACCCCTCCACACAAATACACACATAATTCTACTACCAGCCTCCCATATGAACCCCCAATCCTACCATACACACATATACTCTACTACTAGCCCCCTATATGAGTCCCCAACTCAACCCTCCCACACACACACTATATTACTAGCTCTGTATTTGAACCCCTCATATACACATACTCTACTACCAGTCCCCCATGTAAGCCCCAACCCTACCAGACACACACACATAAAATACACTCACTCTACTACTTATGTAGCATATGTACCCCCAACCCTGCCCCCATACGCACACATACTCTATTACCAGCCATCCAATTTCTTCAGTTAATAAGCATTTATCATATACCATCTCTGCTCCAAGCACTGTAGCTGGCCCCAGGAATACAAGGGCAAAAATAAGGGTCCTGTGCTTACTCAAAAACCTTGTATTCTATCAGGAAAGAGCATGTCCATATATAATTAGATACAACATATATACAAAATAAAAACAAGGTCATTGAGGGAGGGGCACCAGCAGCTGGAGGTGGGCAGGGGGGACATGCAGGAAGGGCCTTATGCAGAAGGTGGTATTTGAGACAGAGGCAGAGGTGAGGAAGGCAGTGGATTCCAATCATGGGGAAAGAGCTCATGCATAGACCCGGAGACAGGAGAGAGGATGTCACGTGAGAGAAACAGCAAGAAAAGTAGTCTGGTCCAAAGAGTACACGAAGGGAAGCAATGTTTATTAAGGCTGTAAAGGTGGGTTGGAGCTGGATTATGAAGGACTTTAAACACTAAACAGATGAATTTATATTTGATCCTAGAGGCAGTAAGGAACCACCGGTGTTTGTTGAACAAGAGAAGGACATAGTTAGATGTATACTTTAGGAAAATCACATTGGTAACTGATTGGAGTGGGGAAAGATGTGAGGTAGAGAAGTCAATTGGGATGTTGCAATAGTTCAGATGAGAAGTGATGAGGATCTGAGCCAGGTGGGTAGCCATTTCAGTGGAGAAAAAGTGACAGATATGAGAGATGTAGAGGAAATAGAATCAATAAGACTTAGAGACTAAGTCATCTGGATATGTGGAGTGAGGGAAATAAGGAGTTGAGCATTATGCCAAGGCTGCAAATCTAGGCCACCAGAAGGATATTGATACCCTCAGTGGAAATGGGAAAGTTTTGGATATGTAGCGTTTGAGATGCCTGTAAGACACCCAGCTTGAAATGTCCCAGAGGCATATGATACTATGGGACTGAAGACCAAGAGAGAAAGTAGGGCTGTATATAAAGATCTGAGAGTCATCCCCATGGAGATGCTAATGGAACCCCTGGGAACCAATGAAATCACCAAGTGAGAGAAGTATAGAGGAACAAGAGAAAAGAGCCAAGGGCAGAACTTTGAAGTACACTCAGTGAGAAGGCAGGATATTGATGGGGATTCAGGCAAAGAGAGGAAGGAGTGATCAGACTGAGGGCAGTGGTGAGGAGATGGTGGTCAGCAGTGTTTAATGCTCAATGCACATATATCAAGGAAAACGAACACATTCATCAAAAGGGAATAAAATGGAGAGGAGAGTTAAATGACTTTTTCACTTCTTTGTCTTCCCTTCCTTGGCTGAACAGCTGTGCCTGCAGAAGCCTAAACAATGTTTTTCAAAATAGTTTATAATGAGGACATCCCAGCCAGTGTATCTCACAGCCATGGGATGATCCAAGTTTGGAATCTGAGGTGAAACTCAGTTCTCAGGCTCTTCCAGGGACTGGGAATGCCATTAGGAAAGGGGGTGGGGGGAGAAAAAGAAAATAATGAAGTAAGGGGGGAAGGAAAGAGAGAAAGAAGGAAGAAGGAAGGCAAAGAAAGAGAAGGAAGAAGGGGGAAATGAATAAAAAAGAAGATAATCCTAGATTTTGAATTGAAAGGGACCACATAAATCATTTTAGCCAAACCCCCTCATTTTACAGATGTGCAAACCTGGAGGCCAAAGACTGGCCCAGGTAGCATGCAGCAGGCCCTATAGTTAAACCTAAGTCCTCTGACTCATCTGGTGCATGTCTTTCCCTTGCACCATACTGACATGAGGAACCAAAGAAGAAATGTAGTAGTAAAAGTAGAATGAAAGGGAGAAGAAAGAAGGGAGAGAGGACAAAATTGGAGAAGGAAGAAGGTAAAGAGGGGGATGGAAAGGATGAAGAAGAAGGGGAAGAAGAGAAAAATAGGAGGATAAAGAAGGAAGGAATAGGGCTGAATGGGAAGGATAAAGGGAAAAAAGGTTTCTTTCAGAACCAGAGTTGTGCAATTGTGTTCTTAGCAGCTGGACTCAAAATCTTGGCCTCTCCAGAACCCAAGGGAAAGGGGGCTGTAGAGGAGTCCCATAACCATGAAGAGTTCAGCTAGTGATTGTTACCTCCCAAGATGTTCACCTTAAAGAAAATCAGAATAAATAACAATGACTTTGACTGAATGAATGATAAAATTTCTATAAAAAACTACTATGTGCAAGACACTGTGTTGAGCACGGTGAATACAAATAAAAGAAAATAAGATGTCCCTGCCTTCAACAAGCTTACATTCTTACATTCTGATGGGGAAAAGAAAATACACAAAGGGGAGCTAGAAAGGAGAGAGGTGGAAGGTGGGGTTCAAGGTGGCATGGTTTGGAAACAAACAAGAAGTGACGTAGAAACTCAGTTCTAGGCAAGATGAGGTGAAAACTTACTAGCCAGAGATTATGAAGTCCTTATTGCTCTGAGACTTACATCTTTTTCAGGTGTTTGTGTCCTGTCAGTCTCATGGTATGAAATTTTCTTGAGGTCACTTATCAAACTGGGGGAATCCCAAGGGACCTGCCCTCAAATATACTACCCTAGATATAGCAGTCTCAACCTATCAATCTCTGTCCTAGTCTTTCTCTCTCTTCCTTACTCTGTATGGGGTTAATGGTCTTATCTTGTCTCTCCACTTCAGGGTTCAGCAATACCTTCAACACAGACACCAAGAGGCCCCGGATCATCCCAGGCTCCAAAGAAGCCTTCTTTGGCTACACTGTGCAGCAACATGAGATCAGTGGGAAGAAATGGTGAGTGAACTATCTGCCCTCTACTCCATCTTTTGTTCCCCTTTTCAGTTAATTACCCTAATGCCCAAATCCAGTCATATCACTCTTCTGCTCAAATTTCTTCCATGGCTCCCAGTTGCCCATCTCCCTGGTCAAGCATTTAAAGCCTACTCTATCTTTCTCTCACATTTCATGGTATTCCGTTTCACCTATTCTACATCCATCCTTCCCCCTTCTGTCTCATTGTTTGCATTATTCTCTATGCTAGAATACATCTGAATTCCTGTTTCTTTGGTATCATTTTGCATTTCAAGCACTATCCCCTCCACCATGTAGATTTTCCTGATTCCCCTTTTCCCCAGTCAGTATTATCCTTTCCTCCCTGGTTCTCACATTATTATTGCTCAGTTTTTTTAGTCCTATCTGACTCTTCAGGACCCCACTTAGGTTCTTCTTAGCAAAGATACTAGAGTGGTTTGGCATTTCCTTCTCCAGCTCTTTTTACAGATGAGGAACAGGGTCACACAATTACTAAGTGTCTGAAGCCATATTTGAACTCAGGAAGATGAGTCTTTATGACTCCACGCCTGGTGCTCTATCCACTGTGCCACCTAACTGCCCTTGTACATGCTATGAAACAGCCTAAAAGGTGATGCAAGCCAGAGAAGGAAGAGATCAGGCAGTCAATAGGTATTTATTAGGTAGCCACTCTGCAGCAGGCAAAAATGAACCAATTCTGCCCTCAGGGAGCTTCTGTTATACAATAAATGATACAATACAATCTGGGAAGGCTTCCTGGAAGAGATGGGACTTGAGCTGAGTCTTGAAGGATAACTAGGATTGAAATGCCAAGACCAACTCCCTGGGCACCATGAGCGGCTGCCAAAGCACAGCTGGAAGCATTATGAGAAAGGACTAGAGCCAGAAAGCAAGCTCCAGCCAGATGTTGCCTCTCTGCCTGAAAGGGATTATTTGCAGGCAAAGAACAAACGAAAGATGGATGATTGTAGCGCCTAGGGTGCTTCGCATAGACACAGTGCTTTCTGGACATCTTTGGGCCCAACCATGCTCCCTTCTGTCTGCCTCAGTAGGCATGAATCTGGTTATGTTCTCCTGCTCACCTGGAGACCTCATTCCCTTGCTCCCCTTCTTGTCAGGTCATAGAAGCACAATGTCTCTGCCTATAGAAATCATACTGAAGAGCCCTTCCCTCCCTCACCCCAGACCTAAAGCCTCAGAGGAAAGGGTAAATAGAATTTTTTAACACAATTCTCATTATGCCCACTGACTGATTTCCCTTAGCACTTGGGCAGATGAACCCACACTTATTTCATGCCCAGAGCAGCCTCTGTTAAATTACTCTTACAGAGAATGAAACCCAAAGGCATCAAAGCATCAGTAATGCCCACTAAGAATACCCAGCCCACCCTATGCCCTGCCTGGTTTCTTGGGAACAATGATAACCAGCCTGAATTCATTCTTCAGTGGTTGGCATACTCTTACCCTTGTCATGCCGTTCTCATCCAAGAGATTCTGGACCCCTGGCTTTCATTATAAAAATCTCATTCCCAATCCCTCATTGCCTTGCCTCCAGCCCCCTCAGCCCAAAGCCCCACACACATATCCCACTTAAGATTTACTCATCAAGGGGTAGCTAGGTGATACAGTGGATAGAGTACCTGCCTTGGAGTCAGGAGAACCTGAGTTCAAATCTGATCTCAGAAACTTGACACATACTAGCTGTGTCAAGTCATTTAACCTGGGCAAGTCATTTAACCTTGATTGCCTCACACACCCTTTTCACTATGTTCTCCAGCATGCCTGTTCCATCGATAACAAATTTCCTTTCATCTTAAAACCTTTCCTTTTTCACTCCTTCTATCATCTTAAGACCTGGCTCTCTCCTGCTGACACAGATTTCCTGGTTACCCTTTCCAGCCTTGGTTGCCACCCTTAACTCATTGATAGTGGAGTCAGAAGCAAATACTCTTTGCCCCTCACTTCTGGAATCTCCACCTAGTCCCACCACTCAGTAATCTCTCCTTCTTAGAGGTTGGATCAGTCCATATCTATCACCTAATCAAGATTCTGGTAATTATCTTCCTGACCTTCAAGATCTTCTTCCTTCCACAAAAAGTTCAACGCCTGGCTCAGAATCTTCCCTACCAACACCTGCCCTTATACCAGGAGATTTCCACCTACATACTCCATACTCCCTTACATACCCTGACCTCCCCATTCTTTAACTTATTCATTTCTCATGACTTACTCTTTCATCTCATCTCAACTACAGGCAGAGATGGTCATACATGTGATCTTGCCGTCACACACAAACAACTTTCATGTTTGTAAACTGAAAGTATCTTGTGTGATGACGATCTTCAGTCATTCTATCTCTCCTTCTGCCCTCCAACCCCTAATTCTGTTGTGTCCTTGTCATGACCTCCAATCTCTGTCCCCCTCAGTTCTTTCCCAGATCATTCAGTGCTGTCTACACTCTTCTGCCTTTCCCATCTAGACCCCTTGGTGAACCAGTTCATTTCTACATTATCCTTTTCTCTCAAGTCTCCTTCCCCTTTTTACTAATTGCCAATGGTGTCCTAGCAAGTCCCAGCACTGGATAATCCCCACCATCTGCTACCTTCTCTCTTGTTCCTGTGCTGCTGAAAAAAGCTGAAGAAAACCACAAAACTATGCTGACTTCATCCACTACAAATGTATGCTCCATAATCTCAACTGGCCTTCATTGCTGCAAGACATTCTTTTATAATTCCTTTATTGATTCACAATCACATACCACACCACAATGGCTTTTCCAAACCTTTTCATCCCTCCTCAAGTCTCTTATGGCTCCCATTTGCCCTCTCAGCTGACAACTTGACCTCATATTTCAATGAAAAAATTGAGGCCATTCACCCTGCGCTCCCTCCTCTTCTCCCCTCCTCCTCATCTTCATCATTTCCTCCACCATCTCCTCCTTCTCTCTTTTTTCACATAAAAAAGATAGCCTTTCTTGTGAAAGCACTTGGACAAGTGATCCCATTCCATCCAATCTTCTCCAATAGATCACACTTTCTATCATCCTCAACCACTCAATTATCTGCAATCTCTCCTTGTCTCCTAGCTGCTTCCTTACTACCTACAAAGATGACCAAGTCTCCCCATCCCCACTAATCCATAATTAATCTGCTCACTCCCTCTATGGACCTATACATTTCTCCCCTTCATGGCTAAAATCCTTGAGAAGGCCATCATATGTGCCTTTACTTCTTTCCCCCTCTTTTCTTAACTCTTTGAAATCTGATTGTGGCCTCCTCATTCAACCACAATTGTCTCTCCAAAGTTACCATAATTCTTAAATGCCAAATCTAATGGCCTTTTCTCAACTCTCATCATTTCTTCACTTCCCTGTAACCTTTGACACTATTGATCACCCTCTTCTCCTTGATACTTTCTCCTCTCTAGGTTTTATTCTCAACTAATTTTTCTTATTTGTCTTGATTGGGTACTCTTCCACTAGTGGAGATACAATTAGGGAAGGATGAAAAGGTTGCCATTCAGCAGTGAGGGCCCAGTTAGTGAAGATTAGTTAGTAGTGGACTTAGCACATTTTTGTGACTAGAGGACACTTTTCTTGATCCTCATCCTTGTTGGCCCCTCAACAGTACTGAATCATCTTTTCTTTCTGGATGCTCTCTCTGGATTACTTCTCTTTCTTGGTTCTCCTCCTACCTCTTTGACTTCTCCTCCATCTTTCTTGTTGGATCTTCATCCATATTCTGGTTCCTAACTGCAAATATACTTCTAGGTTCTTCCCTGGGCCCTCTTCTCTTTTCCATCTATATTCTTTCATTTGGTCTTGTTATCTCAGAAGCTCTTATGGATTCATTTATCATCTCTAGGTTGATGATCCCAATATCCAAATATTCAGCCCCACTTTCTCTAAAGCTCTTTTACTACATCATCAGCTCTCTACTGGACATCTTGACCTGTATATCCTATGGTAAACTCAAACTCTACATGCCTAAAAAAACTAATTATCTTTCTCCTAATATTCACCTATGATCTTTCTCTTACATATCTAAAACAGAACTTATTATCTTTCTCCTAAATTTCCCTGTTATTACTTTTCGCATTTTTTTATTTTTTCTTTGTGAATTTTTATTTTCAGTTCTGAATTTTCTTCCTCCTACCAGTCCCTCCCCCTCCCATTGAAAAGGCAAAAAATGTGATGCCCACTATTCATATGAACTCGTGGGCAACTAGGCAACATAATGGATAGAGTGTTGGGCCTGGAATCAAGAAGACTCATCTTTGTGGGTTTAAATCTGGCCTGACACTCACTAGCTGTGTGACCCTGAGCAAGTCACTTCACTCTGTTTTCCTCAGTTCTTCATCTATAAAATGAGTTGGAGAAGGAAATGGGGTCACTTTGTGGACTTGACTGAAACAACTCAAAAAAATATTTCCACATTAGCCATGCTGTGAAAAAAAACACAAGAAAAATAAAGTGAAAAAAATATGCTTCAATTTTCAGAGTTCATCAGTTCTCCCTCTGGAGATGGATAGCATTTTTTCATCATGAGTCCTTTGGAACTGTTATGGATAATTGTATTATTCAGAGCAGCTAAGTCTTTCACAGTTGCTTATCATCACAATCTTACTGTGACTGTGTAGGATATTTTTCTGCTCAGTTTTCTCTGCCCCAGTTCATAAAGGTTTTCTCAGGTTTTTCTGAAACCATCCACCTCATCTTGCCATTACTACTAAAAACATTATCAAACACATTTACCATAGTTACAACCTCAGTGTCATCCTGGATCCCTCATGCTCATTCATCATAAATCCAATCAATTTCCAGATATTGTTGTTTCTACCTCTACAACATCTCTCCTATATGCCCAAATGACACCTCCTCTATACTCACAGAGTTACTCTCCTAGTTCAGATCCTCACCATCTCTCACCTGGATCATTGCCATAGTCTGCTGATTGATTTCCCTGTGTCAAGTCTCTCCCCATCTCAATCCATCCTCCACAAAGCTGCCAAAGTGATTTTCCGAAAGCATAGTCCAGAGAGAAAATTCATGAGGAGAGTTTTCTATGAGTGTCAGAAGATGGAAAGAGTATGACATAAAGGTATCTAGGTTGAAAAGGAATCCATTAACAATTGATAGGATGCAAATTTCCAAGAGACCCAATGACATGACAGGTCAGAGGTCAGAATCAGACTGCTTAGGGACAGGGTTGAAGTGGATTGGGATGATAGTATGGAGAGAAATACTATAGTATGGAGAGAAGCCATTGCTATGGCTATGCATGCGTATTTCCAGAGTAAAATCACAAAATATATAACTGTCTTCCTCAAAGATGAAACATTTATGCAAAACACCAGAAAGTCAAATCCATCACAGTAACAAAAGAATCTATACACATTATCAATGCAGGGAGCACAGCCATCTCCAAGCCTTCTCTCTGTCAGGCCTCCCCACAAACAAGCTCCCTTAGACAAAATCACTCCCTCTCTCACTCATACTAGCTGCTCTGCTCTTCTCTGCCTACTCTCTCTCTCTCTCAGCTCTGCTCACTCTCCCTTCCGCACTCTTTCTGCTCCACCCATTTATCAAGCTCCTCCCACCATGGGCTTCATGTGACTCAAGCTGGGGGTTGGGCCAAAGCTCAAAGCAGATCACGTGGGCTTATTAAGAGGCAGAGAAGATCTTCAGATACCTTTACCATTATAACACCTTCAACTCCAAACACTGCTCCTTGGAACTCTGTCAATGCAGGTCAACCAACAACTCCCATTTCTACCCAAGGCCTGGGTCAGTTACCATCTTTGACTTTTTAAAAGGAGTAATTTACCAAGAGCTGTCACCAAGCATTGGTCTTATTATGGCATTAATATTCATCAATTTCCTTCTGGTCTTGGTTTATTTTTTACATATATATTTAAAAGGCTGTACTTTTTGTAATATGAATTTATGATAGTCGATGAATGCACTTTTGTTCATATGAATTATATATAATGTTTATCCTTCTCATAAGGAAAATTAACTTTTCCCCCCGGGGACCTTGAGTTATAGGTGACAGAGGAAAGCATCTGGGTCAGTAAATACTTTGTGTTCAGGTTTTCCAAACCTTACCAAATTTACCACTTGCCACTATGCCCATAGACTTCTCTTAAGATAATGGGGAGTAGACTATAACAAATCCAAGATAGCTGTAATGACATAATAATACTATAGAATGTTCATTCAGCTGTATGTGATAAGTCTGGGAAATAGGCATCCTTCAATCATTTGGTTTTTCCTTTATGGATTGTTGAGCCAATCTCTTTTGAGCCATCATGGATTTTGTTGATGAGGTAGCACAGCATTTCAGTCATTACAACATAATCCTCAAATGGAAGCATCTGGAAAATCTCATCATCCACAGAAAATCTTTCTACCATTTGAATCTTTCTACCATATGATAGAGGTTAACACCTTTGGTAAGTATTTTCTTATTTATACCATACTTGATTCTGACGATCAAAGGATCATTGAAGAAAATTATTTCTTTTAGCTAAAAATTTGTGTGTACATACATATAGATACATATATATATGTATATATATACATATATATATAAATATATAAACATTAAGGTCTGCAAAACAACTTATTTATATTACCTCACTGAATGCTCCTCACAGCAACCCTATGAGGTAGGTGCTATCCCCATTTTGCAGATGAAGAAACTGATACTGAGAAGGGTTCAGTGACTTGCCCCAGGTCACATAGCTGGAAGTGCCCAAGATATGATCCCAGTTCAGGCCTTCCTAATTCCTTCCTGGTCAGCAATGCACCTCACCATGTTTTCAGGCATATATGACCCATCCTGGACAGTAGGATGCATTGAGGTTTTTGAACTACAGCAGGAGCTCATTGCCTGTGAGGGAACAATCCATATAAATGTGACTGATTCAGATGAAGGAACCAAAGAGACCTTTCTTACCTTGCTTAACAGTGCTTGGGGCTTCAAGAAAAGAATGTGTTTTGCTTCCATTTCATTGGGTCGACCCTTCCCCTACCTCCCTCTTAACATCCCCTCCCTTTACTCCTTTACATTCAAAATGGGGGAAGTTACCCTCAGACATCTTGAACAGTTTTCTCAATGTTTGGGGTTTTAAAAACAACAACAAAAATTCCTGTTGCACCAAGTGCTCTCTACCAGAGTTTCTGAGCCCCTGTGTATTTCTAGGGAAATTTAATCCACATGCTTCTAATTCATTTACATTTTAATCATTAAACTGGCTTTCCAAAACCATCTGATGTCCCAGAAGCCCTGGTGAAGCCTTCACAGAGGGCTACTTGGAGCCTTTGGTCCCCTAGAGCAGGAAGTCCCCTGTGCCAAGAGAAAACAAACCTGAATCCCACAAGTTTCTAGTTTACCTCCAAAGCCTATAAGGTCAAAGTGGGCCCCAGCCTTAGCCAGGCATTTCTACCCTCATCTCCCCACTCCCTTGAGGTCCAGGTATCTGTAAGGAGAAACCAGACAGCCTCCTAAGAAGTTCTGAAATTGATTCCCCTTTGACTCTTAAAACAATCTGAAGTGAGAAGGCGACAGACACCATGATGGAATGAATAGACTTTGACTTGGAGCCAGGAAGACCTGAGTTCAAATCATATCCTAGGCATTTAATAGCCAGATGCCTAGGCAGGGCCTCAGATTCTTTATGTATGAAAATGAGAAGGTTAGACTCAATGACCCAAATCTAAAAGCCTAAATCTATAATCCTCTGAGGAAAAAAAAGTAAGATCAATTCCTTTATTTTAATAAGAAGTTTTCTGATCTATAGAGGTAAAGAGGGGTGGGGAACAGAGTAATCCATATATACTGGGGGACAAGAGAGGGAAATGGAGAGAAATAAAGAAAGGGAGAGAAGAAAAGAGATTGAATGGAGGACAAAGGGGAAGATTCGGGACAGTGGAGAAAAGGGAAGAAAATGAACATTTATTAAGCACTTACTACATTACTACATAATACTTTACTAAGCACTTTATAAATATTATTTCTGAGAGAAGTATTGGGGAAGGAAAGGGAACAGAGTTATCCATCTCTATCTATATATAGATAGATCTATATATCAATATAGATCTATCTATATCTATAGAGCTTTCTATAAAGATGCACATAGATAGATAGATAGATAGATAGATAGATAGATAGATGGATGGATGGATGGAAGGATGGATGGATAGATAGATACTGGAGGAAAGAGGAAAAGTGAGAGGGATAGAAAAAGGGAGAGGGGAGAAGAAAAAAGACTGACTGGAGAGGGATAGAAAGGATGATTCAGGGCAGTAGGGACAATGGAGAGAAGAAAGAAAGACATGATTAAGAGAGAAGACTGGGGTTGAGCAAAGATGACACCAGCGGGTAGGGCTGCTCACTGAAAAGTGTAGACAGTCTCTGTGTTTGCCACTAGGCTGCAGTTTTGCAGCTGAATGGTTTGGGAGAGCTTTTGATAATCTGGACTGAGGTGATCCCAGGGACTCTAGGCTCCTAAATTCCACAACTTAGACAAAAGACAGAACAGACCTAAGGGATCCACAAAGGACTGTCTGTAGCAGCAGACAGACAGACATGCTTCCTCCTCCACCCCACCATTGCCCCACCAGAATCACCTCTTCAGCAAGAATGAGCTTAGTGACATTGTGCCAGGGTGTGAAGCTGTGCCCAGGCATATGATGGGCTGACAGTTGGACTTAGACCACTTGCTACTAATACCACCATGGTTATATGTTTTTTCCCAGGGCAGAGCACCAGTTGTCATTTCAGCCAAGCTAGAGAGTACATGTCTGGCCAGCACTGGCAGCATGACCTGCTGGAGTAAACTTCCATTTCAGGAGTGGGGCTATACCAGACTTTAGAAAAAAGGACAAAAGGCAGAGTTCAGCTGGGAAGTGAGAAGCACCATGATATGGCAGAAACAGAACTGACTCTGTAATCAGAGGACCTGGATTCGAATTCTGATTCTCATGCCTACTGCCTTGGTCAAGACCTCTCTGAGTTGCTCCAGTTTTTTTCATTTGTCAAATGAAAGGATTGGAATTAGAGTCCCTTCTAACTCAAGATTCACATTCCTAATCCTGTAATCTAATTTCCCCTTCTTAATCTCTTTTTTTCCCTCTCCCTCTTCCCAATTCCTATTCTCCCCTACCCTTATCCCTGCCCTGCTCCCATACAAGATCTCATCCTTATTTATCTCAAGACAACTTCACATAACTAAAAGGCAGCTGCCTCCCACACACCTTCTTCCTTCAAGAGAAAATGATTTGGAAAGTACTCTTCTTCTCTGAACAGACCATAAACATCTATTTATGACATAGTTCTGCAATTCAGGTGGAATGGTCCAATGGAAACAATTCTGAATCTCAAGTTAGAAGGCTTGACTCTGCCACTTTCTAACTGAGTAACCTTGGGCAAGCAGCTTCACCTCTTTAAGTCCTCAGTGCTGTTCTCATTTATAAAATGGGGAGGGGGATCTCTCTAGATGATCTTTGAGGTATTCTCTATCTTCTAATCCTATGATTTATCCAACACTAAATCCTATAAAGGAAGGAAAGAAGGAAATGAGCATTTTAAAATGCCTACTATGTGCCATAATCTCAACTGATGCTCACACCAATCCTAGGAGATAGGTTACTATTCCTAGCATCATTTGATGGTTGAAGAAACTGGGGCACAGAGAGGTCAAATGACTTGCCTATGGTCACACAGAAGTAAGAGTCTGAAGCTAGATTAAGAACTCAGGTCTTCCTGACTCCAGGCTCAGTGCTCTAACCATCATACAACCTAGCTTCTTCTATTATGCAATCACATATTATATTTACATATTTATATAGCATCGTAACATTTGTAAAACACCTTACCCATAATATCCCATTTGATACGCACAACCACCCTGAAGGTCATGTTACTGTTATCCATATTTTACGGATGAGGAAACTGAGGCTTAGAAAGGATAAGTGACTTGCCCAGGGTCACACAGCTAGTAAGAATCTGAGGCAGCATTTGAATTCAGGTCTTCCTGACTTCAAGGTCATCTCTTTATTCCTTATGCCAGGACTGCCTTTCCCCTTTAGTTTAAGAGTTTGGAAGCAGCCTCCTTTACCCTTATCCCTTCTCATTTCTTTTTCCACCCACTCTTTCATTCTTTTCTATTCCCTCTCCTCCCTCTTTTTTCTCCTCATCATACTTCTTGCTCTTCCTCTAAGTGCCAACGGTGGGCATTTTTAAGTAAGAGAGGGAGGATAAGAGATGGTTAGGGCTATCCCAGCAAGTGTCTTTCCCAGATCACCTCTCATTCCCCCCCACCCTGCACTTTAAGCTCCTGTTATGATGAAGGCAGGCAGCTCCGGACTGGGAACAAAACCAGGGAGCTGCCTGTGATATGTCTGTCTGGATCCAATATTATTAGTCTCACTCAGTCTCAAGTCTATAAACTTTAGGGGAAAGTAAAGTGAGAAATAACTTAATCCAGAAGATTTATCACCAGCAAAAGCAACATTTTTCTCATTCCAGTTGTCACTCAGAACTACCCTAGTAAAGAGGTAGTCAGCTCCCTGGTACTCTGACTTAGCAAGGGGCCCCCTCAAGCCATACTCCCTAATTCAGAGGAATGGGAATTATACCTTAAGAGTAGCCCATCCAACTTTCCAGTGGAGAAATAGTGGCCAGTTTCTGTTCCATGAAATATCCAGCTACATTCAGCCCCTGGCAAAACTCTACATAGCTTGTATGAACTGAAACTGAGTGAAACAAGCAGAACTAGGAAAATGATAACAATATTGTAAAGAAAAACAACTTGGAAAGACCGAGGGTCATGATTCCAAAAGCCCAATGATGAAGTAACCTCTTAATAGAGAGATGATGGCAAAACCACATCAGGGCCTCAACCTCCTATTAAGGGGCAGACTCTGATGTGGAAAGAGCCTCAGTTCACATATATCTTGAATTAAGGAAGCCATGTAAACTAATCCGTTAATAACTGATTTTTTGTAGCATTTTTAGGCTTGCAGAGTACATGACAAACATCACCCCTTTGGTCATCACAGGTATTATCCTCATCTTACAGATAATCAAATTGAAGATAAGATATAGTCACCAATTATCCAAACTCATAAAGCTAATGTTAGGGGCAGTGAGTGTCAAACCTTGGGCTCCCAAGCTTCAAAAACTGCCACTCTACTTCTGTGTCACATAACTGTAGGTGAACCATATGTGAAGAAAGAGTAGCTCATCTAAAACAGAGAATAAAGGCAGCTACATAGATCAATGATAGAGCACTGGAGTCAGGAAGACCTGAGTTCAAATCCTGGCTCAGACACTTACTAGTTGTGTGACCCTGGACAAGCAACTTACCTTCTCTCAGTCTCTCTTTCTTCTTCAGTAATAATAGCACCTAACTCCTAGAGTTGTGAGGGCTCAATAATATCTGTAAAATGTTTTTGCAAACTTTAAAGTGCTATGCATAATGCCTGCTGGGTTACTGGAGATCAGTGATGGAGACATCTGTAGCCACCCCCATAGTCAACTCTTTGACAGGGTCTTATAAAATTTCCCCTTGGTCTTTATCAAGCACAGTTTCTTGCCCAAAGTAAGCATTCGATAAACATCTGCCTACGGTTATAACAGTTGACACGTTTCCTGTCAAGAAAAGAATCCCCTCCCACTGTAGTCAACAGAGGAAAACCATCTCCAAGCAGAGTTCTGAGGAAGCAATTGCCCTTCATGCTAATTAGGACTTTGAAGCCAATTTGGCTACTTTATACATGATACTCCCCATGAACTACAGGCCTGCAAATTCCTGCCTCCAGCTACTCTAGTTCTTGTGATTAGAACTGCCTTCTACTTGGGAGAAAACCTTTTTCCTCTCCTACTTCTCCTATAGGTCAGCTGGGGGGGGCCAGTGGATAGAACACTGGGTTTGGAATCAAGAAGACTCATCTTTATAAGTTCAAATCTGTTCTCAGACCCTTAATAGTTGTGTGATGCTGTGGAATCACTAAACTTTATTTGCCTCAGTTTCCTCATCTATAAAAATGAGCTGGAGAAGAAAATGGCAAACCACTCCTATATCTTTGCCGAGAAAATTCTAAAATAAAGTCACAAAGAATCAGATACAACTGAAACAACATAGCACTTTTCCTGTATTCTCAACCCTATGGAGCTCTTTCCTAGCCCTCCACAGTTCTCTTTCTCCTCCACCCTCCTTTTTCATTCTGTACTTCTTAGGAACCCTCCTCAAGTGTTTAAAAAAACTGCTTAGACTCTTCCTTTCACATTCCTTTTATCTCGGGAAAATCACTAAGATTCAGATTCTTCCTAAAGATACCACATCATTTAGTATCTTCCTGAAGACTGATGGCTCCTTTCCCCCACCAGTCTTCACCCTGTCCCATGCCATCCTCACGTGGAACTGGAAAGAAGAGTTGGTCTTGCCCCTACTACCCTTTTCAAACCATCTTGGAGGCACCTTGCTACATTAGAAAGAGCACTATTTCTGGAGAGTCAGAGATCTGAGTTCAAATCATACCCCTGTTGTTTAGTGTCTGTATGACCTCAGGCAAGTCACTTATCCTCTGGGGGGCGGGTCTCAGTTTCCTCATTTGAGAAATGAAGGGGTTGGATTAGATGGATAGCCTCTGAGGTCCCTTCTTAGATCTGTGACCCTGTAGGCTCTGTCGCCATCACTCCGTAGTGACCTTTGCTTGTTCAAGTTGATTCCATCAAATCCAGATCCTTGTTGCTGTCTTGTATGGACTTCCAGGTCACATTTTCTCCTTCCTCAATTTCTGGTTCACCATCTTCTTTCAAATCTCTTCATTCCTTACCCTTTAAGTGCTTCAGCCTCCTCAACTCCCATGGCATCTCTGTCTGTCTCCAGTTCACCTCAACCATGTATGAGGGTGGTCATACCTTAGATACCCCTTCTCTCTTCCATTCCCCATAACTGAATTATCCCACATGTCAGAATTCCTAGCAGCAGCTCTGATTTTGAAGTCAAGACATTCCTGCCCAAGGAAGGGACACCTTACAGCTGATTAATTATAATCACTAGCTATAGCTCAAGATTCCCAGAAGGGGGCGCCAGAGGTCACAAAGCTGTGACAATCATCTCAGATGTCCCAGGACCAAGAAAAAAGTGTATTTGGAGACGATGACCTTTACCCCAAATGACAACTGAAGCCATTCAGACTTTTTTACCAAAGACCTTTTAAGATTTCTGGCCCAACTGATATCATTTGTGGATCTCCATCCTCAGGAATTACCCATTGGACAGAAGAAAAGTAGCTTTCATAAGGTCTTATGTAGATCAGACTAGCTGCTCACTAAACCATCACCAATTATAAATCTCTATAATGGACAGTATGTAAGGGTATCTTCTGGAGCTAAAGGAGATATTGAAATTCTACCTGATCCCATACCAGAGTTTCTTTCCATGTATGAAAGCTATCAAGACATGTTTAGCACTGTTAAAGAAAAGAAATTGACCAAGGTGCTCAACTGTGTATCAACCTGGTTCTGGGAGAACCAGAAAAAGTCTTGGACAATCCAACCTCCTTCACTAGGTCAAGAGTATTGGCCTTGTAGTGGTTCTTGGAAAAGAAGCCAAAAGATGGAGTTCATCTGGCCCCTTACCTCTCCCCACCAGAGTCCTAGTGCTATTTGGTTAAAGGAATTGTGGGAAGTTAAAGTTTTCTTTGACGGATACCAGCAACAATTAATATTTGTCACCATTCAGCCATCACTATGCAGCCCCACCCTTGATACTTAATCTAATGTACCAGTTAGCATTGGTAAGGATATTCACCAACTGAAACTTTGGAGGTGCAGGGGGAGGAAGGGAAAGAAGGGAAGGGATGCAGGGTGCATGGAGGACATAGGATACAATGTTACCTCAGCTTCAGTGTAAATGAATGAGAGTTGTGTATCTTGCTTTCCTCTAAAGCTAGGCAAAAACTTACAAGTAAAAAGTAAACATAGTTACTCAGAAAACTAGAACATCTGTTGTCCTTGAGGGAAGTTATTTGGCTTCCTAGATCTTCACTGTTATTCTTGTTGTATCAAAGATACAAATATGAAAGATTATATCATTGTATCAAAGGTCCAGATATAAAAGGATACAGAAATGGAAGAGAACCTTTATGAAGAGTAGCTTATCTGGGGAGAAGGGTTCAGTAACATCCCCATAGTTTTTCAAAGATTCATGAATTCAAGACTTGATGGACCAGGGGGGGTGGTATTTATCCATTTGTGCGGTACCATCCTGCATCTCAAGTTGATCAAAGGTATCCTCCAGTGTTCTCAAAAATACCTGGTACTATTAGTCAAACTGGAGAAATGTCTATTTGAGGAGATGGAACTCCAAGGACTTATAATAGGACAACAAGGAATCTATAGATCCATGAAAAGAGGAGACTTTGCTAGTACCAGTGTAATACTGCAATGAGGAAGCGTCACCTCCATGAAGGCCAATTTCCTTAGTTTCATGGATTATTTTCACTGCATCATCACAAGCTTCTATACCTCGATGGTACTGTACTAATCTACTGAAGTATATTATTCCAAGGATCTCCATTGGACAACAGAGGAAGATACATTTATTAACCAGAAGAACCAGATCACTTAAGCTACCAAATTCATTGATTTAGATCTATATAAGCAATTTTGGGTGAAGATTGACTCTCCTAACATCATAGTTGTCTTCTCACAGGATGCATGGTCTCGTTCCTACTTTGCCCACAAGTTGGCTAAGGCAGAAGGGAATCATTAAATTTAGAACAGATTCATCCTAGTCAAAGACATATTGGAATCTTGGATGGACCATACCAAGAGATTGTTGTACTCCACATTGACCATGACACTCTAGAACACTGTCAGACATTGCAAAAGTTGAGCCAATGCCACATCTGCTAGAAATTATCGGTAGTCAATAAATTCAACTTCACCATCACCTACTTTCACAGATCCTACAATCTGTGGATTGATGCTCCTCTATGAAATGTGAATATGTGACAGATCAAACACCCCTACTGGCCATTCTCTAGACTATAAATTTTGCAGTCAATAATCCTCAACCAGAGATATTAATGTTAATCCAGAGCAGGTCTAGCACTCCTAAGCCTAGGCCCAGTTGTCCATCCTCCAAGAGAATAGGGTGACTACACTCAAGAGAAGGTCAGTCTCCAGTGGACTCTTATACCTTAGTTTGCCTCTCATTTCTGACTTTCTATTCACAGCTATTCAAATAAAAATTCAACTGTCCATGGCACATCATTTCCCAATCTCAGGGTCAGATAGAATGCATAAATCAAACCTTTCAACAGTCCCTATACCACTATACCCTGTATCAGAAGATAACTAGGCCATTCTTCTGCCTACTACAGAATTTGGGGGTTATCCCATTTCCTAAAACATGCTCTTCCATAAAAACTGATCTTTCTCTCCTGAATTCATACCACAAACTGTAGTTCTTATAATTAATGGCTGCAGGGAGAGTTGGAGGTGATTTGCCACATATCCTACAAACAGCCAAAGTAGCATACAAACTGGAGCTGACTGCCACTGAATCCTCCTCCTCCAAGAGGATCCATCAATGTTTATTGAATTGAATCACCACATCAGCCAATCTTCCTAGAAACAAGCGTAAAATATGGCAGGTCCCTTCCTCATCACTCAGTCTTGTGGCCTACCAGCTAGAGACATCTGCACCTTCCTCCATATTCAATATTCAGTCTGTATTCCATGAATCTTTGCTATAACAGACTCACTCCAATCCTGAAATATTTGAGTCTTCATCACTAACTATTTTGTCTGTGAAAGAAGAATACATTAGTCTACAAAGGTATTAAGACCACATCTGATATCTAGTGAATTAGCAGAAGGATGAGCCTGAGGAGACATAAGAACCAATGTACAATGTGCATATTTTGGAACTGATAGAGAGGCTTTCTACCAAAAACCTTGCTAGAGTCAAGCAAAATCTTCTTCTAATGAACTCTACCTCACCCAAGAACCTCTACAATCCTCTGGACTTATAGTACCACCATGAGTTTGAGATCCATTCCTCTCCAATAGGTAAAAGCACTTGGAGTTACTACAGAGTTCATACCTTTGCTCCGGATATGCATAGCCCACACGACTCACAGTACAGAAAGAGACAAAAATCTAATTTGCTCCTCCACTGAGTATCTATCGTTATCTCAGCTCTTCTTTCTTTTCTGTATATCTCAGAACATCTTTCTTCCATCACCTTTGGAGATTAAATGTAGTTCTAGTATTAATTTCATAAGCAATGAGGCATTAACAAGGCAGTAACTATCAGTGAATATCATCTGTTTCAACTCCATCTTCTTCTTCATTTTCTGTCAAGATTAACTCATCACTAGGAAATACTGTCATGGAGACTGTTTCAACTTTGCTACTAACACCTCGTCAGTACCCTCAGTTGTTTTTGTCTTTCTGATTGGAGGACAGCAGGGTAGAACAAAAAAAAACTCCTCCTCATCCTCCCCTATAGAGAACTCAAGATCCCAGCCATCTCTTCATTTGCCACTAGCTCCTCTGCTTGGTTGCAACTCCACTGCCAACTTCATGGTGACCCCCATGCCAAGATACCCTCTGGCATCTCCTCCCATTCCCCCACTCTATTTTCAGCTTCCTTCTGGGTATTGTCTTCTGAAATTAGATTTGCAAACTCCTTGAGGGAAGAAACTACATTTCTTTTTCTTGTCTATATCTCCAATGCTTAGCACAGTACTCAACATATAGTAGGTACTTAATAAATTATTTATCATACCACACTTCCAAGGTGAAATGAGCACTCAAAGCAAAGCTGGTTCATACCTTGTCAAAATGACTTCAACACCAGATCAAAGATCTCCTCTGTCATAATCTTGTTAATATGAAATTACCCTAGATAAAAAATTATCTTGTCAAATTAAATCTCACATCTCAGTCAAAAAGACAAGAAAAAAAAAGGATTTGAGAGGGAGAGTTTTACCGGCATCCTTCTGAGTATACCCTTTGTATAGAAATATACAGAAAAATAATTTTATAAAATGGTAAATATAGTAATATACTATAAAATAGTAAATATATGTATTTATCATGAAAAATTGGATATTGGTGGTTGAGAGTAGAGAGCACCAAGGTCCAGAACTGCAGCAGCTGAGTCTAAGGTCAATGCTTATCTGTGTTTGTGTTTCCGAATTGGCTATGGAGCCCGGGTCAAAGCTCTGCTTGGTTCACTGTGCTGTGTCATAACTTGTTGGAGGTATTAACAGGAGTACATCAAGGGGGTTGGGCAATGATGATTTGTATCTGTGTCACAAAGTCAACAACAGCCTCATCCTTGACAATACTTTCTGACCTCTCTATTTTCTTTGGCCTCCCTTTGTCAGAAGTTATGGGATCTTTGTAATGAGTTGCCCCAGGATATTCTATCCTGCCTTTTACTATGAAAAACAAGAGGGGAAGGAATAAATAAAAGCCAGTCATAATGTCATTTTAGGGAACCATGCAGCTTTTATTCAAATCAGATTGGAGGATGAAGGGAGAAGCAAAGACAAGTGAATGTATGACCTCTACCTGTACCAGGGTCAGATTGGCTTGGATTACTTAAGAACACACCAACTGAGTGAGAAGGGGAAATTATCTTAAAAATCTGCTGAGCAACAATCCAAAATGGAACTTCAGGTAGCATCTTGAAATTGAATAATCTCCGAACTACACAATGGAGATTTGATGTCAGAGACCTGTCAGAGTCAGCTGAGACTCACTAGCTCTTCAGGGTGAATGGGTTTGAAAAGGAGACAGATCTCTGTCTTCCTTGAACAAACAAACCACAGTTCTTTTGCTTGCATACTCATGGAATGTGTCCTCAACCCACCAGATTTGTTTCCTTGACCTTGCATAGCTAATTGGTCTATATTCTTTCTCTCTATCTTCCGCGGTGCCTTCTCACTCAGTCCCTTTCTCTACCATTTTGGAGAGATCACCTACCTAGACCTGAACTCAGACTGTCAATACTTCTTGCCATCACACAACTGTCAATAGCAAGACCAGTTTAGCCAAATTGTGTCAATGTCAACCTATTCCTCTAACAAATAATGCCATATGGATACGTCTAATTCTGCTTAGAATCTTCTATTCATCTCTCCACTGATAGTGTGGCTTCCTCAAAATTCATGGGAACTGGTACCAGAGATAGACAAACAGTGCCTGACTATATGCTTGCCTGAGGAAATCACTTCCTAGAAGAATGCAGTACCATCTGGTCACCTGAAGGAAGCTTTAATGTCCCATGGGATGGAAATAGTACAAACAGATTCATTTTCACTACTGCTCCCTGATACCAAAATGGAGAAGTAGGTTTTGTGGAGGGGAGTGGCCAGGCAATGTGTTTTACCAAAATACTTCATTGTGTTTGGGCATAAAACCAAAGGACACATACCCAGAATATTATGTTGGGCCAACCCTAAGCAGATTTTGAATTTAGCAACATATTTTTCCCTAACCCTTCAGCCACCTTTTAAATAAGTGTCTCACATGAATCTGCAAAGTAATTTTCACATAATCACCCTGTTGTATAGGCAGTACCTTCATTATATTCCATTTTAGAAATAAGGAAATTTGATTCCACAACTAATTGTTTTGTCCCTTACCCACCCTTACTCCCACATGTTGTGAACTGCTCTACTTCCCATACTTCCCTCACTGGAATATAGTCTTGCCCACCCTTCTCACATAATATCAGCTCCAGACCTTATCCCTACCACATTAGATTTTGACTTTGTAGTGTTCCATTCATCCTTACTAGGATACAGTGAACTAATTGGATAAGGTCATTCTGTTGAGGTTACATGATGACTGGCTTAATATGCTATATTTCCCAGGTAACACATTTATTTGCATTTTATCAGGGATCTTCAGTGAGTTATTCAGATCTTGTGCAGCTGTGAGACATTTTAGGTAATGGTTTTTATGATGGATATAGAGCCAATTTCAAAACAAGAAAGATTTGGATTCAAGTTCCATTTCTGATACATAGTGTTGAGGTGACCTTGGAGAAATCATTAGCCTCACAGTTCTCTAGGGAGCTCTCTAAAACTGTAAGGTAAAGGGAAAGTAAATTCCCTCACCTAGCATTTCCCTATATCGATAAAAAAAAAAAAGATAGATCTACTCCCTATCCCAGCCTATGTTGTCAGCTATTCATTCACAGGTCTGGTCCAAATGCCAAGGGTTCAGCCATTGGTGTTCTCTCCTTGATCAGAAAAGGGTCAGAGTGGCTTGTTCCCTGCCTCTCCAGGATTCTCCTCTGGGTACCTCATTACTTTCTGAAGAATTTTTACCTCCTTCCTGCATCTTATGCCATTTTCTTATCTCAAAACATGAGTTGGAAGGAACAAAATTGACTAGTCATGATCTCTGATTCATTAGACTTTCAGAACTTCAAAAGACCTTGGCTATCAACTGATCCTGCCCCTCCTATTTTACTGATGGGGAAACTGAGTCCCAGAGAGAGGCAGTATATTGCCCAAGGTTTCCAAGTTAATCAGTGGCAGAGCCAGGATTAAAACCCAGCTCTCCTAATTCCCAACCAGGGGCTTTTTCCATTCCACCACAATGTCCCAACATCAGTTGAGACAGTCAAAGATCACTCTTTGGAGACTGCAAATGATGCCCAAGGATACAACAACTTCACTGCCATTGAAGATAACCAGTGGGACAAGACAAGGGGGAGGTCCTACATTTTCAACATCTGGTTAAAATAGACCCTTTTCTGACTGTATTTCTCTCAATTCCACAGCAAGCAGATGGCCACAAATAACCTCTGTCACCCTGCCCACACAAACATAGCAAAAGGAAACAGAGGCTTGGGCTATGGGGAATGAGTTGCTCTGTAGGAATGTAAGACCCTCCCCCTGCCAATCCCATGTCATGTCTCCATCTTTCTGGCTGCCCTACAGTTGAATTAAGCATCCCTACTCTCAGGGCCATAGCCCTAAGGCAAACTGGCCCTACTTTGCCATGACTGAGACTCTTCCTGGCATCAGACAGAAAGAATAGGATCCTCTGAAACAGCATGGAATGCCCTCTGCTATTTTCTCCTGGAACAAAAAATAAAATAAAACAAGCCACTATGACTCATTCTGGTTAAAGTATAAATCACTAGAGAAGCAAAACCCAAGGATAGGATAAAACTCCCCGACATACTCTATCTAGAGAAAGAAACTCCACTTGCAGGCTAGCACAGGACTTGGGCCCCAAGCCAAGCCACTCCATCAGACTCTGGAAGACAAAATATGACATAGAAATGAGAAGAACTAAGCCACAGAAGGAGGGGAGAGCAGAAACCTAGATAACTGTCCTCATCTAGCTTGGGAAGGTGGGGATACAGGATAGAGGCTTTCCCCTCTTTCCTCCCTAGTCCTCTGCTCACTGCTGCTTCACAAAGAGAACATCCTCCAAAAGAGAGCATCAGAGTAATTCAAGACCATGCCAGGTTCCCAGACCATTGAATCTGCGTAGCTGGCAACCTTCTAAACCTTTTATGACGCTTGGGTGCCTGCCTTAAAGCAGTTCTAAGAGGCATTTCCATCTCTCTGAGTTTTCTCTCTCCCTTCTCTCCTTGCCTTCTCCATCCTTTCCCTTCTTTCTTTGGGAGGCCAAAGGGGACAGAAGAAAACCCAAAGGTCAGATGTATATCACCAAATATGTAGGAAAATGTCGACTTGCTCACTGACATCGACAGAGAGCAGAAGTAGCTGAGACATGTCATTTAGGCCGGGACAATTTCCTTAATGCTGAGTTCTTAGAGGCAGGGGGCCAAGCATTACACACTTAGGGGGAAAGAAGCATAAGCCTGGTAGTGGAAACTTTGAAAGGAGAGACTCACAATTACTAATCTCCAGGAAAGAAAATAAATTTAATTTGGTCTGCTCAAGTAAAGCTGGAGGGACTTGCCATCTCAGCGTTTTTTTCCTTCCTGACCAATGTGCCCCTCCATTTTATCCTCCCTGCTTTGGAACCTCAGCAGCTCATTGGCACAGACTGTAAATCCATCCTTAAGCAGAAGAAAAGAAAAGGAAGGGGTAGCTTTACTCAAATGAAGAATAGCTGTTGAAAATTTACTTTATAGATTGGTTTTACAATGCTTAGAGAGGCAACTGGGTCACACAATGGACAGAGAGTTGAGCCTGGAGTCAGAAAGACCTGAGTTCAAATCTAGACTCAGGCCCTTACTGGCTGTGTGAACTTAAGTTACTTAACCTCTTCCTGCCTCCATTTCCTCAGCTGTAAAATGGAGATAATTATAGCTCCTGCCTCATACAATTGTTGAGATAATTAAATGGGATAACTTTTGTAAAGTGCTGAGCACAATACCTGGCCCATAGTAGGTGCATGATAATACTCAAGAGATTGCATGTTTCCTTATAGGCACTGCCTGCCATTGTCATATGCTACTGCCAGGTAACTAGATCTGCCACCTTGGTTGTGGTTTTGTGGTCAGATCAACTAGATTTCCCATAGGTAGAAAATCCCTAAGAGAGTAGCATCCACTTACTTTAAAAATATCAAAGTAGAATGTACTTATTTTAACAAAGAAGCATAAACCTTAACTTGTCTTAATAATTTTCATATTCATAAGAGATTGTCCTCAATTAGAACAAGATTTAAAGAAATACAGCTGCCTAGGCACAATCTGTCGTCTTCCCACTAATCTTTAATTATTATGAATCACTAATCTTCACCAAAGCTTGAGCAAAATATTTTTCTTTTGTCATGCCTGGAGTTAATTACCTTAGAGCAGAGATTCTTAATCTAATACCTGTGAAGTTGTATGTTTGGTTTTTAAAATATATTTTGATAACTGCATATTTGCTTCCATTGCAATCCTATGTGTTTTATTTTATATATTTAAAAACATTAGTCGGAGAAAGGGTCCATAGGCTTCATCATTGCCAAAGTGGACCATGACACAGAAAAGTTTAAGAACCCTTGCTCTGGAATGAAAAAGCACTCTGGATGGTACTCTGTTCTGAGGGTCTTCAGAGAAGCTTGATTTTAAAAGCCCTTGTTGATAACTTTTCTCACCTGTCACCAGCCTCCTCCATCACAGCAACTTAAGGACCAAACTCATGTTGTTGAGTCTTTCCAGTCATGTTTAATTCTTTGTGACCCCATTTGGGGTTTTCTTAGCAAAGATACTGGAGTATCATTTCCTTCTCCAGCTTATTTTATGGAAGAGGAAGCTGAGGCAAAGAGGGTGAAGCAATTTGCCCAGGGTCACACAGCTAAGAAGTGTCTGAGGACAGTTTTAAATTCATGAAGATGAGTCTTCCTGATTCCAAGCCCAGTGCTAGGGGAACCACCTAGCTGTGCCTCATTGTGTCCAATTCTTTTTGACCATATAGACTATAACATGCAATATTATCTATGAGATTTTCTGGAGTGGTGTACCAATTCTTTCTTTAGTGGATTAAGATAAACAGAAGTGAGTTGCCCAGGGTCACACATCTAGTAAGTGTCTAAGTCCACATTTGAACTTAGGTCTTCCTGACTCCAGTCTGGCCATTCTATCCGCTGAGCCATCTAACTGCCTCTACCAAGCTCATAGACACAAATTTCTCATGGATTCTAAGGTTATACATCTTTTTCTAATCCTGTCAGAATTCTGACAGAGCTTTCTATTGGCATAGTGATCTTTACCATTTTCTTCTTTCTTCCTGGAAATTTACTAAGCATCATCTTCCATTTAATTTTTTTTCTGGCTTTTCTCTACTTCTTATACCTGTAAGAGAGACACACAAAAAAGAACACTGAAACAGATAGAGACATAAGGATAAAAAGAGAAAAAGATAGGGGTAACAGGTGATGCAGTAGGTAAATCAGAGGATCTGTGTTCAAATCCTATCTCTGCAATTCCCTTCCCTTCATTTCCCTTCACTGGCATTTACCCATCTGTGACATGAAAGACTGTCCTAGATCATTGCCAAGACCCCTTCTAGTTCTAAATCAGTGACTCTTTGGGTCCCCACAACAACTAGTTGTTGGAGAGAGAGGAAGAGAATTGGGAAAGAGAAAGATGGAAGTAAGAGAATGAATGAGGCTACAGGACTTGAGCAGAGAACTATTCAGAGAACAGAGAACTAGGGAACGGAAGTCCATGCGTGAGGAGGCTAGATTGTAAAGAATACGACTTCTGGTTCTTTGACAGAATGAGGAAAGAAGCATCTAGGGACAAGGGTCTCTGTTGGAGAGACCTTTTTTACCCCCACTCAACAGCTTCCTTGGAGAGCCCAGATGGAGCAGAGCAGGGAAGACTCAACCCTAAGATGCTACTGCTGCTGCGTCTGCTGCTGCTGCTGCTTTTCCTTCATTGAAGGCCCAAATTTGATAATGACCCTCCCAACTGCTGAGAGAATTATTTTATAATCCTGGGAGGACAGACCTTTCAGAAATTTAATCCCAGACTTCATCATCAGATGTTTCAAGCTAGCCCACTGCCTTTTTTTTGGTCATGCCTCATCAAAAATAAGAATTATGGCAGAATAGCCATTTGTCACAATCTGGAAAGGGAAAGGAGGAAGGGAACAGGAGGGGAGAAGTAGCTCAAGTCTTTGAATAAACAGATGATGCTTAAAGAAAGCTATGATAGAATGAAAGAGGTCTCCTGAGATAATGGGGCCCTGTCAGACTTCTTATGCTGTGTCTTCCACATGGGGCGAATAATACCTGTCATACCTACATCACAGTAATGAAAATCAAGTTAAGAGATGTGTTTTAAAGCTTGTATACATTATATAAATGTTTATTGTTGTTTTTAGTAAGGAGAAAACAATATAAAAATACCAAATAATTTTTACTTGTTAAGACTTTTTGTTTCCTAAAAACTTCCCTGCCCCATCTCGCATTCCCTGAAGGTTTTACTTTCATCTCAGTGACTAAATCCATATAAGACATCAAGGGATGATAGTGATTTAATATGTTGCCTTCTTCTGGATAACATCATGCATTTTAACAGGAGCCTTTGATTCCTTAACCTCAAACAAATGGTCAGAATTGATGGAAGAGAGAGTTTTGCTTATCAGGGAGCCTTCACCAAAATCAGCTGCCCTTCAAAATTATTCCAGAAAGGCAGGTCTCAACATGTGATGCAGCTTGGCATAGCCCTTTAGGAGAGGAAGCTTGGTGTAAAGGGAAAAAGGCTAGTTTTAAAGTTAGGAGAAGAGAGCATTATTCACTATTCACTGATGCCCTCTTCTACTGGACCCCATTGGCATCTCACTCCCCTGTTGTCAACCCATCTCTGGACTTTTAATTAGCCATGGCCTTAACCTTATTTTTAACTTATTTTTAAAATCTAATTTAGCTTATTTTTAGCTTAATTAAATTAGCTTATTTTTTTTAATCACAGGGGCAATATAATATCCCTATGGGTCCATATGGCCACCTCTTCTGCTATTTTATGGAGTTTATACCAGACGAAAGGTAACAAAATCACCATAGCTCAGCGCCTCCAGTTAGGAAAATTCCTAACATTCAGGCAGAGGTTTGGCTCTCTGCCCTAACTGAAATGTGTATTTATCTCTGCTGCTGGACAAGCACAGAGAAGGGAAGTTGGGGAAAAAGTAGTAGACTTTTTTGTCTGAATTTCCCTTGGTCCCTAAGAGAATGTGTATACTACTCCTGTGGAACAACCAGATGGTGCAGTGGGTAGAGCAGCAGGCCTGAAATCAGGAAGATCTAAGTCCAAATCTAATCTCACATACTTACTAGCTGTATGACCTAGGCAAGTCATTTAACCCAAATTCCCTCAGTTCCTCATCTGTAAAATGGGAGAAGGAAAGGACAAGCCACTCCAGTATCTTTGTCAAGAAAACCCCATGGATGGGCTCACAAAGAATAGGACATGATTTCCACCTGAACAGCATATAACCCCTAGCTTCAGACTGAAGACACACATGGAAGGGGGTAAATGGACCTTTCACTTCCTCCTTTTTCCTGTTGTCCTTACTCTGAGGACTCTTTCTAGCTCAGCTTATTAGACTTGGGTAAGCCTGGGAAGACCCTTCTTATTGGCGCTGCTCAGTTTTTGAAATCCCCATGTCTTCCTCAGTCTGTCTTACAGACATTATATATCCCCTTCAAGAAATGATACCATTCTGCCTTTTGACTCAAAGATAAAGGGTCCCCAGTCACTCTTAGTGCTAAGAGATGGAACTGTGGATCTCAGGATGCCCATCAGTTCACCAAACCCTCTTGAAAAGGGGTAAAAAGAAACATTAAGAAAAGTAGCTCAACAAAACTGACCCACACACATTGAGTATGTCTGATGGGACAATCAATACTCCTCTGCCATAATCTTCCGCCTCTGCACAGAAGGGGCAGAGGTACATTTTCTCCTTTTCAGAGCCAGGCTCGCTCATTATAATTAATGATGCAGGAACTGACATGATACTGAAATGTTTTAAAAACAAAACAAGAGTCATAAACATTTGCTTTGGAATAGTTCTCCTGGTAATTCAGCCAAAAAGAAAATTGTTCACAACTCCCTGAATTATTCCTAGAAGCCTCTTCTTAATCCTCATGCTTTACTTTGACTCTGACCTTGAAATGCTCTCCTCTCTTGGCTTCCAGAAAACTGAATTCTTCCTATTCTTCTCCTGTCAACTCTGGCCAGTCTTTGTCCATCTCAGTCAGTTTCTCTTTCTCTTCCTGCCTCTTATGCGCTAAAGGTTTCTCTTCTCAATCTTCTCCCATTCTCTCCCTATACTCTTTCTCTTGGTAATTTCATATTCACTGCCAGCATCAACTACCACCTCTTTGTAACTGAGAATCCAGGAGATATATGAGTCCTAATCCTTTCTCAGATACTAGTCATGTGATCCTAGGGATATCACTTAACTTTTGAGCCTCAGTTTTCTTATCTGTTAAATGGGGAGAATAAGAGTGCTGACTTCATAAAATTGTTATGAGGATTGACTTAGATTACATATTGAATAAGTTATTATGAAGAGTGAATAGAATATATATTGATTTATACATCAAAAGAGGATCAAATTAGATATCTGTAAAGCATTTTATGAACCTTAAAGCATTATATGCGTGAACTACTAATACTGATCACCAAGTCCTATCTAAAATATCACTCATATATCTATCCTTTCCATTCTCACAGCCACAATCCTAGTTAGTTCCTCACTGATTCTGATCTGGATTTTTCCAATAGTCTCTTGACTGCTTACAAAACTTTAAGTTTTGCTGCCAAAACTAAATGAAAATTGGGAAATGTTTAACAAAATAAATTAAAAATACTACATAAACAATGTTAATTTGTGGTTTTCTAAGTTAATATGTGGCCTGCAGGGATTTGTTTCTATTTGAGTTTGATGCCACTGTCCTAAATAGACTACCTGCTTCTAATCCATCTCACAAATTCTTACCAGGTTAATCATCCAAAGTACAGCTCTTACCATAGCCTTATTAACCCCACTTTTTAAAAATACCCTTTAGCTATTGGCTACTGAGAAGACAGGACAGACAGAGACAAAGAGATGGAGAGAGGGAAAGAGAGAGAGAGAGATCAGAATTTGAAATCAAAGGACCTGAGTTCAAATTCTGGTTGGATTACTTATTAGTCATATTTACTTAGACAAGCAACTAAATATCTTTGGTGCTTATTGAATCTATAAAAGGATTGGAACATACGATCTCCAAGATGCCTTGTGGACCTACGGCCTATGATTCTATGAATAAATTCCAAGCTTCTTTGCCTAGCATTCATAATTTGGTTCCAACCTTATTTCTCACTGGTACCTTTTACACTTCGTATTCTCCAGACAAACTGGTCTATCCTCCGCATTCCCTTAATATTCCTTAAGCTTATCCACCTCTCTACCTTTGATCATTCTATTCTCTTCTCCTCTAATTCCCTTTTCCCCTCACCTCTGTCTGCCCAAATTCCACCCATCCTTCAGGTATAGAATAAATATTATCTTCTCCATGAAGCCTTCCTTGATCTCCATAGCCCCAAACAGAAGGAATCTCTTCCTCCTCTGAACTTTTCATAGTTCCCTGGATTTCTGTTACCAAACGTTCATATTCTGCTTGATGAAGAGCCTCAGTTTGATGCTATATGAGGGTCAGTTGAAAGAAATGGAACTGTTTCACCTGGAGAAGAGAAGGTTTAGGGAAGGGCACATCAAGTACTTAAAGAACTGTCATATGGAAGAGGGATCCACTTCTGATCAGTACCAGAGAACAGAACTAAGAACCATGGAACATGTAGATGGTTATATGTAGGCTTGATACAAAGAAGTGTTATCTAAGAATCAGAGCCAGGGGTTTGCAACTGTTAAAAACATTTACAATCAGAATCAAAGCTACACATCAGGGTTTAATTTGTTGACTTATTGATTGCTTAGACATAAGAAAGTGATAGAGAAAATGTGAATAATACAGATCAAAGTATATCCCCTGTATGTTTATTGTTATCCTCAGAGAGCTGATTGTTAAGAGTTTTTTCTCAGAAAGCTGGTTGTTAAATATATACCAGCATCTCCCTGATTAGAGCTTTTATTCTCCCTCAGAAAGCTGATTGTTAAACATTTATCAGCACTCCCCTGGTTAGAGAGTTTTTTCCACTCAGAAAGCTTATTGTTAAATATTTACTAGCACTCCCCTGATTAGAGCTATTAGGAACAATGAAAGGTCTGCCTCACGAAGATGATGGGTTCTCTCTCACTGTTTGTCCTTCAGTAGCAGTTGAATGGCCACTTGTCATGGGTGTTACAGAGAAGATTTTGTTCTTGTTTAAGTCCGACAAGATGGCTTCTGAGATTCCTTCCAACTCTGAGATACTCTGATGAGTGATTCTATCTTTTAGTTATTTCTCTATTTGTCTTATCTTCCCCAGTGAACTATAAGCTCAGTAAGGGCAGACTATTTCTTTTTCTTGTGTTTATCTCCCACTGAGTTTGATATTGCTTTGTATACAAGGTGTCCCCCAAGTTAGTACTTTAAGTAGCTTAAAATTTTCGTAATTTAAAACTACATTAAGAATTCTGGGACACCTTATATGGTATATTTTGTTCATTCACTCATCCATTCAATGACTCTTGGTTGAATGAGTGAATCAATACAGTGAAATGCAAGACTGTTATCGTTAGCTTTAACAAGAGGAAATGCACCCAGAATGAAGGACTGGACCTCCCTAGGCTCCATTCTTTTCTGCCAAGCAATGGATGAGAAAATATAGTACTTACATACACCATGAAATTAGACCTCCACATTCCAATGGAGCACATCTGTTCAAACCGTAGCCATGTTTATGTTTCATTTTCAGATGAGAGAGCTTGTTATAAAACAGGAAAAAATGCTGAGTTTAACTTGGAAAAACAAACAATCTTATGGAGAACTTGGAAAAGAATGGGGGGTAGGGGGAGGAGGAGTCCACAGTGTTGGTTCTGACTTTAGAGAATAGAAATGGTGGGGAGGAAGCAGCAGACTCTGCTGGGAGAAAATGGCCAATAGGCAGAGCTCAAGGGGCTGGGATGTCTTGACTATACCTATTCATTGCCTTCATGTAAGAGTCAAAGGAACCCAGTTTAGCCATGGGATATATAGCCCTGAAAGACAGAGTGGGAGCTGGGCCAGCCCCATGTACAGTCAGTGCCAACATAACAAGAAAGTTGCCAAGAGCCCATCTATTCAGAATGATATTCTCCAGCAGCTCTAGGGTGCCTAAAGTTCCCCCAAAGCATTTAGAGTACTTTTAAGATTGTTCAAAGCATTGTCACATCTATAACCTCCTATGATCATCAAAGCTGCCCAATAAGGTAAGCAGGTCTGGATATTATCATCTGGACTGGACAAATGAGGAAACTGAGGCTCAGAGAGGGAAAGGAGTTTGCCTTGAGCCTAATAGCTAATCAGTGGAACACATTGGAGCCCAGACCTCTACTTGACCTATGAATGACTAGAGCAAGGCCATATGGCCCATGAAGTAGCATGGCATAGTACTAGACTTAAATGTTAGGAATATGGGTTCAAATGCCCGAGGCTGTGTAACACTGGGCAAATCACTTCAGCATCTCTGAACCTTGGTTTCTTCATCCATAAAATGGGAAAAATAATAACAATATGTGAAGTACCTACCCCATAGGGTTGTTGGAAGGGTCAAATGAGATGATATATGCCAAGTACTTGGCAGAACTTAAAGAAAGAGACATCCCCACTGACACCTGGCAGACTCTAAGCCTGACTGAATGCAGGTGGATAATCTAATCCTGCCTGGAATTGACATGAAGCTGGGGAGACATTGTATCCCTGCAATGTCCCCACTCTTGGTGGTAATTTCCTATAGTCAAAAGGTTTGTAAGCTTAATACCAGATCTATTCAATTATAGATTATTGGTAGGTGAACATCCAAGGTTAAGTCTAAAATTAAGCTATTAGGTATAGGACTTTAGACCAACAACAATAAGTTAGGGTCCTTTAATTCTTAGTAATACTGTGGAGACAATTAGGTCAAGAGCTTTTAGCAACATAAATATTATTTGTGTCTCAGTTGGTTAACGTTTAAAAAAAATTTCTTTTGTGGTCCATATTGTAAATGCTTTAAAAAGAAATATCACCTGACCAAAAGTTGGAATTGCTTTATCTGTTATAAACTGTGTTAAAAATAAAATAAAATAAACTCTCATTCAATTCTATCTAAAAAAAAGATACAAAAGTCAATCATTCTCATTCTCATTCTTTTCATCATATATTTGAATGAGTTCAAATAAAAGCAATCAGGGAACAGATTGTTTTCCTGTTTTATGTTTAATGTTCAGCATCCTGTTGCATAAGCATATAAAATGATGGATTTCTGTAACTGAATACAAGTATTTGGAATGTGAGTGCATCTTCTTTAGGTTCCATCTTTAGAACAATTGATGGGAGTGATAGATACTTCATCCTGTCCTCATCTGGTTTTGATTTCTTCTGCTAGGTCTTAATATTTTGAAAACTCTTCATTCCGCATAGATTGGAGATATGGGTATTCAGGATGGCAACATCTAACGAAATGTTTTTAAACTTATAAGGATCAATGTGATATCCAGACAATTTAGGACAACAGTTTTGGGTGTTACAATGTTGCAGTTTCAGTACAGCTGGTTTGTTGAATTCTTAAGATTATTTTGGCTTATAAAAGTGAATGTTGAAAACTATCTTTACGTATAATTGGAAAAAATGTTACTAAATGAGGGGGAAAGAATATTTTGGGGCCTGTATTTGTGGACTGGGCTTTTGCCATCTATTCATTTAAAAAGACTAGGAAGTTTCTTATGAATAAATTTGTCCACTAAGACCAGGTCATGTCTTAGTAGGCGCTACATGTCTACAAACTAAATTCCTGTCATCTTTGCTCTGCAAAATTTCCATTAATAGATAAGTTGGGACCCTTTAAAATAATCTTTCTGTAAGTTATTATTTCAGTGACCTTATCCTGAATTTTTATCATCAGCCCCTACAGTTCTGTTAAAACAAAGCAAAACACATCTAGCCATTTGTTGATATGTTTGTTGAGTCAATGAAGATGTTACTCACAAAGGGCCTTTCAATTCCACTCAGATCAATTTCATAGACTCCATTCACACAGTAAGTCAATTTTGGTTACATGTGACAAATCCAGAACCGTATCATTTTTGTCAGTCATTACTGTTGCTCAGTGATTGTTTCAAAATGATTTTTGTTATTATGACTGCCTTGTCAAATCCAGGCTGAAATGATACAGCTCAGAATAGGATGAGTATCCATATTCAAAGCTAAGCTCTTTAAGTACATTTATTGTTCTCTCCTGCTATCCAGTCTCCTGGACAGCCAGGTCCCTTCTTTCTCACCACACCTAAACCATTCCCCTGCTACTCTATAACTGATGCAGTTTTCCAGGCAGCTCCCATCTCATTTGGCTTGCTGTGCTCAGCATTTTGCCCATTCCCATCTTGAATGTATTAGCTGCTGTACTCAAACACACACTGGAGGAGATTACATTTTCCATGGGGCAAAAGAAAATAGAATCTCACAAAAAGAATAGTTTCTCCTTTGTTCCCCCCAAGTGCGCAGTTTCCGAAATGAGACCTGATATGTTCCCCCTCCCTTCTGACTCCTGCCCCAATTTATTTCTGAAGAAATAAGATACTGGGTAGAAAAATAGATCTATAAGCTAGACCCCCAGGGTTAGTTAAAGTAACAGGAACCAAGTGGAGTGGCAAGCACTGAGGTCTGAGAACGAAGGGAAAGTTAAGATGAGGCAAGGAGATTTTAGATAAAAATCCCAAACCCCATGCATTAAATAATGATGGTCTAAAAATCCCAGGCCAGAGTGGAGAGGGGTGGAGGGAAAGTAGAATGAGACGAGAATGGCAGCTCTCTACATATGTACAACTTATTCTGTTCACAGGCCTCCTACACATGGTATAACAAAAAGAACACTACCCAAGTTCAAATCCTAACTCTACTACTTACCACCAATGTGATTTTGAGCACTTCTTTTCTGGGAGCCTCTGTTTATTCATCTGTAAAATGAGAGGTGTTGGTCTAGATCAGGGGTTCTTAATCTTTTTCATGGGTCATGAACCCCTTTGACATTCTGAAGAAACCTACACACCCCTTTTCCAAATAAGATTTTTAAATGTGCAAAATAGAATCTATAGAATTACAAAGGAAACCAATTATATTATAATACAAGTATCCAATAAAATTTTTAACAAGTTCATGGACTGTAGATTCAGAACTCCTAACCTAAATTTTCTCTAAAATCTCTTCTAGCTCTAAATCTGATTTTCTTGAAATATCAGCTGGAGCTTCATTAGGGAAGCAAGAGATAAAGGGAAATGAGAGGAAATAAGGACTCAGGAAATGGAAGGAAGTACAAGGATTTAGCCTATAACACTTGGATCAGGCATCAAGGCTATAGACTCAGAAGGTTTGGGAAAGAGTATTCCCCCTCCTATCCGTTAAATTCAATCAAATCCAGGAATATGCTTCTGCTTTCCATGTTTTAAAATACCATTGGGATTCCTGGTGATATGTTTTCTAGGAATTGAGGTAATAGAAACTATAAATGAGATATAATAGTTCTTATGTTTTACCTCCTGCCTGATCTTTAATATATTTCTCTAAGGGAGAAATGAGATTAATAAAGAGAATCCAGAGGCATAAATATGGAGCATGAGCAGAACCAGTGGGAAGGTTTCAGGAGAAGGGCAGCAGAGGATTTACCCAAATCCCACTTATTCTGCAATCTAAACTCCAGTCCTATCCACCCTCCTCCTCCAAATTCACCCACCCCTTCTCTGAATTTCTGTTGTGCATTTTGAATATACTTATTATGTACACTATTTATACATTTTATATGTATACACATACATATATGTATATGTACATATATTGTGTAGATATATATATAATTATATGTGTCATATTATTTGTTTCCCACTAAACTCCCACTCCTTATGATGGTTGTAGAGGTCAGTCAGTCAACTACTAGGAACATTTCTTAAGTACCTTCTATGTGCCAGATACTGTGCTAAGTACTGGGAATACAGAGAAAGGCAAAATATAGTCTACGTATTTGAGAAGTTCACAATCTAATGAAACCCAGAGGTTGGTTCTGGATTCTATTTTTTGTATGTATATATATATATATATATATATATATATATATATATATATATATATATATATATATATATTTTTACCAATTAAATGTTAAAACAATTTTTAAACTTTTTTTTAAGTTTTAAGTTCCAAATTCTATCCCTCCTTCCCTCCCTCTCCTCCCTGAGATGGTAATCATTCCAATATAGTTTATACATGTGCAATCGTAAGACATTTTCATATTAGACATTTTGGGCAAGACTCAAAAGAAAAAGAAAGAAAGTAAAAAATAGCATCTTTTAATCTGTATTTAGATAGTATCAGTTCTTTCTCTGGAAGTGGACAGTATGCTTCATTGTGAGTCCTTTGGGATTGTCTTAGATCACTGTATTGCTGAGAATAGCTAAATCATTCATAGTTGGTCATTGTACTGTGTACAACATTCTCCTGGTTCTGTTCCCTTCACTTTGTATCAGTTCATGTAGGTCCAGGTTTTTCTGAGATCATCCAGTTTGTCATTTCTTATAGCATAATAATATTCCATCACAATTACATATCGCAGCTTGTTTAGCTATTCCCCAATCTATGGGCGTCCATTCGATGTCCAATTCTTCTTGGCTCTGGATTCTCAAAAACTAATTAATAAATCCTACCAAAGAGGAAAGATTTTCTTTATGGACCTAGTGATAGAATGCCTATCACTCTCATCCAAGGACAAGGCCAGCCAAGGCCAGAAAGGCTCATCATCAATAAATGAATTATCTTGGCCACAGCAGCCCATGAAACCATCTAGTAAGGAATGGAAAGAGCTGTGGTCTACATTGGTGGAGGGAGTAGCCATATGGATGAAGGCAAAAATCTCATAAGTATGGACATTGATTTCTTGATATGTGGCCTTTCTTTCATCCATAAAATGAGAGGTTTGGACTAGGTGACCTTCAAGGTCCCTTCTACTTCTCCATCTACTGATCTCCTGACGTATGTCTTATATGTCATAGAGAGATACATTACATCCCCGTTATGTGATCCTCTATCATCCTGTCCTGTACTGCTCCCCAGTTGTTTGCTGTTCATTAGTCTTGTCTCTCCCTACTGGGCTTACAAACTTCTCAAAGGCAGAAATTATATTTTCATCTTTCTCTTCATCTTCTCATCTTTTCTCCACAACCTCTAACACAGAGCTGGGCACAAAGCAAGTGTTTAGTATATAATCATTGACCTGAAGGCCCAAGACTAAAGAGTATAATAATGGCTACCATTTATAATGCTTTGAGGTTTGCAAAGTACTTTACCAATAGTATCTCTTTGTATTCTCAAAGTAATCCTGGGCATGGGAGAGGTGCTGCCCAAAATCATAATCCCAGCAGAGTGAGACAATCTTTCTGAAGAATGACTGGAAGAATCTCCAAGAGAGGAGAAAGAAACTTCAGATGAGGTCACAGTGAAGGCCTCAGTTCTTTGTCCTTGTTGTGTATTGTTTTCATTGTCTCTGACTCTTTGTGACCCCTTTTGGGGTCTTCTTGGCAAAGATACTGGAGAGGTCTGCCACTTCCTACTCCAGCTCATTTGACAGATGAGGAAACTGAGGCAAACAGGGTGAAGTGACTTGCCCAGGGTCACACAGCTACTAAGTGTCTGAGGTGGAATTTGAACTCCTGAAGATGAGATTTCCTGACTTCAGGCCCAGCGTTCTGTGCATGATGGCACCACCTAGCCACCCTCAGTCCCATTCCTGCACAAGCAATGGAGCCCATGTGTGTTGAAGATTGCATGTCCTCTCATCCTCCTTGATGATAGTGAGGGAGATTTATTTCTCCAGCTGACAAACATCCAAATAAACTTGTTCAACTCTGCCTCTCAGACCACATGGAACATTCCTCCTCTTTCCCTTATTTTCCCTTTTCCAAACACTTTTCCATCAACCAGGGCTGTGTAAATCTCAAAGCCCAAAGAAATGGGAGTTGCTGCCATATTTATTATTAGAAGTAACATTATCATAAGTAACATAGAAAGGCAAGGAGACATTTCTCAGAGAGTGGCCTTAGGGTTCAAGCCCTACCTTTGAGACTCCTGATCTGGGTAATATTGAGCATGCAACTTAACTTCTCAAGACTCTAGGCAACCCTCTAAGGCTTTGTTACTTAGGTGATTTGTTTAATCTAAGCTTAGCAATTTGCCATCATGCCTGTTAAATTTCATCTCAGTTTTGCCCAAGATTCCAGACTATCAAGAGATGCCTCTGCAGTTATAACTGCTAGCCACCCTTTCCAGGTATGTGTTACATGCAAATGTATTGGGAATGCCACATCATCAAATGAATATTGGAAGGTGTTGAAGGAGATGGGTTCCAGGATAGAGCCCTAGGAAATACCAATAGAGACCAGGTTGGCATCCACCTATTAATCAACACTATTTTAATCTCATTGCTCAGGTAGCCCTGGAAATACCTAACTATATTCTTCTCCAGCCCACATTTGTTTTTCTTGTTCACAAGGGTGCATAAAACTCTAAGAGTCATTGCTACATCCTTTTATGCACAGGACATTTTCACACACATACTTTCTGTACCTATCCTATTATGGAGGCAGTAGGAATGTTTTTGTCCCCATTTTACATATAAAGAAAATCAGAATGCTAAAATACCTTGACCAAGATCCCACAGCCAATAAGTGGCAAGTCTGAGATTGGAGACCCATGTCTTCCAATTCCTCCTTTCTGGGAGAAACTATACCTTCCACACTACACCTTCTGACCAAGCAGGTGAGGACTCAGTGACATGGCAGACCAGTAGCAGAATTGGGATGACCAGAGTCATTGTAGTATAGAAGGAAAAGCTGGAATCAAGAGACCTTGGTTCTGATGTTTATTTTTCCATGTGACCTTAGGTAATTCACCAAAGCCATAGATTCTTCATCTGTAAATGGAGGAGGCTGAGCCAGATCAAGACTTCTTACCAGATTTACAAGTCTATGGTTCTCTTCATTGGGTAACCTAAAATAGCTGGGCTGCTGGGCATTATTGTTCCAACTCCTAGAAATGGACATGGGAACCAAACAAAAAATGGTTCTGTTTCTATACAGAATGAGCCAAGTGATGAGATAGAGTGAAGACCTTCAAGAGACCCAATCAGAATTTATCTCATGAACACTGACTCCATCTTGTGCTGCCACATGGAAGACTAGATGGTTTAAGTCAGTTATTGTTTCATAAAGGCAGGTGGATGCAATTAGTCAGCATCTCTCAATTATGAGAATAGACAGACCCCAAAATCTAGTTGTCCTCCAAACTCACTGGCTCGTTCCCCTTCACAACTTGGAAAACTCCTAATCTCTCCTCCCATTAGAAATCAGGTTACCTAATTTTGTATCCTGCTTGATTGTTTTCTTGTAATTAATTTGTTTTATTTGATTAATTGTTTTTAATACATTAAAATCTGTCTCACTCATATTCAGGGTCTTTGGGCCAATGGACCCATTTATTATGCCTACCTTGCTAATAAATAGTATTGACTGGATTGTTTCCTCAGCTGTCACCTTGTGCTGCTGGGCACTGCTGTTCCAGCTCCTGTAAATGGAGATGCAAACAAGGCAGAAATGCTCCTATTTCTTTGTGGGATAGGCCAAGGAGACGCTCAATTGTATAGGTCAGAGGGTCTCCCCTCCCACCAAAAAAAGAGAACAGCCTAAAACTCTTAGCATTAGCCCATCAGGACAGGAGTTATTAACCTGCATGTCCAGGAACTTGGTTTTTTTTTCTTTTGATATTTTGATAATTATTTCGTTATTATTTATTTCCTTTGTAATAATATTCATTTTATTTTATACATTTAAAATATTATTCTGAAAAGGAGTCCATAGGCTTCATCAGACTAACAAAGGGGTCCACGACATAAAAATAAAAATTAAAAACCATTCCCACTCTAAGACTGAGCCCAGAGCCTGCCACCAGGCCCCAGAGAATCTAACGACCAAATCAAATCTGCCACTATCTAGTTATTGAACTCTGATTCTGAGCCCAACCTTGCACTAGAGACTGTAAGGGATGTGTCACAGTCTAAAGCATAGCCCCCATCCTCCAAATATACAGTCTTATTACAGAGGCAAGATACAATAGTAGTTCTAAACTGGGTCACAAATGTGATATTAAAAGCCATAGGAAGTTAGGTGTCGCAAAGGGAGCGTATGTGAGGTCAGGAACACCTAGGTTCAAATCATATCTCAGATTCTGCCAAGCTGTGGGACCCTAGGCAAGTCCTTTAACTACTTTCATCCTCAATTTTTTCATCTGGAAAATGGGGTACTTACCACAGAGGGTTTTTGTGAAGATAAAATGATATACGTAAATATATAATATATAAAAATATATTTAAAGCATTTTTCCAATTATGAAGTGTTGTGTAAAGGAATAAACATACACGCATGCACACACACACACACACACGTGGAGAGAGAGAGGGCACCTATTGTGTGCCAGGCACTGTACTAAGCACTTTACAAATCTTATCTCACTTGAACCGTACAGCAACCCTGGGAATTGTTACTATCTCCATTTTACATTTGAGGAAACTAAGGCAAACAGAGGTTAAGTGACTTGTCCAAAGTAATGTAACTAGGAAGTGTCTGAGGTTAGATTTGAACTCAGGTTTCCTGACTCCAGACCCAGAGCACTATCCACTACACCAACTACCTGCCTCATAAATGTATATGTGTGTATGTGTATATGTATATATGTGTGTATACATGTATGTGCATGCATGTGTAGGTATGTGCATACATGCGTGTGTATTGTGTGTGCATGTGTATATATATATACGTGTATTGAATATATGTATTGTGTATATAGTATGTGTGTATGCATGTGGGGATGTATGTGTATATGTGTTTATATGTATGTATGAGTATATACACACATACATATACTTTATATATGTGTGCATGTTTATATGTATGTATGCATGTGTGTATATGTGTTTACAAGTATAGGAATGATAGCATTATGACTAAAAAGCAACATTGCTCAGTTGGGGGTGATCTGAGATAGAGAAAGAAGGGCCTGTCTGCCCTCAGGGCACTTTTCAGACCAAGGCAGCAGCATGTGTGTTATGGTGGGTCTCCTTTTGTGTCTGCACTGGATTGGATCACTACTTCCCAGTCATCTCCACACCTTACCTTCTCCACTCAGACAGCTGTCTCCACCTCCTGCCCACTAGAACTTCAGACTCTGCCTCCAGAATCATCCTGGTCTCTGACTGCTGAGCTTTCACTGCATCTTGCAAGATCCAGGACTCCACTATACTTCGCACCAGATCCCCTTTGTGAGCTGTCTCCCCTATTAGGATATATATAAGCTTGAGAGTAGGGATTGTCCCAGCATTTCACACAGGACCTGGCCAGTAGTCATGGCTTATATGCTGAAGTCTCTTCCTAGTCTGAAGTTCTGTGATTCCACAATGGTACAAGCTGCTTTCATCCAGAATTACTGAAGGGGCAAAACCGTGGCTACTAGAGGAGCTCATGGTGGAAAATCGATAGATCTGAAGGAGTTAGGGAACGTTTTGTATAGGGCTTAAGGGACTTAAGCTTGGGCCAAAAAGATGGGGAAAAGGTTTTGGGTCAGCAACGATATGAGAGGACAGTAAGGTGAAGTCTGAAGAATGGATCTAATATGAGCGAATCCAACCTGGCTGACAGAGAGGAACATGGTGGGTCATAAGATTGGAGGAGCAGAATGGAGTCAATCATAGAGAGTCTTTGGGTTGTCCTGTTGAGGATAGAAAGCAGGACTTCTTCCCTTCTATAGCAATCTGCATCCAAACTTCAGGCCCTCATGAGGGGAAAGAAAGGGAACCAACATTTATTAAGCACTCACTACATGCCAGACACTATGTGCTAAGGAGCACTTTACAAATATCATCTCACTTTATTCTGACAACAACCCTGGAACGTAGGCGCTGTTATTAACCCCATTTTATAGTTGAGGAAACTGAGGTAGACAGAAGTTAAGTGACTGGCCTAGGGTCACACAGCTAGCAAACAACTAAGGCTGCATTCTTCCTGACTCTAGGCCCAGTGATGTCTCTACCACATCACCTAGCTACATACAAGGATGGCCATATTAGTCTGTCCTAGAACCCGAGTGTAGATTTGACCACTATGTTCCTTTCTTTGTCTCCTTTAGACAAGCTAGACTCCAAAGGCAATGAGGAAACACCAAACTTTTTCCCCTGAGGTCTCTGCTGAAGAAAAATGTCTTACTCCTCCTCTGCATCCCCAGTGACAGGGACTCCTCCCCATCTCTCCACCCTCCCCACAGCAGGAATGTCAGGGGCCCAGATTCTATGACTCACCCCAGCCGATGGAAATTTCTCGCCATTTACCACGACCTTTGGTTTGCCGTCTGGTGTCCACGCCAGAAGGTATAGGATATCCTGTCTGCCATGCAAGAATGATGATGACTGACCGGGAGATGACTGTATAAGGAAGGCTGAGGTTACTAGGGTGGGGGAAAATGAGCAAGTTAGTGGCTCTTGGTGACATTTTTCCTGAGCTTTAGCTGTTGTGTATCACCACAAGGTTAACTTGCTGAGTAAATCTCAAGCCCATTAAGGCATACCTAATCCAGAATCACTCGGGATTGGAGAAGGCTGACTATCCTAGCCAGTTGTAGCTGTGAAAGATTGGAAGCAAGATGTAAAGGAGTTGAGCTAGTCGGCAAGAAATAAAGCTTGATTCTAGAGTTGATCTTGCCTCTGAGGCACTGGATGATTTTGGGCAAGTTGCTTAACTTAGAAAGGAATATAAACTCCTTGAGGGCAAGGACTGTTCCATTTTTGTGTCTGAAGTCCCAGTTCTTGATATATAGTAAGCCTTTAACAAGTGGCTATTGAATTGAACTGAATAGAAGCCAGCTGGTCCAATGATTTAGAAGTCAGAAGACCTCAATACAAATCCAGTTTCTATCATTTAATACATGTGACTTTGTGTCTCAGTATCTTCCATTGTAAAATGAGGGGGCTATACCCTATGACCCCTAAGATCCCTTCTTGTTCTAAATCTAAAACACTATGGGCTGTTAGCTTTAGTTTCATCCTTGGACAAAGGGAAATAATCACCAACCCGGTTTACACTTCGTTTACACATGAGATCATGTATTAAAAAGTACATGGGAAAGAGTCAGTTGTAATCAATCCATAAACAAACATCTATTGATCATCTACTATGTGCTTTGGGGTGTTTGGGGTGTTCCGAGAGGACTAGTGCCTCACTGCCTCACTTAAATCCAATTCACGTGCAAATCAAGACATCACCCTTGATCTCACTGGTCCTGGTCCAAAATGAAGGTGAGCAGCAACATCTATGTGCAAGGCTATTGTGGTTATAGGCAATGCAATTAATAGCGTGCCAGACACGGAGTCAGAAACAACTGAGTTCAATCCAGATTCAGATACTTACTAGCTGTGTGACTCTGGGCAAGTCACTTAACCCTATTTGCCTCAGTTTATTTGTCAAATGAGCTGGAGAAAGAAATGGCAAACCACCCCAGTATCTTTGCCAAGAAAACCCCAAAATGAGGTCATGAAGAATCAGACATGACTGGAATCACTCAACAACAACATTGGAGTGTATGGGGTGTTCGGGGAGAACTAGCACCTCTGTCTTACTTAAATCCAATTCACAGGCAAGTCAAGACCACCTGTGATGTCACTGGTCCTCTTTGAAAACAAAGAATAAACAAGAGCAATAACTGTGTGCCTGGTTGCTGTTATAGAGTGCTAAGCCTGGAGTAAGGAAGATTCATTTTCCTGTATTAAAATCTGACTTCAGATGCTTACAGGCCATATGGATCTGGAGTCAGGAGGATCTGAGTTCAAATCTAGCTATAGACAAGTACTTAGGTTACTCATCTATAAAATGGCCTGGAGAAGGAAATGGCAAACCATTCCTGTATCTTTCCCAAGAAAATCCCAGATGTGGTCACAAAGACTTGAACATGATAGGAAATGACTGGACAACAAATGTCCCATCACTACAGGAGGCACTTAGAATATAAAACCAAAAAAGAAACAAACAAACCTTGTGCTCAAAGAATTCATTTTCTCTCATACTTACATGGAGAGAGAACATGTACCCACACCATCCCCTCAAAAGACAAGAAAGTCTTGGAAAGGATATTGATGGTGCTGGGGAGAATCAAAAAGATGGCACTTGGGTAGAATCTTGAAAGGAATTGGAGATTCTGAGAAACAAGGAGAGAAAGGGGGAAGCATTCCAGGCAAGAGCTATTGCCAGTAGAGGCAGATGTAAGAAATGCAGTTTTGTGTTGGAGGAAAAGCAAATGTACTGGGATGGCTAAACTGTCAAGTGTGTAGAAAAAAAGAAAGTCTGAGAAAACTAGACTGGTAACAAGGGGCAAGGTTGTGAAGAGCTTTAAATGCCAGCTAGAGAAGTTGATGTTTGATCCTGCGGGCAAGAGGGAGTCACTGCAATTTATTGAGTAGGGGAGTGGCATAGTCAGTCTTTCACCCTTCTTCCCCATCCCTCAGGCAATCTGACTCCAAGGCCATGTACCATCTAGTTGCCCCAAGTCTTTCACTTTGGGGAAATCACCTTGGCAGACAGGTAGCCCAGTGGGATGATAGCTTGAGAAATCTGGGTTCTAGTCTACTCTCTAATATAGGTGAATTACCAAACTTTTGGGAAATCATTGACCTGTCTCTAAAGCACTTGTAACATTCCAAACCACTAAACCAAGCCAAGCTATTTTTCCTTCCATTTTATCATCACAACAACTTTGTGAGGTATGTAGGGCATGAATGGTTCTCATTTTTCCAAGGCGATTTGCCCTGGCTTACACAGCAAGTCAAGGACAGAACTAAGTAAAAAACAAAACTCCAGGTCTCCTGACTCCAGGACCAACATCTTTTGTATAACACCAACCTTCTCCTCCTAGTCTCTCATGTGCTATGTCCTACTCCCCTTCTGTAAATGGGAAGGGTCACAGGAACTTTGCTAATGCTAGGTTGTTATATGATGGAGGCAAAGTGCTGGACTTAGAGTCAAAAATGATCTGAGTTCACATCCTGCCTCAGACACTTTCTAATTATGTGACCCTGGGCAAATCATTTAATCTCTCTTTGCCTCAATTTCACCATCTGTAAAGGGGGATAATAGATAACCCACATCACAAGGTTGATGAAAAGATCAAATATGTAAAGCATTTTTGCAAACTTTGAAGCAATATTATTCTTATGATTGATGTTAATTAATCAATCCATAAACATCTATTAAGCACCTACTGTGTGCCAGGCTAAGTGATGCAGTGGATAGAGCGCTGGACCTGAAAGCTGCTGACCTCAGATGCTTAGCAGTTGTGTGACTCTGGGTAAGTCACTTTACCTGTTTGCCTCAGTTTCCTCATCTGTAAGATGAGTTGGAGAAGGAAATGGCAAACCACTCTATTTTTGCTAAGAAAACGCCAAACGATGGACATGACCCAAAACAACTAAACGACAACCACTGTGCCAGACTACTGTCGTTATCACATTTTGCATATAAGATAACAGATCATTCTTCACCCATCCCAACCTTCATCCCTTCCACCTATGACTGTTTCTCCAAAGAGGACCTGCTAATTAGGCTCCTAATAAGATAGTTTAGCCAACTGGTCAATAAACATTCATTAAGTATTTATTGTATACCAGACATTATTCTATATTCTGAGAATAGAAATACAACAGTGAAATTCAGTCCCTGGTCTCAAAGGAGTTTACAACCCAATGAGGGACGACCATACACATAAAAAAGCTGAATAGGGGGGTGGGAGTGGGGCAGGTACTCCTTTTGAGAGTATGATGGATAAATTCGAAGGAATACAGCCTGGCGGGAAATAAGATTCGGAAGAAGAGGTCTTAGATTTAAACCTCTATGGGTCTCAATTTACTAATTGGTAAAATAAGAAGGTTGGAATCAATGACATCTAAAGGTCCTTAGAGTTCTAAATCTATGCTCCCATGATCTTAAAAATTAGAGCAAGGCAACCCCATGCATTCCCATCTACATTTATTTTATTTTCAGTTAGAAGAAATGAGGGAGACCTTGACAGCACAAACAGCTGTAAAAGTAGCCAAAAGTCACCATGGTCTAGACAAACAGATTTTATGGGTCCAATTAATTCTGCAGCTCAAAAATAGGCATGGTTAATAGGGGCTATATTTAGACACCCGTCATTATCTGGCTGCCCCAGGGAGGACTTATCCCACTTATTTCATAAGCTCTTAATTCCAAACAGAGTTTTGTCCATTGCCACTTTGGATTCTAGATCAGAGTTGGGGAGTGGAGTGGGAGACTCCATCGACTCCTAGAAACCACTTTGGTCCTTAGAGACTTGGCTTTCCAGTCATTTGAGACACAGGGAGAAAATTGGAGCATTTCTTTAAGGTGTTGTCATCTTAGTAGTATAAAATCACCTATGCGATATATATTTGGAAAGGGAGAGAGGCACTGGTTGTGTGTGTTGCTTTAAAAAAAATCCCACTGCCACAGAGGTATAGATGCCTACATTCTACCATTAGTGATTCATTTCTTAGCATACGAATACATTGGAACATCTCATTTCCTTCGAAATTCTGTTCAAGTGACACCTTCTTAAATGAAACCTTTCATTAGCAGCCCCAGCTGCTAATGCTCTGCTCTGCCACAAATTATATATATATACATAGATAGATAGATAGATAGATATATACACACACATATATTAACACACATATACGTACATATATACACACATATGTGTTTATGTATATGTGTATGTGTGTATATATACATATGTATATATACATATATGTTGCAAATACACATTTATATAGATCTTGCCTCTCCAAATTGAATGTGTACTGCTTAAGGACAAGGACTGTTTTATTTTTGTCTTTTATCTCTAGAGCCTAACATAGTGCCTGGCTCTTAGTAGGTGCTTAATAAATGTTTATTGATTGATTGGTTAAAGGTCCTTTAAAATTCAAATTCCGCTGTGAAAGATAATACTCTAAGCTATGATCAGCCAATTATATTTTTATTGGTAGATCTTGTAACTAGAAATGTTTTCACTCCTAATGAAAACACTTGTACATGCAGTTAACCCTAGTGAGATACAGCCCTCACCCCCATGAGCACTGGGATAAGGTGGACCCAGAAGAGGAGTGTCATGCCAAGGCATTCCAAGGCACTTGAGGGCAGGGATATATTTTGCCTCTTCGTAATCATCATCAAGGATGATAGCTACATTGGCTGAAGGAGTATCATGAGCTAAGGCTCAGACCTGGCATTTGCCATAGAAAAGAAACCCACTCCTTAAGAAGGAATTGCAACTCTTACTCTAGATAGTCCCTGGGGCAAAGCTCCATGCACATCATACAAATTATGGCATCTTCTCTCTATAAACCACTTAATTTCATGAGTTCATTAGCTCCCATGGATTTAATTATCATCTTTCTGCTAATGATTCTGAGATCTACCCATTCTGCTGTAACCTCTCTCCTGACAGTCATCTTGCATCTCCAATTGCCTTTCAGACATCTTAAATTGAATGTCCAGTAGCCATCTTAAACTCAACATGTCCAAATCTGAACTCATTGTCTTTCTACCTGCTCCTACCTTCCCTATTATTGTAGAAGACACCACCATCCTCCCAGTCCCTCAGACTCCCAACCCAGTCATCCTAACTTTCTCACTCTCTCACTCCCTATGTCCAAGCTGTTGCCAAGACCCACAAACTTTGTAACATTTCAATACAGCCCCCTCTCTCCTCTGGTACTGCTAGTACTCTAGTGCAGACCCTCGTCACTTCACTTGCTCTACTGAAATAGTCTACTTGGAGGTTTTCCTGCCTCAAGTCTTTCCTCTCTCCAATCTATCTTCCCTTCAGTCATTCAGGTGATTTTCCTAAAGCACAAGTCTGACCACATCACTCTCATACTCAGGAAACTCCATTGGCTCCCTATTGCCTTCAGGATCATATTTAAAATCCTTTGTTTGGCATTCAAAGCCCTTCATGACCTAACCCCCTCTGATCTTTCCAGTCTTCTTATCCCATACTCCCCACCGTATAGTCTTCCAGTGATGTTGGTCTTCTTGGCTGTGCCTCAAACAAGACACTCCATCTCTTGGCTCAGAGCTTTTTCTCTGGCTGTCCACCATGCCTGGAAGGCTCTCCTTACTCATCTCCTCCTCTTCATCCAGGCTTTCCTAGCTTCCTTTAAGTCCCTGCTAAAATCCCATCTTCTACAGGAAGTTTTTTCCAATTTTTTTTTAATTCTAATGCCTTCTCTTGTTTAGTCATTTTATTTTTATATCGTATAGAGTTTGCTTTTACATATTTATTTGCTTGTCTCCCCCATTAGATCATGAGTTTCTTAAGATCAGGGATGTCTTTTGCTTCTTTCTGTAACCTCAGCTCTTAGCATACAGTAGCTATTTAATATATGTTTACTGACCAACTGGCTGGCTCCACTTATTGGGGCATTAGCTAACAGTCTGTTGAAAACAAGATAGAGGGCAGGGATATATTTTGCCTCTTCGTGGTCCAAGATTCCCCCAGATAGGGGTGCAGGATAGAGAGAAAGGAAAATGCCCAAGACACATTTCACTCAACATCGTGAAATGGGAGAATTCTGGAGTTGGAAGAAAACTTCATTCAACTCTTCATTTTTCCTCTAAAGAAACTGTCCCAAAGGTGACTTACAAGGTCATGTAACCAGTCAGTGGCAAATCCAGAACTATAACCCACCTCTTCACTCCATATTGCCTGCCAGTGCCTGCTGGCATTGGAATTCTCTAAATTCAGAGAGAAAGAATCACAGTTTCTCTCCCACCCCTTGCTCCCAATCACTGTTTCCACCAGAAGACAATGTGTTGTGTGGTATCATGTTGGGCTGTATGTAAATCACCCAAGAACAGACAGATCTAATTTCCCTAAAAACACACACATGAGTGTCTGAGTAAGCTCAGAGACAAAGGGCAAAGTATTTGGCAGCTTTTGCCTTCCATATCAGTGCCAAACCCAGATTTCTCTGAAGATGACTGATGCTCTGGGCCCAGATCCCTGAACTGCCTGCCTCTTATGCCTGAAGTGAAGACAGGATCTTAGGGGACAGCCAAGGCCACCAAGAAGGCCTCTGCACTCTTAAGACTGGGCTATCAGCATCTGGTGTCCTCACCAGTTCCTCTCTATCATGGGTCTCTGTCCAACCTATTTGACTATTATGGGTATATCAGTTCAAACTAGAAAATGTAGAGGATGCGTCCCCCACTCCAGGATGATTCCTGTCTCCCTTGCTCTCAGCATCTATCTCTCCAATCCCTGCTTCTTATGCTTCAATGCTGCCTGCACCCCCCTCCAGAAGTGATACCCCACACTAGGGAGAACTCACCTTCTCTCCTCTTTCTTCCTAGGTTGGTGGTGGGAGCTCCATTTGAAACAAATGGTCACCAGAAGACTGGGGACATTTACAAGTGTCCAGTGGTACAAGGAAATTGCTCCAAATTGAACCTAGGTAACACTACTCATAGTACCTGGTAGGGAGTAAACTCTTCTGTTACTTCTTTCTAAGGTAGCACAATATAGTAGATATGGCTCTGGGACTGGAGACAGGAAGATCCTGGGTTCAAATCCCACTTTGGGTACTTACTACCTGTGTGACCTTAGAAAAGTCACTGAAACTTTACTGTCTTAACCCCATCATAAACCAGTTCAATTTTGCGCTATTTTCTACTCTGTAATCTGCAAACTAGATGACCTACAGTTATATTGTATTTTAAAATATAAAAACCATTCTTAGCTCCTTAACCTTACAAAAACTGATGACAGGCCAAATTTGACTCTTGAGTGGTAGTTTGCTGACCCCTAACTCTAGTGTCTTGCCCCTATCCTACCCTTGATTAAGCCTTGCCATGCCTCAGCCCTAGTTTACTCTCACCGTCCCCTGCCTTTACTCCTGTTCACGTATAGCTGAATGAAGCTGGAGTAAATAACCTGTTGTCAATGTGGGAGGTATTTCTGAATCACCCTGTCTGCGTATAGTCAGAGCAAAGACCAAAATCAGCACCAAATTGGAATAAAGTTGAAAAGGAATTTAGGACAAACGAAAGAGCTCCAAAATGACCCGTTGAAACAAACTAGGAGATGGATCAAGAAACAGAAATTAACGAATGCTGTCACTGTGTCCTATGGGAGTTAAACAAATTATAGAGTGTCCCAACAAGGCAATCTAAGCTGCCTCAGATTGCAAATTTGGGGTTTGTTGGCTGAACAGAGGTATATATAGCAAGTTTAACATGTAAAGACTCATTTTTAAAATCTTAAGGAACAGATCAGTGGAAGATTATGAACAATATCAGCTCATAAAGCAATGAGCAGTGTAAACAATAAAGCTGCAGAAGATTTGCCTGAGATGCTATGACTGACCTCCATGATCCCAAGACCATTTAAGGATAAAATTGGAAAAACAGCCAACCTGATAAATGGAAAAGGATTGTCAAGATTTTCTTTAAAATAAACTATTTTTTCCATCAATGCCAGTGAAATTATGATGGCTGGACAACAATGTCATAGTCTCCAACAAGCTGCATGTGGAAGTAGAGATAGCACTTTAAAACAAAGACAAATAGCCAGAGCAGACCAAGAAAACACAATGGATGCTCACCCAGGAACATATATAATTTTAAGAATATTAAGGGATCATTCTCCAAGCTATCAGAAGGGAAAGGAGATACTACAGGATTTGAAAAAAATAAATCACGGATGTTTCTATTGCCAAGAAGATGAGCAAGAAAAGAAAATCTGTAAATAACAGCTTGGATGCCTACTTTCTCATCTCTACAAAATCTTTAAGAGAAAAATTTACATACATATTGAGGTTTTCCTGGGGGGAAAAAATATGAGAAGAGAAAAGGCAGGCTTTTGCAAATGATATTCTGTGTCAGACCACATCTTCACAATCTGTAGTCAACTCAAAAATGTAGAGAATATAAGTTCCACCTATGCTCATTGTTTCTTTGCTATAAAAAGCATCGATTTGGTAAAAGTAGCATGGAACCTTAAAGTCTTTTCTCTGACAAGATGTTTTCCATGCATATATAAAAATTATACAAGATTTTGTGATTGTGCAACAGAGAGGACTTTATTGATGGACCTCTGATTATTAATAACAAAGAAGACATACAATAGCGAGACTAATGCTAGCTGAAGGTGTTTGCAGCTGTCATGGAAGACTATCTAGAGCAGAGCTCACATGGAAGGATTACCTAAAGATTAAGGGGTTAGTGGATAGATTTCAAGCGGTCCATGAACTTGGATAGGAAAAAAGTATATCTTTGTAATTTGGTGTATTTTAAGCATTTTGAAGGGACAGATACAGCAGATAGCATACAGGACCTGGCATCAGAAAGATTCATCTTCCTGAGTTCAAAACTGGCCTTGAACCGCCGTGTGACCCTGGGCAAATCACTTAACCCTTTTTGCCTCAGTTTTCATCTATAAAATGAACTAGAGAAAGAAATGGCAAAACACTCCAGTATCTCTGTCAAAAACACCCCAAATGGAGTCACAAAGAGTCAGACACAACAGAACACACACATACACACATTTTAAACATCATTCTGAGGAGTCTATAATGCCTGAAGATTGAGAACTCTTAGACTACATGAAGTCCTCCCATTTTTTCTTTATAAATGGCATCATGTTGATTGCATCAAAGAAAACATTGCAGAGTTTCCCCGATGAGGTCCAAAATCACACACAAAAAGCTTTAGCCTCTCTATCCATACAGGATAAAAAAAAAAAGACAAGTGAATGAAGAATGCATTTGTCCAGACTGGGACATGCAGTTGATCGGAAGACCCATTTCCCCTATCAGTATTTGTAGAAAAGCTACAGATGAACAGAAAGCTGAAGAGAGGCTTGATTACATTTGACTTCAAGTTTCTCCCTGAACCAAAATCCCATCTTTTTATCCCTAATTTTCTTCTGCTGATGTCATTTGGCTGCAAATCATGGTATACCACAATTTCCAAAGAGTGAAAATTATGGGTTACTCAGAAGGTGAGGGAGATGCATGGTGGGCATGAATAGACTACAGCATGTCATGAATGGTGAACTGCTCACATGAAGTGATGTAAAAGATATGATTAAAAAGATTTATAACCAAGAAAGAAAGTGGACTGGTCATTTAGTGAGAGTGAAGGTTAAGAGAGGAACAGCTTCTCTCTCTAGGGCTAGAAGATATAGAGATATAGAAGAGGTCCCCACCACTGTGGGTGAGTCCCTATCAGAGGATTTATGGGAGGAAATGAAGAAAAGTACCATAGAAATGGGAAGCAGCATAGTATGGTAGGATGGTCACCAACTCTGAGTTCAGAAGGTCTGGGTTCAAATTCTACCTCTGACGATGGCTACTTATGAGCCTTGGGAAGGCAAGCCTCCCTGAGTCTCGAACAGTTAATCACTCCTTCATCTATAAAATGAGGGGGTGGCCTCTGAGGCCCCTTCTAGCTTTGGACCTATGAAGGAGAAGAAGGCATGGCACCTTTGGGGATGAATGATGACTTAGACCAACTGAAAAACTGACACATTCTCTAACTTGGGGGAGCTAGAGCAGTCACAGAAAGATGCAAGTTTAGCCGATGAGACGTCTTTTCATGATGGTACAAAAGTCCTGGGAGACTGCTCTGATTTCAAAACAGTCCTCAAAACAGCTCCAGTCATCCCTTCCAACTGTGCCGCAGTTCCCTGAGAGTGAGGAGAGAAGAGAAAGACTTTGTGGGAGCCAGACGAGCAGAAGAGATCCTCTAAGTATCAGGAAGATAAGCAGAGAGATGAAAGACTATCATCAAAGCTAAATTCTAAGAATACACAGATCTCAGCCAAGAAGCCAAACTACCAAGTGTTCCCAGTCACATGATGGTGCTTTATCCAGATGTGAACAGCAGCAGTTCCCACTCTACAGATTAGAAATTCAAAACACAGTCAGGACTCTCTCTCTCTCTCTCTCTCTCTCTCTCTCTCTCTCTCTCTCTCTCTCTGTTGGAAGGAGGAGAAGGAAGAGAATGATCTTATCAAAGAGGGTACCACATCATTAAGCTTAGATATTCTTTATTTTTGTTACCCTAGTCTGGGTGAAATTACACTTTCCCCAAACTGAAATCAGACAAAGCAGGATCATCAATTAAGAGCTAAAAAGAACTTACCATCTAGTCTAGCCCTCTTATTTTATATGTGAAGAAAATGAGACACTCACAAGGAACATGACAAGGTCATAGGGAAATATTTAGCTTGACACTTGATTAACACTGCCCCCAAGATCATAAATCTGAGCACCAAGGAGCAAAAAGATGAGAAAAATGAAATAACAATAATCTATGTGCTAAGCATTGGAAATATAGACACTTCCTAGCTGTGTGACCCTGGGCAAGTCACTTAACCCTGTTTGCCTCAGTTTCTCAACTCTAAAATGATCTGGAGAAGAAGATATCAAACCACTCCAAGATCTTTACAAAGATAACCCCAAAAAATGAGGTCATGAAGAACTGAACACAGATGAAGAAATTGAAGCAGAAAATAGTTAAATGACTTGCCCAGAGTCACACAGCTGGGAAGTGTCTAAGTAAGGGTCAGGTATTCCTGACTCCAGGTTCCACTATATTTCCTACCTCCTTAGAATCTAGATTTCCTTAAAAAAACAATTGAAAGCAAAGATCTATACAAGGCTATACAAGGAATCAGAGCAATGCAAAAAAACAAAATAGATAATTCAACATGAGTCCAAAACTTTACTGCAGAGAGTTAAGAACCAAAGAAATCAGAGGAGATGGAGAACCACAAAAGAAAGAGAATGTGGAAAATATCTGGTCATATATATGATCACAAGAAACCAAACACAATCAAATACAAGTTGGATCAAAAAAAAAAAGAAAGAGAAAACTTGTTGACAGGTAATATAACGAGTGACAGAACAGTGGCATCAAGGGAGATGACTGAAACTAACTTCTCAGCAAAACTAGAAAGCAGTGAGGCCAGATAAGAGCCATAGTCACCGGCTCTAATATTCACAGTGGTGCATGAATTACTAGCAGCACTTTGCTGGGTTCCCCTCAGAAGCCAGCTTGACCCTATCTTTCTTAACTAAAGTCATCACTTATTTTCTCCTTAAAGATCAAGATTTCCTCCAAATACAGGCCAGTTACATATTTGACTGTCAGGGAAAAAAATCTATAAACACTTACAAGAAAACAATAGATAGACAAGGAACAAAAGGTTTCCCAAAAGTCTTAGGGTGCAGAGAGCAACTTATTACTGATTCAGTAATTATTGAATTAGCCTAATATCTAACCTAGTTCTATTGATTATCAAAAGTTTTTGACTCAGTTCTGCACTCATAGTTTGTTTGTGTATTGTAAATATATAAAATAGACCCTTGTCTAATGAAAACACTGGAGTATTTCATGTCCTCATGGAAAACTGTTCCTTAAAACATGCCAGCAAAATAATGTTAAGAACAACTGGCATAAAATGGGTCATTTTTCATGGAGGGAGTTTAAGCTCATTATGGCTTTACCAGGGGTCCTTACCTTTTTCTATTTTGGACTCTCTTGACAGTGCAGTGAAGCCTTTGGATCCTTTCTCAAAATAATACTTTTAAATGCATAAAAAATATATAGAATTAATAAGGAGATCAATTATATTATATTTTTAAAAAACAAAGTATTTTTTAAAACCAGTTCATAGACTTCTAAGATTAAGAATTCCTGATCTGGCCTTAAATATATGATGATCTCTTCTAAATAGAATTAAATATGAATTTTAGATTAAAGAGTCAAGCCACAGCATCATGTTAATCATTTTATGTACATGGTAACATCAAGCTATCAAAGTGCTCTTTCATCTTATGGAATCTTTTCCCAAGGATAGTAAAATATCACTTGTGCTAGATAAGTGTAAAATGTTTTATTATTCCAAGGAAAGATAGATTTGAGCATGAATCTAGAGGTCCAATTAAAACATTAGATGAAGACAGTACCAAAAACTACAGTTGTCTCCTGCAGGCAAAACACATCACTCACAAAGACATAATAGAGAAGGTTGTGGCTGAATATGTTAAGAAACTTACTGGCATCCTGAAAACAGATCTAAATGAGAAGAACATATTTAAAACTGTTAACACCTACCCAATACCCATCTCAGTGTAGTCTTTTGGAACTGTTAAGTGAACTACAACAGATTTGGAAAGAATCCTAACAAAAAACAATGTTAATACACAGGGCCTGTCATCCTAAGGCATCTATAGAAAATATAGGAAAAATTAACATTTCATCACCAAAAAAGGAATAAGAGAGTTCAGAGCACTTCTTTTAAATAAGGTATAAAGCCTATAGAAACGCTTCTGGAACAAGTAGGCATCAATTCACCAATAAGGAATAAAGGTTGATAACAGGTACACACCACTGAATCTGTCAAATGTAACTGAAAGTGGTTCAGTTTCAAAGAAAGACAAGGTCCAAGAATAATCAAAAAATAGTCAAAAAGACCCTTAGCTACTGGTGACATCTGTATGAACTCAGCCAACAATATGTTGACAAAAAAGTGCCAAAGGCTGAATCATACAGATTTGTTTATGGAAGGGAAGGGCCTTATTGATGGTCATTCAGGCCTAGATCATCCTCACCAGAAATTACAGAATCTGGACTTAGTGATCCATTATGAAAAGAAATAGCAGAAACAATGTAACACACATCATGCAAAAAATTTAGCTGCAACCCAGTATATAACAATGGGGCAACTAGGTGGTACAGTGGATAGAGTTCAGGGTCTGGAATCTGGAAAACTCATTTTCCTGAGTTCAATCTGGTGTCAGACACTTATTAGCTATGTGACCCTGGGAAAGTCACTTATTTGCCTCAGTTTCCTCATCTGTAAAATGAACTGGAGAAAGAAATGGCAAACAAATTCAGTATCTTTGCCAAGAAAACCCCAAAAGGAGTCACAAAGAGTTAGATACAACTGAGACAACTAAACTACAAATATATAACAAGGTATGGCCTGGTAGCTAGAAGTATGCATCAGAAGCTTCCTATCTTTCAAGGACAACAAATCTCCACAGTACAAATATAGACCTGAAAATAACCTAGAAAATTCAACTTGTAAATTAAATTGGGATCAGAGGATTATTACATAATTAAACTCTTGTTCACAGTAATACTGACCCCATAAAAACTTATAAATAATGCTTTTGATAGAAGATGCCATACCAAATACTCCTACAATATAGAAAACTAACAGGAGATCAAAATTTTGTGAGAATATTATAAGATATATACTAATATCATTCCTGTTATCCAATCTGCTACTAAGGTTGTACTGAGGATATCCACAGTGAACCTACAGAATATTTACATCTTAATAATTTTATTCAAATAGCAAAAAAGCCCTTATTTTATTCACCTATGCAATAGTCTGTAGGACATTAAACATAAAAGACTAAAAGCAGAAGGGCAACTTCTGAAACACTCCCAGGACTGTTTCTATCGGAACTGCATTAAAAACAGAATGAAACAATATTAAATTAAATTAATATTTAATATTAAATTAAATATTTATATAACACTTCAAGATTTACACAGTGTACTATACACATTCTCTCCTTTGATTCTCAGAGCAGCCCTGTGAGGTTAGTGATGTGATTATCCCCATGCAGAAAAGTTAAGTGATTTGTCCAGAATCACACACTCAGACTGAGCCTAAGTCTTCCTGATTCGCAGTTCAGCATTCTCTCCATAATATTTGAGGTTATTGTCCTTGTCCTAAATGGCTAGAGACCGTGGGGGAACAAGAGGAGCAAGCCAGGAGATGAGGAAATTGACAATCAAAAAGTTCACAATTTTGGAGTTTCCTCCTTCCCATGGAGGAAAAATGAACAGCTGCCAGGGGCAACTGGAATCCATATAAGTTTCAACCCATAGTGGAAAAATGAAAAGAGCAAAGCCCAAGTTCTGGATTTCCTAAGATCTTTCCAAGCAGCAATCTTCACTCCATGTGTGCCTACTACTTGGAATTCTGTTACTTCTCCTGTGGCTTTTGGCTGGGACCAGAGATCTATAGCTAAGGCCAGCCTTATGTTCAGACAAAATTAACAGCCCCTGATTACATTTAGTAAGTAGACAGGGAAAGATCATAAACAACCTCTCTCCCACTGATGATTAATTTTTCACATCAGTTTGTTCTCATTTCCCAGTTAGAGAGCCTTTAGGGTTGGTCTAGCAGCATTCTCATCTAAAATGCAAAATGTAAAAAATCCCTGGCAAGGCTAAGTTTGGCCATTTATACTTTAGTGTAAATTAAAAGATTGATTGCCTTCTAAAATTTAGATGAGATGCATACCTAGGGGATTTGGTGAAGGGGGAGAGGTGTGAAGGAGAGAAAATTTTGAAATGTAACTGTTCTTATTCCTTGAATTTTAAAAACTTACATCATCCATAAATGCAAGAGGAAATGATCAGTCAACAAGCATTTATTAAATACTCTCTATTAACTTACCACTGTGTATACAACCCAAAAGTGAGACAGCGCCTGCCTGCCCTCAAGGAATTTACGTTGTGTTGAGGTGGGAGGATTCTCAGAAGGTCTGAATCAATGTCACAGCGTTTTCCTGCTCCTGCAACATGAACTCATTTAAAGTCAATCCCAATGGTACAACATGTACCCAGACTCTCAGGTAATTCAGAAGCACAACCATGCAAAACTTCCCAAGAAAACACTCAGAGGACAAGAAAATAGCATTACTAGACCCAACAGAAACAAAACCAAACAAAAAGTAAGAGCATCCAATTCTCCAAGCTGTACTGTTCTACTATATAAAGTGCTATTTGGCATCTTCTCTCTCCCCACGTACTACATGGGTCTGCAAGAACAGGGTATGAGGACTCGTTTTCAACCTTCCCCAATGTTCTCCCTTCTCATATATCCTGACTCTAGGCAGAGAGTCAGCAGAAGAAGAAGATCCCAATGACCCCAAGCTACTCTTTGGGGTTAGCCTCAGCTTTTGCCTTCTCAACCCAAAGACCTTTCTCACTGTGCTGATAATGGAGCACCATGGGAGCTCTGGGATATAAGAAGGTCCCTGATAGATAGTGGTGAAGAGGTACAAGGCTCCATATCCACAAATATCTCTCCCATTGGCCTGGTTCTCTATCTATCATCTCCTCAGTCTCCTTTGTTGGATCCTCATCTATGTCATGCCAACTAAATAAGGGTGTGCTCCCCCAGAAGTGGGGAACCTGTGGCCTTGAGGTCACATGGGGCCCTCTAGGTCTTCAAATAAGGCCTTTTGATTGATTCCTAACTTCACAGAACAAATCCCCTTTTAAAAGTTCTGTGAAGTTTGGATTCAGTCAAAGGGTCACACCTGAGGACCTAGAGAGCCCCATGTGGCCTCAAGGCCATAGGTTCCCCACCCCTGCCCAAGACAGTCTTGAGCCATGTACTTTTTTCCCTTCATACTATCTCATTTAGTGATTTCATCAGTTCCCATGAATTCCATTATAATCTTTACACTAATGATTCCTAGATTTATATATTCAGCTCTAGTCTCTCTCCTGAGCTCCCGTCTAATATCACCAAGTGCTATTTAATATCTTGAAATGGATATCTCAGAAGCATCTCAAATTCACATGTCCAAAACAGAAGTCACTATCTTTCCCTCAACTCCTCTCCTCTTCCAGCATCATAACTATGAAAGACATCACCATTTTCTTAGTCCCCCAGGTTTGCGAGTTCAGCGTCTTCCTCTCCTCCTCATTTACACTCACCTCAGATGTCCAATCTGTTGCCAAACCTTGCCATTTCTACCATCATTCCATTTCTACAGTCGCCTCATCACCTCACTCCTGGACTATGTATTGCAGCAGCCTACTACTTCTTCTCCCTGCCTCAAGTCCCTCTTCACTCCAATCCATCCTCCACTCAGCTGCTAAAATCATTTTCCTAAAGCAAAAATCTGACTGTGTGGCCCACTTATTCAATAAACTCATAGGACTCACAATTATCAAATATAAAATCCTGTTTGGCATTTTAAGCTCTTTGTAACTTGGCCCCTTCCTACCTTTCTGGTCTTCTTACACTTTACTCCCCTCCACATATGGTACATGCTTCGCATTCAGGTACACTGGTCTAACTGCTGTTCCTTGAATACAGCATCCCATCTCCCAGCCTCATACCTTTCACTGGCTGTTCTCCATGCCTGGGATGTTGTCCCTCCAAATCCCCATCTCTCAGCTTTCTGTACTTCCTTCAAGACTCAACTCAAATGCCTGCTTCTGCTGGAGACCTCTCATGGTACACTCTCCCTTACCTCTGAGATTGGCATCTGGGTTCCTCAAGGGCAAAAACATGTATTGTCCTTTATGTTTATACTCAGCACTTAGCATAGTACCTGGCACATAGTAGACACTTCATAAAATATCGTTGACTTACTTGCTCCTTCCCTCTCCATCACATTGCCTGATATTCTGCCATTAGAATTTCATTACTTTCTGTTGAAACTTTGGATTGTTGATAAAAATGAAAATATCCCTAGAACACGGATTCTTTTTTTGGTCTATTTTTTATTTTATTTATTTTTTAACATTCTTTTTTTTGAGTTCCAAATTCTCTCCTTCCTTCCTGGCCCTACTCCATCCATTAAGAAAATACGCAATATAATATCTGTTATACATATGAAGTCATGTGAAACATATTTCCATATTACATTAGCAATGTTGCAAAAAAAAGCAAGAAAAATAAGGAAAGTAAAGAAAAATATATGCTTCAATCTTCTCTCATAGTCCACGGTTCTCTCCCTGGAGGTGGACAGTTTTTTATCGTGAATCATTTAACTTGTGATGGATCACTGTATTAGTCAGAGTGCCTAAGTCTTTCACAATTAATTATTGTTACAATATTGCTCTTACTATGTACAATGTTATCCTAGTTCTACTCACTTTACTTTGCATCAGTTTATTTGTTTTCAAAGGTTGTTCTGAAACCATCCCCTTCATTATTTCCTAGAACACAACAGTATTCTATTACATTCACATGCCATCACTTGTTCAGCCACTCCCTAAGTGATGGATTCTCAATTTTCAGTTTTGTCACCACAAAAAGAGCAACTATAAATACTTTTGTACTCATATGTCCTTTTCCTTTTTCTTTGATCTCTTTGGGATATAGATCTAGTAGTGGTAATGCTACATCTAAAAGTATGCAGTTTTATGGCAGAAACATGGATTTATGACCTTTTTTGTGTCTGGGACACTTGGCAACCTAGTGAAGCCTATTTACCCCTTCTCAGAATAATAATGTTTTCAAGTGAATAAAATAAAATGCATAGGATTACAAAGGAAATCAGTTATAGTGAAAATAAAATGTAATTTTTACCCATCCAAGTTAATGTACCCCTTGAAATTTATCCATAAACCCCCTAGTCAGGAGCCTGTGCAGTGCCAGGATAGATAACTATGATTCATTAAACACTTTGTACCAAGAACTGTGTCAAGTGCTGGGGAATACAAAAAGAAGTGAATCCCTGCCTTCAAAGTGCTTCTTCCAATGAGGAAAGACAAGACAAAAAAAGACATTGGAAGGGAGGGCAACACAATTTTGGAGATGGCAGAGAAGAAGCTTAAAAGCCTGGTTCTGGTCAAGATAAGATAAACACACCTATCAGACCCCAGTATCCTGGTAGAGTCCAATATTCCAGCTAAGGGTTTAGGGAGGAAAAGGGAAGACAGAAATGGTGGTCAGAGTGGAAGCAGCATGGGATGGAGATAACTGGATGCACTTTATGCTATTATAAGCACATGCTGTATTAGCATGAATGAATTTGTCAGCTCATCTCCAGAAGATAGGAGTAGCCTGCAGAATGAAACAGCAGATAGGTAGGTTTGATAGAGAGACAGAGAGCACTGCCTTTGGTGAGGCCATGAAAAGCATAGAATTTGGGGACTTGGGAAATTTTAGGGAGCATCATGAGACCCCAGGATAAATGGAAAGGGTGGGGAGCATCTCTGAAAGGAACCCAGGATGGACCCTGAAGGGGAGCTCCACTGACTTTACATCTGTACTGAGCACTGACCCTGATTCCAGACAAGCCCATGCCTTAAATTTCCCTTAGAGCTAAGACCCCCTCCCCCAATTCAATAGCCCTCCCAGAGGCCAAGAAGCTATTAAACAAAATACTTGCCCTCTGCCAGGCTGCTGTGGGGCCAAGCCCTCCCACTACACCTTGTCTATTTATTGAACCAAGCCCATAAAATTAACAGTCCCTAGCCAGGGAGCTCAGTAGCAGAAGCTTTGAAAGTCTGGGCACAGAACCAACCCTGGGCAAAATTGTAAAGTTGGCAAAGTTTGTCTACAAGGCCACCACTCTCTGTGGTCTTTCCCCCATTTGTAGTACATTTTCTAACCCCCAAAAGCTTTCTACCACCACATACACACACACGCACACACACACACACACACACACACACACACACTCTCTCTCTCTCTCTCTCTCTCTCTCTCTCTCTCTCTCTTTCATCCCCCCACTCCCCACCTTCTCTCTCTCTCTCTCTCTCTCTCTCTCTCTCCCTCTCTCTCTCTCTCTGTCTCTCGCCTCTCTCGCCTCTCTCACCTCTCCTCATATTATCTCTCCCTAGTATTAGTCATGAGAACTTTGATAGAGGTGATTGTTTGACACTACACTCTCTCTCCTCGGGCTATTGTCTTGGGAATTTGATTTCCAATTAAAGAATGACAGTTTACATCACATTTTATGAGACTCAGTAGAAGAATTTGGCAGAAGGGGGAGGGGGGAATTGGTCATCAAATGTAATGTGATATAATATATGTAATATATTAAGACATATGAGCTATCATTATACTGGACTAGGTCATGCCTTGAGTAGGGCTCAGAAAGGTAGAACACAAGTTTTGACAAGGATTAAGAGAAAGTAGTTGCTCTCCTTCTCCTAAATCACTCCTCCTCCCAAGCTAGAATGGAAGAACCAAACAATTTGAATCTTCTTCTTCTGAAAGCTCAGAAAACTCCAAAAAGATGGGGCAAGGAGTCAGGAGGAGAGGGGAGAGGACAGCCATCAGAATCAAAGGGAAGGGAACTGAATTTGTTCTTTGGGGGAAGAAGTATCAGAGCAGCTAGGTGATACAGTGGACAGAGCACTGGCCTTGAAGTCAGGAAGATCTGAGTTCAAATTCAGCCCCAGATACTATTAGCTGTGTGACCCTGAGCAAGTCAAAACTCCAATTGCTTCAAAATAAAGTATCCTTTCTCCTACAGTCCTCAGCCTGGATTAAGTATTTTTCTATAAGTGGCATTGTGCCGAATACTGTACAAAGCAAGTCGCCCGCATTCGGACCCTTTCCCCAACTACTTCTAGTCTAAGACCATGATTCCTAAACATTCTTAGCACTTTGAGAAAGGAGAGTCAGTTTTTGTTGTTTTTGTTTTTGTTTGGTTTTGTTTGGAGGGAGGGCAGGGAGGGGGTAGAATGACAGAGGGATGGATCTATTATTTTATTGTCATAGGGAACTCCCAGTGAGAAAAATATCTCTATTCATACAGATCAGCACCTACCAAGCAATTTATTATTTCAGAGAGTCTCCTGGGGACACTGAGAAGATAGATAGTATTTATCAATGATGGAATTTAAACTCAGGTTTTTCTGACTCTTAAACTTCAGATTCAGAATCCTGTGCAGAGTTAACAGGAGGCTAGATATCATTCACATGTAGATTCAGGTCCCATACATAGACAAACTAGGCAGCCATATATGTAGAATAATTTGAGGACATCAGGATATATCAGCACAAATATATCTCCCTATCTGCACTGTTACAAGGTCTGAACTCCATGGGTGTGTATGTGTGATGATGATGATGGTGGTGATGGTGAAGATGATGGTGATGATGATGGTGATGACGATGGTGAAGATGATGGTGATGATGATGGTGATGGTGATGATGGTGATGGTGATGGTGATGATGATGGTGATAGTGATGGTGATGGTGATGATGGTGGTGATGGTGAAGATGATGGTGATGATGATGATGATGACGATGGTGAAGATGATGGTGATGACAATGGTGATGATGATGATGGTGGTGATGGTGAAGATGATGGTGATGATGATGGTGAGGATGATTGTGAGGAGGAGGATGATTTGAATGCAATATTGATGGGGTCATTGGGAGCACAAGGGAAGGGGGATAAGAGAGATTTATTGGAAAGCTGGGGTGGGGTGGGGGAGTAGGTCACAGTGTGGCTCCATGAGCAATCAGGGAGATTGGAGAACAAAAAAAGAGTAAAAAGATGCCACCTGAGGTGGAAAAGAACTGATGGGAAACAAACCTGGCCAGCTCCCAGTTCTTTCTAGGATTTTCTCTCTCCCAGAAAGTCATGATAATCTCACCGATACTAATGCAGAATCCTAGAATATCTCCTATTCTGATATTCCTCTTTTCCTCTCGATCTCTTTCATTAGGAAGAGTCACTCTATCCAACGTGTCTGAGAGGAAGGAAAACATGCGCCTGGGCTTGAGCCTCACCACCAATCCCAAGGATAACAGTTTTGTGGTAAGAAATAACTCTGTCCTTTCTTGTCCCCATCCCCAAGTTTCTTCTACAACCACCATGTTCAGCATCTCTCCTCTACCCTAAACCCATGAATTCCATTCTGATTTAGAGAGAAGTCATGGGTAAGAGAGTAACTTATCTGAAGGTGAAATCCAGGGAATTTCTCCAAGATCCAGGTGAGGGGAGCGTAGATTATCCTTTCTCTTCTCCCCAAGAAAACAAGAAAAAGTATGAGAAAAAGTTCTGGGTGCCTCCATCTTTCCTGAAAAGTAGGTGGGGAGAGATGTCTTAGTCTCCAAACTCAAGGAGCTCTACTAAAGAGACATATATCCCACTCCTAGTGAGCTCCTGCTATAAAGAAGGAGACAGCCCTTGCCTTGGGAAGTTCCTAGTTAAACAGGGAGCGAAAGACATACACAAGATCTGAGGACGTTTTCAAGAACCATAGAAAGGAATTAAAATTAGTATACTGTAAATCATATTCATAAGAGCTCAAGGGGAATGGGTGATCTAGGTCAGGCCCCCACCTAGCATGGGGTGGGGAACTGACTGCATCCTGGTGACTAAAGTGATTAACCAGAATGCCTTGCTGGATGGGTTCAAGTCAAAGGGGTTCACTGATATCAATAATCCAGAGAATCACAATCCAGGGGTTGTGAAATTTCCTCCCCTCTTAATTAAAGCTAAGAGGAATCTTGTCAACAATGAGCCACTCAAAGAACACTAAAGAGGGATGAACACAAGGCATCTGTGAATGACAGTCTGTCACACCTGAGTCTGAGCTAAGCAGTGCTGGTTAGCCACACTGCCTTCTCACTTAGGTGCCTAGGCACTCCTGTGAGCTCAGGGAGTCTAAGTCAAGTAGGATTTGTCGAGGAAAGGCTCTTAGGGGAGTTGAATATCCAATATTTTGAAGATGAGGAGAAATGGACATTGACACTTAGCGTGGTGCCTGGTACATAGTAGGCACTTAACAAGTGCTAATTAAGAAAGAAGAAAAATTGACTGAGATCCTGGGTCAAAGTAAGGACAGAGATTGTAAGGGAAATAGTTAAATTTTTGTTTATCCCCCCATGGCTTCCAGTCTTGCACATGGCAATAGCTAGCATTCATTTAGTGTTTTCAAGTTTGTAAAGCACTTTACTAATATTATCTCATTTCAACCTCACAACAACCTGTAAGATACATATTGTTACTATTTCCATTTTACATTGAGGAAATTGAGGCTAAAAGAGGTTTGGAACTTGCCCAGACTCGCAGAGCTAATGAATGACTGAGGCACAGGTCCTCCTGACTCCAAGTACAGTGCTCAGGAAATACATGTTCACTGACTGACTGGTAAATTGAAGTCATAATGCTGCTGCTTGTCCCCTGATGCTGGTCTGGAAGGGAACTCCATAGCATTATGGATTATTAGGTTGGGCACAAGACAGGCTTCTGGGCTGCCCTCTGGGAGCTGAAGCAGCTTTGTCTCACAGGCTTCCCAGTGAAAAGCTTCTAAACATCATCTGGTCTTAGGCAACTGATCTCTTAGTTCCCCTAGCACTTCCTACACAATAGTGGGACGTAACAGACTGAGTTATTTGGGGGTTCCAGACACATAAAACTATATACTGCATAGTAACTGAGGGCAACAGCCAAAGGAGAAAATTTGAGATGGAGAGAAGCAGCTCTCCCAGTTGGTACTAAAAAACACCGATGGCTCATAGATTAACAAGTAACCCACACTTCTCCAGAACAAAGTGAACGGGACTCCCCTAGCCTTCCCTCTTCACACATTCCCCTTGGGCTACATGGTACCCTTTGATACTTCTTTTAAAAAGTGTCTAACCCATAGTAGGTGCTTAATAAAATGTTGTTCCCTTTTCCCCTTTCTTTTAATTCTTTTCAAGACTGCATTTGGTGTACATTTTAACCTGAATTCAGTTGTTGAGGGAAGGGATAAGAATTTGATATTTGATTTGTCCTGCCCTAAATATCCTAGATGATTCCCAGATCTAAAGCCCGTAGGGCTAGCCCTAATAAAATAGCTGGTCTCCCACTGTTGGGTTGGTCAAGACCCTGTGCTGCCTGTTTCAGTTTCCTATTAGTCTATGGGTGATTTGAATGGGGCCTGAATGAGTTTATGAGAAGTATCACTGCATCGAAGCCTGGCCTTCTTTCCCAAAGGAATTTCTCTGTATCCCTGAAAGGGAGAAGGTTCCACACAGCCACTGAGAGGACCCTCACAGAACCACAGTAACTGAAGGAGACTGCTGAAACATCCAGCCCATGGAGATAGAAGCTGCCAGAGAGGCACCTAGATAAAACCAGGGAGATCTCCCCAGCTTTTTCAATATTTTGATGACTGTATTTCATTACAATTGGTTTCCTTTGTAATCCTATAGATTTTATTTTATACATTTAAAAGCATTATTCTAAGAAGAGACCCATAGTTTCCAGAAAGCTGCATGCACAGTTAGGATGGAAAATAGGATCTTTGAGGAAAAACTAAAGACATGCATATCCTGGAGGGAAAAAAAACTGAATAAGGACATAATTACTGCTTTCAGGGTTCTCTGACCTATCCCGTTCATTTCAACTCCACAAACATGTATTCAGTTATTAAGCACCTTACTATGAGCAAGTTGGGACAGAGAGGGAATAACTAAGCATAGAGGATAAAGGGCTGACCTTGAAGTCAGGAAGGCCTGAGTTCAAATCCTTCCCCTGTCCCATACTAGTTATGTGACCATGTCGCTTAAGTCATTTAAGAGAACGTGAACTTGTTGAGAGCAAGGACTCTTACTTTTTTATTTGTATCCCTAGAACTTAGCCCAGTGTTTAGGAGAGTAAGCATTTAATAAATGTTTTCCTTATTAATTTAACCTCTCAGTGCCCCAGGTCCAAGACTGTAAGTTACAGATAATTGTCTATCTGCATTAGCAAAGGGCATTTCCACACCTAGATGGAATCACAGACTCAGCCAAAACAAAGCACTGTGTGACGCACTGGAGAAATTTTTAAAAATCAAAATTATTGGTCCCTGACTTCAAGGAGTTTACCTTCTACTAAATGAGAATGTGACCTATCATGTATACATGATAAGCATGATACAACAAGGAAAGATTCAGACAGTGTCAGAGGAAAATTTGGAGAGGAAGAGCTCATTTCCAGCAAGGGCAATCATGGCATGGAAGGCTTCACAGAAGAGGCAGAGCACTGCAGTGAACCTTGAAGGAAGAGCAGGATTTTGACAAGAACAGATAAAAAGGGAGGGAGCCCATTCCAGAAATGGGGAAAATGCACAGAAGTCAAAGACTTGGACTAACTATTCTACATCCTCTCTCAACCTCCACATTCACAGGAGAAATGAGTTTAAGCTATGACAAGAGAGTTCAAATTAGCCACAGAGAAGACTTTCTTAACCACTGGGGACATTAGAACTAGGAGAGATGAGCATTTGTCTTGGGCAGTGGAGGCAGGGAGCTGGACCTGATGCCCTCTGTAGGATGGTCTTTTAGCTCTAGCATTTAAGAATTTTTCCTTAACTTCAGAAGTCAAACTAGTGCAGGGAGATTGGAGCTTTTCCCCAGGGTGCCAGCATGGAATGGGATATGCTTTCCTCCCCATAGCAGCCTTCAGACCACCTGGTCTATTTCACATAGCATGTCCCTAGTCCCTTGTAAAGTTCAGGGCCACTCCCCCTACTATCCTTCCTTTCTACCCACCCCCCTATCAAAAAAAAGTTAAAGGGGTCAGAAATTCCCGGAACTTCAATCCCCTTTCTCCCAAACTCCTGTGGCTAGGTGGTGCGGTGAATAAAGCACCAGTGCAGGAGTCAGGAGGACCTGAGTTCAAATCTCACCTCAGACACTTGACACTCACTAGCTGTGTGACCTTGGGCAAGTCACTTAACCTCAATTGCCTCCTCCTGGGTCATCTCAAGTAATCCTGAGGAATATCTGGTCATTGGATCCAGATGCTCTGGAGAAGAAGTGAGGCTGGTGACCTGAACAGCCCTCCCTCACTCAAAATAAAGTGAAGTGCAAGTCATGCCATTATTTCTCTGATGGCGTGGTCTTCTTCAGCAATGAAGGATGAACACACCTGTGAGTATAGATACTGGACCAAACGGAGGATGGGATCACTGCTCCTCTAATTAACCTGCCCTGCATTCTGTCCCCTCTTCCTGTCCCTTCTTTAAATTGTCTTCTGTGGTCTCATTTATTCCCCTGCTCCCAAAACTACTTCTGCCCCCAAGTAAAAGAATTCCTCACTTAAATTCCATCTGTCTTACCGCTATCCTCTGTTATCTTTTGTAGGCATGCAGCCCTCTCTGGTCTCATGAGTGTGGGAGTTCATACTATACCACAGGGATGTGCTCTCGGGTCAACTCCAACTTCCGATTCTCCAAGACAGTGGCCCCAGCTCTCCAAAGTAGGTCACTATCTAGCTTCTGTCTTGGGCTGGACCTTAGAACTTTCATGGGAAGTTTGCAGCTTTGATTAATTCAGCCATGACTGTGATTAGGGGGTAGAAAGAGTTCTCACCTGAACGGTTGCTAACTTGTGGGGAGACCCTTGATGTCTCTGTGACTCAACAGTGACATATTTGCTCACAAGATGTTTGCAAAGATCAAGTAAGGTGACAGGAAAGAAAGGACTGTTTAAAAGTCCTAGACAAATGTGAAGGACTAGTAAGTAAATGAGAGACCCAGTGGTCTAATTGAAGAGGAAATCATTCTAAGAAAAGTTAGAGAAAGACAAACATTCCTTGGCACCTGGGAGTCATCTCCCTGCCTGCCTGCTGCTCCCAGGAGCACCAAATCTCACCCTTTACCCTTGGGATTTTTTGTTTTTCTTAAGGGAGGTTATGGAATATTGGAGCAGGGAGACTTCCCACCACCCCCTCTTGCCTTGGTATGGGCATGTAGCTCAGATCAATTCAGGAAGAAAAAATACAGAAAGAATTTGGGCCTTGTCTCCTGCAAGCACAGACTGCTTGGCTCAGTGCCTTCCCATTTCCTTTCTGTTCTATATCCTTGCAGAGCCTTGTCTGCTGCCATTTTTATGGAGGGTGAAAGGATTAACGCCTTGCCCTACCCACACATTACACACACCCTTTCTCTCTCTTAATCATAGGACTCAACCAGTAGATGGAATTATTCTATTGGGGAAAGGGGGTAGCAGAGCGGAGAGCCTCAGACAGAGGACCTGGGACGATGAGTCAGGAGGAGTAGTCATTACCCTGTAAGGAGCTTGGTTGGCGAAATAACACCACTTGGCAGAAAAAGAGATAATGTCTGCTCACACACTGAGATGAATAACTCTCCCTCTCTTCCTGCCCCTCCCCAAAGAGGGAAAGGTGGTAGCAAGGGATGAAGAGACAGCCCCCCCCCCAAAAAAAAAGTGAGAGTGGCTGTCTCACTAGATTCAAAAAGACAAATGTTTCCATAGAAGAGAATTTTAGAAAGATTCTCTGTGACCAGACCATCAAGACTGGGACAGAGAAGAAAGCATTCCCTATGTTGTTCCAATCTGCTACATGTTATCTGCATGACTTTGGACAAGTCACTTGCTCTCCCTATGGCTTGTTTCCCTAGTTTGTAAAATAAGAGAGTTGGACTATATGGCCAGGGGTTCATAACATAGAGGTCCAGAAACTTGTTTTGGTTTTTTTTTATATTTTGATAATGGTATTCCAATATAATTTGTTTCCTTTGTAATCCTATGTATTTTATATTATGCTCTAAAATCGTTACTCTACTCATAGGCTTTACCAGACTTCCAGAGTGGGTCTGTGTCACAAAAAAAAAAAATTACCAACCCCTGCTCTAGGCAGAAAGAGACAAGATTCTCAAGCTTCCTAAATACTAGGGGCCCCCTGATGCAAAGTCCTGAATCTATTGTGGGGGGTGGGGGGAGGGGGAGGAGGCAAATCCATCAAGTTTGGTCAACCACAGATATGTTAAAATGATCAAACCCTGCTTGCAGCCCAGTCAATGTGATGTGAATAGCCAAGTCACTTCTCCCCACACAGAAACAGCCTTGATGAGTTGTCTTACTCTACCGATCCCAGACTACTCTGGTGAACTGGAGGGGTTTTTCCCCCTAAAATGAAGGGGATAAAAAACACAGAACTAACCAATAGGACCCAAAATTGTCCCACAGATCTTACTATAATGAGAGCTGAAGTGAGTATATTTCAAAGTCTCAACAACACAGACATTATTGACATATTTGCAAGCCAAAAAACCTCATAAGGCGCTGCTTTACGATAAATTGCATAATGGTATCCATTTTTCCCTGTTCCTAACAATATGGAAAAAAATAAACAGTGGACAAGCCACAAATGTTTGCCCAGGGCCCCATAAGTGGGTTAAAGAGTCCCTGCCAAACCTTGCTGTCCAATCCCCTCAATGGAATAGTCTACCCTTGATATGATCACGATTGAGGGAGGAGAAAAAGTGGGGGTGGAGGAGGATGTTGGGGAAGGCTCAGATCACTGAATATTAAAGCTGGATATGTCCATCTCATTATACAAATAAGGGAACTGAGACCTTGAAAAATTAAAGGGGTCACTCAAGATCACATAGCTGACTGGTAGTAGAGACAAGTTGAGTCAAGTCAACAAATGTCTTCTATGTACCAGGCACTGGTACTGATCCGGAAGGGACTTCAGAAGGAAAGATCTGCAAGGTCCCTTCCAACTTAGACAGCCTATGATTCTAGGACCCTGTTAACCCTACAGTTCTTTGTCCTTCACCCTTACTATAGTCAAAACTTATTTGAATTCTGCATCTATTTCTCAGTTTCATAACCAAAATGCTTAAAGAAATGCTTATTGCAGCCAAGTGGCAAAGTAGATAGAGTACCTAGCTTGGTGTCAGAAAGATTCATCTTCCTGAGTTGAAATCTAGCTTCAGACACTTACTAGCTATATGACTCCGGGCATGTCACTTAACCCTGTTTGCTTCAGTTTCCTCATCTATAAAATGAGCTAGAGAAGAAAATGGCAAACCACTCCAGGATCTCTGCCAAGAAAACCATATATGAGGTGACAGAGACTCAGACACAACTGAAAACGATTCAATGAAGAAAGGCAAAGAAACAGTCCTTGTTCTCAAGCTCATAGACCAACAGGAGAGACAAGATAGAAATAACTATGTACAAACAAGAAATAGACAGGATAAATAATTTGGAATATAAATTGGAGATAAGCTCAGCCAAGACTAGAACTCAGGACTCCTAATTCCCAATCAGCTGTTTTTCCCAGTACACCATTATTAAGCCAAGGGACAGATGGAGCCCACAGATTAGAAGCTTGCCCAACCCTAGAATTCAACCTCCTAAATTCTAATTCCAGATCTGCCCACAATCAGTTGTGGGACCCCTTTACTTCTCTGTAAAATGAGAGAAGATGACCTAGCTAGAGGAAGCAGCTCAGTTCCAATGCTCACCTATCTCTGTGACTTTGACCAAATCACTGTGTCCCCTCTCTGGGGTCTCAGTTTCTTCATCTGTCAGATAAAGGCTTTTATAGTCAAAAGATCATATACAGGATCATTGATCTGGAAGGGACTTCCAAAGGAATGATCTCCAAGGTTCCTTCCAGCATGGACAATCCACGATTCTAGGACCCTGTGAGCCCTACAGTCCTTTGTCCTTCACCCTCAATATAGTCAAAACTGATTTGAAATCTGTGTCTGTTTCTCGGTTCCATAACCAAAGACACATGTGGCAGACAAAGATGAGAGGGATGAAAATTCAAGAGTTTAATAGAACTGGAATTATTTGGCCAGAAGGACAGAAGACAGGGGAGTGATATTGAAATGATCTTTAACTTTCTGAAAAGTTATTAGAAAGTATCCTCTGAGAACAGATCAACAGAGAGAGAGTGATTTAGACTATACAAAGAAGGACTTAGGTTAGATGTAAAGAAAAATTATGTGACAGTGAGTGTGGCTAGGAGCTAGAACAGATGGCCAAAAAAGACAAAGGATTCTCCTTCCCTGGGGGCATTTAAAGAGGGTTTTAATATCCTGAGATGACTATGATAGCTTCCAGTCTGGAGGAAGAGTCCCCTCCAGCCCAAAAGTCTGTAACTTGTTATAAATGTAAATAGAGGTAAGTTACGATTGTGTGTCTGTTTCCTTAGGGTGTCAAACATACATGGATATCATTATTGTCTTGGATGGTTCCAACAGCATCTACCCCTGGGTAGAAGTCCAACACTTTCTCATAAACATCTTGAAGAAGTTTTACATTGGCCCTGGTCAGATCCAGGTAAGTGTCTAAAAGTTATTTCATGTTTCTGAGAGAACAGCGCTTGACTAACTTGCATAAAACTTGGGTTCAAGTCCTAGCAGCATATCCTTGAGCAGTTCATGATCTGTGAAACCTTGGTTCTCCTCATTTGTGAAATGGGAATAATACCTTCTACTCCACTTTGCTCATAGGATTATGGTGAGGTGAGTGCTTTGTAGACTAACAAACCTTATAGAAAAATCCAAAGAATTTGTTCCAGTTCAGAAATGTCCCCTTTTTTCTGGGCAAGGCTCAGAATTGTAATAACTCACTTTTCCCAAATCCTCCAAATGATCCAGTTCTGTACTGGTAGGACAGTCCCATAGTCGTAGAAAGAGATCACTAAAAAAAAGAAATGGATCAAGGAAGAAGTCAGGAAATCCTAGTCACAGGATATTTGAAAAGTCAGAGTCATCACCCTCCTTTAGCTCCACAGCCCCTCCAAAGCCTCTGAGGAGAACACCAGAAAACAGAGATTAGGGCCATGCCTCCAAACAGTCCTAGTTACCTTTAGCTACCCTGCATGGCTCTATTAGACTACTAGGTGGAGCCATAGGGCACAGAGTGCCAGGGCCTGGGGTCAGGGAGACTCATCTTCCTGAGTTCAAGTCCAGCCTCAGACACTTACTAGCTGTGTGACCACCCTGAACAAGTTGCTCAACTCAGTTTCCTCATCTGTAAAATGAGCCGGAGAAGGAAACGGCCAACCAATCTAGTATTTTTGCCAAGAAAACCCCAAAGGAGTCATGAAGAGTCAGACACAACTGAATAATAACATGGTTCTATGAGCCAGGAATCTATCTAAACTTTTTTTTTTCAATTAACAAGCATTTTCTCTCTCTTCCAACTCCCACTTGAAAAAAAGGAAACCCATATAACAAACATACCTAGTCAAGTGAAACAAATTCCCACATTGTTCCATGTACGCTTTATCTATTGCCTCTCTATCTGGAGGTGAATAGCACCTTCATTATCAGTTGGAATTAGAATTCTTAAATCTTTCGAAGTCTAAGCCTTTTTTTAAGCAGGTTGGTTTACATCTGACCTAAGCCCCTCTTGGTATAGTCTAAACTTTCTCCCTCTGCCTCCCTCCCTCTTCTCTCCTCTTCTCTCTCCTCTCTCTCTCCCTCTCTCCCTCCCTCCCTCCTTCTCTCTCTCTTTCTCTCTCTCTTCCTCTCTCTTTCTCTCTGTCTCTGTCTCTCTCTCTTTCTCTCTGTCTCTCTCTCTCTCTCCCTCTCTCTCAAATACTTTGATCCCAGGAAAAGACAAAGTCTTTCAAGCCAGCAACCATTTGGTTTATGATGCCATACCCTCACCCACCTCTACCCTGAGCCTAGCACACTGCCTGGCATACAATAAGTGTCTAATAAATATCTGTTGAAATGGACTAAACAGTTGATGTTTCCAACCTGTATGAACTCTTGAGGTTACAGGATCGTAGATCTAAAACTTGAAGAGAGCTGTGAGACCATCTAATTCAACCCTCCCATTTCACAGATAAAGAAATTGTAGGGTCACACAGCCAGTAAGAGTTAAAGGTAGGATTTGAACTCAGACCCTTGGCTATAAGTAAGGCTCCTTCCTCATCCTGTAATTAGTCTCACTACATAAAATAAGATTTCATTTTTATTTGTCCTAAACTTCTTTTTAAAGTTTAAAGGGACTCCTTGAATTCTAGTGTTCTCAAATTTGGCAAACAAGTTCATGCTCGTCCAACCCATCCCCATCCTCAGGCTGTGGACTTTACTGTTCAGTTCCCTCCTTGGATCTGTTCTTATCCCTCCTTGTCCCCTTGGTCACTGGAGGGCTCTGCTTCAGTGCTACTGGATTCCCAGGGGGGGGGAGGGGGCAGGCATCCACAACTCCTCATTACACCCAAGGGGGCACAGAGTCCAGGAACACTTCAGGACCACCAGTCAGTCCAAGTGACAGTGGGTCACTCACTTCTCTCTCCTCTCTGACTTCCAGGTGGGCGTGGTTCAGTATGGAGAAGATGTGGTGCATGAGTTTCACCTGAATGACTACAGGTCTGTAAAAGATGTGGTGGAAGCTGCCAGCCACATCGAGCAGAGAGGAGGTACAGAAACCCGGACGGCGTTTGGGATAGAATTTGCTCGGTAAAAGTTCTGATGTGGAATTCGAGAATATCCTGTTTTCATGAGGCCAGAGCCTACACACACACACACACACACACACACACACACACACACAAATGAATGCACAGATGCATTCCAACACATGTGATGCGTGCAAATATGTACCCTCACACACATGCATGCACTCTAATCCATGCACTGTATATATGCATTCTTACATACATGCACATGTGCACTCACACGCATACATGCATGTGTGCATATATTTACTCCCTCATGCACGTACATACATGCACTCACACATGCACACGTACATGCACACATACCTAGTGCAGAAAATAAAATGGATGTAGTTCATCTAACTTATGTTTCAGAGTCCTACCACAGATTGCATCCCAGCAGAAGATTGGGTGGGGGGAGGGGGCAGGGATACAGGTTCTGAGACTGATTGAGCTCCTAGAGACCAACTAGGCCCTAGGGAATTGCTCCCACTTCACCAGGAGATATTTCCAGGACTGGTCCATTCTGCCAGGATCGCAGGAAGCACTGCACTTCTATATCGTGATAATCCTTTAAGTAGACACGTCTATATTAATGCTTGCTCTAGACCTTTTTTTTTTTTACATTATCCTTTGAACTTCAGAATAATCCAGTTCAAAGAATCTGGGGCAAAGGCCATCCAATCCAATGTGTTCCTTTTAAATATGAGGAACTTGGACAGAGAAGAAAGTAACTTACCAAGGAGATACAGCAAGCCCATACCTCAGTCAGGATTTAAACTCAAGTCTTCTTGCTCCAAATCCAGTGCTCTTTCTATTACACCATGTGACCCCTCCCCATTTTATAACTAGATACTGGTAAAATGTAACTGTACAGTTGGTACTGGAAATCTTAGATCTTTAGACTTCCGGTTTTTCATCACACCATGCCCATCTCAGCTGAGCCCTCCTCCTCCCAGCTGAAAATCTAAATTTTCAGGAGATGCCTACGTACTAGGGGCAGGTAGAGAACACAGTGGATAGAATGCAAGGAGTCAAGAAGTTCTGAGTTCAAATCCAATCTCAGACACTTTCTAGCTATGTGACCCTATTGGCCTCAGTTTTCTCATCTGTAAAATGAACTGGAAGAGGAAATGGCAAACCACTCCAGCATCTCTGCCAAGAAAACCCCTAACAAAGAAAACAAAGAGTTAGACATGACAGAAATGACTGAACAATCTATTTACTGATAAACTCAGTAACTCTGACTGTTAATTGGGGTTTGCTCTGCAGGAGGAAAGCATTGAATTCAATTCAATGAACATTTATTAAGTGAAGAACACCATACCTGCCTCTGAGGAAGGCAGGAAATAGAAGATACAGCCCTTGACCACATGGGGTATATAGTCTTCTAGGGGGATATGACATATGCACAAACAATTATAAATATGAATTACGTCATAAGTACACAGCAAAGTAAAATGGAAGAGGAGATATAAAGAACCAGTCTCAGGTGTCAGAAAGACCTGGTTTCAAGTCCTACCTCTGATACCTGTTGGCTCTATGACTCTTAATCTCTCAGTAATCCCAAGCAACCCTAAGACCAGGAGCTGGTGGCACAGCTGATGATCAGCATAGCAGAGGGAGCTTCCTTAAAATCCTGTATGAGAGAAACCCTGAATTGGCAGCTAGGCTGAATCCTCCAGTCAAAAGATAACGATAAGTAATCAACTAACCAAGATTCGGAGCTGAAGAAAGAAGCCGAGATAACTGCCACCCTCCATGCCCCACGCTCATCAGGGATGGCTCTGGTATTGGCCAATAATTTGATTTCTTGGGCAGTGTCCATCCAGGAAGAAGGAACGGATTAGTGAGAACATAGTCTGTACCTGCCTCTTAGACAGATGCTACCCAATCAAGAAGCCTAGTCATTGGTCAATGCTAAAGTCATCTCTAGGAGGCAAATGGAGCCCGATTACACACATCCCACGCTGCTCCCTGCTCCACCACCATTTTAATAAATTCATTCAGTCAAGCAACAAGTATCTATTAAACAATAACTATGTACCAGCCACTGTAAATACAAATAAAAAAATAAAACCAGTCCCTGGCCTCAATGAACTCACATTCCAATGGGAGAGTCAACTGCGACCCTATGGGTTAACTAGCTCAAGTGCTTTGCCAACCTTGAACCACTAGATTAAATGCTAGTGCTTATTACAAATTATCAATTATTACTAATGATTAATTACGGTAATTATTAGCTCCAAGCTTCCCCTGCGGGAAAGAATCGTCAATGCCAGGATTTCATCGCAAGGATGTACCCACGTGGTGGAATAGAGGGAGAACTTGTTCTAAAGTCAGAGGACATGGATTCAACTTCCACCTCTTCCACTTTGGACCTCTGTGATCTTGTAAAAGTCAGTTTACTTTTCTGGGACTCAGTTTCCTCAGCTGTAAAATGAAGTGGTTGTATTAGGTGGCCTCTGAGATGCCTTCTATGATAATACATATCTCATTTTATCCTCATAATAGCCTTCAAGAAAGGTGCTACCATTATCCCCAACTAATATATTGTAGGTGCTACTATATTATAATGTTATATGCTGTGTATAATTATTATATGTTATAATATATAATACTATACATAACAGATACTATAATTATACTATATTATATTATATGTAGTGTTTAATACATTATATTATAGATACAGATGCTGCCATAATATAGTAGCCACTATTATATTATAGATGAGAAAATGGAGGCAAATAGAGGCTACGTGATTTGCCCAGGGTCACATAGCTAATAAGCATTTGAGGCAGGATTTGAACTCAGGTCTTCCTGACTTTGGGTTCAGTTCTCTATTCCCTGAACCACCCAGGCAGTTGGCTTGTGTCTTCAGCCTATTGACACTATGATTCCTAACTTTTGTCCCTAATGCATATGGCCTTAGCAAAGAACCTGTCTCTCATTCAGATTACCAAATCCCCACTTCTCTGTACTTAGAGCCCACCCCCATGCTAAAATAATAGTAATATAATATATAATACTATATATATGTAACATGTGATACTCGATTTATATACATAATCTCATCTGAGCCATATGACAATCCTGGGAGATAAGTGGTAGGTGTAGAATATTATCATTCCCATTTTACACATAAGGAAACTGAGGGTCACAAAGGCTAATGACTGGCTACTACATGTCAGGGACAGAATATGAATCCAAGACATCCTTACAAGTCTGGCACTCTGATCAATGAATGTGATGAAATATCTGCTTGAGAGTAGTTCCCCAACCTGGAAGTCCCAAGTAAGACCATCTGATAAAGTGTTTCCCAGAGGACTTCTAACCTGGGAACTCAGGAGGGCTCCCTTTAGCCTTCCTTCCTCTTGTTCATCAGCTTCGTTCAGGCCCTGGATTACCAAGGCCATTGACTTACTATATTGATGAGCGTGTTTAGCTATAAGTGATTAGACTGAGTTTCTCCTTAGCAAACATCATATTTGTGTGAAGACCAGACTGCTGACTCACCATGAGGAGACTTTGTTCTGGGAGTTGTTTTGCTAACAGCAGGGATGTCTAGTGTTGAGTCATCCCAATCCTTTTGCCTGGTTACCTACCGCCCTCTGCCCTGGTGATCTGCAGCGTTCATGTATGAACCAGCCACAGGGTTAGTGAGGGAGGCTGGGGTCCTGCAACTGATTTGTTCTCTGTTCAAAGCTAATTAGCTCATACCTAAATCAAACCTACTACCTTGGCCTCATTACCACCAGACTCCAGTTCCAACAAAGTCCAGACAGATGTTTAGCATATGACTCACCAGATGTTTTGGACCATTAAAGTGGCTCATAGGAATTGCCATAGTGTATAATCTGTACTTCATTCGAGGTTTGACTATAACCTACACATTTTCAGCCCTAAATTATATTACATACCACACTTATAAAGCTCGAAAAACCCTCTCCTCCTCCCCGCAAGGGTCCAGGAACTAGTCCCAACACATATTTTGGCAAATAAGATTGCACTAGAATAAGGTAATTTTTTATTATACTATGCTGGTCCAAATAAAGAATGTGCTTTTTTTTTCTTTCAAAATCTGGGTTATGTAAAATTTGAGTATGGCCTATAATCAGTATTATTTTTCAGGGGATACCCATTTTTTTATTGCCGGCAAAAAGGTCTCTGGTTCAGAGTCAGCCTATATTCTAAGACAATAGAATTTTCAGTTCTGTTTTCTTCATATGTCTAGCTAGGTCCCAGACTGCTAATAGTTCACGCAATGTTAATAATTCAATTTGATTCAAGAAACTTTGGCTAATTAAACTTTGCTACTGTGTGCAAAGAACTGTGATGTATACTATATGAGCAAAGTGAAGAACTGTGATGTATACTATAGGAGCAAAGTGAAGGAAAATGCAAGGCACTGAATGTCAGAGTCCAGGGATTCTCATTCTTGTGTTTATATTTCCGAGGGCAATCAGTGTCCTTGGCACATAGTAGGTACTTAGTAAAAACTAGCCAATTGAGCAATATATAGTATGTTTATACTATACTTTTCAAAGCACTTTACTACTCACCATTTCCTTTGGTCCTACTAACAATCCTATGAGAAAAGGTAGGTGTTATTATGCCCCTTTGACAGATGACCAAACTGTTCCAGAGATACCCAGCTAGAAGTTAGGAAATGTAACTATTGATCTCAGCTTTGTTACTCTCTCAGTGACATTGACCAGTTACCATAAGCACTGGGTAAGGGTCAATTGACTTCATCTACATCACTTTCCCTCTCAGTTTTCCCTCAGAGTTTTCTATTCTTTCTCCCTGCCTTGCCCAAGCATGAGCTTTACATAACATGGTTTTATTCAACATGTCAATGATCTGAGAAGCAACATGCTTCAGCAGAGAGGATCAGTGACTTAGATTCTAGGCCCAGTCTGTCACATTACTCATAGCATATAACTGGACCACTCTGACCTTCAGTTTTCTTATCTAAAAAGTGAAGGAATTAGAATACTTGATCTCTAAGGTTCCCTCCCTCCGCCAGCTCTAACCCTCTGTGATTCTTTGACTTGCCTAATCTAATGTAGTCAATCAGAGGCAGTGCTTGAACTAGAATCCAAGTCTTCTAATGCCTAATCTTCTAATGCTCTTCCGCTAGTCAGCTAAGAATGCAGATAGAAGGTTTGACTTGGAGTCAGGAAGACGTGAGTTCAAATGTGACCTCAGACATTAGCAATGTGACCCTGCTAAGTCACTTAACCTCTGTCTGCCTCAGTTTCCTAATCTATAAGATGGGAGCAAGAATACTACCTACTTTCCAGTGTTTGGGGGTGGATAATATGGGAATATTTGTAAAGCAGCTTGCAAATCTTAAAGCACTATATAAATGCCATAGTTATACTCATTGTAGATAAGTGAGGGTAGGGGGGAAGGTATTCAGGCTTCCAAATATAAGTCATTTGGGACTTTTCTACCATTTTGGATTTTCTGGATCCCCATTCCCCATCATTAGTGCAGATAATCAAGAAATGTCTGTGGCCAATTAACAAATGGTATGTGTCTAAGACTGTCCCCAAATGTAAAGTACATCTTCTGCTAATATGGAATAATCATATTCATCCCACCGAATCCAAAACCAATGCTCTAGCCATGATAGCCCACTGCTTTCTCGTTACTGTATACTCTCATTGCTGAGTCCAAAATTGTGGGACTAAGGGTTTCTGGCCCATAAAGTTGGCAACATTTTTGTCCATGTTTCCAAAAAAGAATCTAGCATGTGCTTAGATGCACATTATTTATGACTTCCTTTCATGTCTTGCATTATGTTTTAAAATGTGATGATCATTTAAGAGACGATCTCGTTTGAGAATATAATTTGAAAGTCAAAAAATAAGATGCAAATAGAAGGGATTCGTAGTCTTCTCATTTTCTTTATAGCTCCTCTCCTTATACTCAGGGACTCATCTGGCACTCCATGAAGTGTGACTTGAAGGCACTTGATGCCTAGCATTGATGTAGGACTTTAAGGTTTATAAATATTATCTTACCGGAGCCTCACAATAACCCTGGAAGGTAAGCGCTGTCATTATTCCCATTTCACAGAGGGGGACGTTGAGGGAGATACTAGTGAAGTGTCTTGCCTGGGGTCACATGGCTTGTAAATGTTTCAGGCAGGATTTGAACTTGAGTTTTTCTGACTCCAAATCCAGCACTCTATCCACTGAGACATTTTGTCAAGCATCACATAGAATAGGGTGAACAGACTCTATCTATGCCCTTGAGAAGCTCAGAGTTTCAAGCAGGGCTTGGTAGGCTGTGAAATGTATGCCAAAGAAAACATGAATGGTGGTTTCCAGTGGCATGTGGGCCAGTTGCCACAATCATGCCTCATCACGTGCTGTTTACACCAATATTCTGAGCACCCTGATTTGTGAGAACTAGGTGTCAGTGTGTGGTCAGCCCTTTCCTCCTCACTCCATGGTATGATTGTAGGAGACAAGCCACAACCTTGACATGTCACCTTTTAAGGTTATCTATCCTTCTTCTAAGACCATTAGATAATATGATCAAGTGGAGGCCCCAGTAAAATAACACAGGGGGTCCTCAGAATGGCACCACTGATTTCAAATCCATGTGATACATGAAACTGCCCACTGTGATAAATGTGTAATATTTCTAACTTCAAATGCTTCCCAACACCGGCGCTTGCCTCAGCATTGCAGGCCACAAGCTGGTCTTCCAGATGTTTCAAAAGTTATTATGGACATAAAAAGTAGACAGTGGGGTGGAGCATTGCCTGGTGGACAGAAATGTAGTGATAAACTTCTCCGAATGCAACAAGTCTGGCCCTTAGATGGCAATCATATGCTTACCACCCACTCCACGTTCCCCATCCCATTCCAGTTCATCTTCCACACAGCTGCCAAAGTGATTTTCCTCAAGTATAGCTCTGTGGGTAGTTAGGTGGAACAGTGGACAGAGTATGAGGCCCGGAGTCAGGAAGACCTGGGCTCAGATTCAGCCCCAGACACTAGCTGTATTGCCCTGGACAAGTCACTTAACATCTGTTTGCCTCAGTTTCCTCAATGGTTAAAATGTAAATAGTAATAACACCTACCTCACAAAGTCATTGTGAAGATCCAATGAGATATTTGTAAGGCAATTTCAGAGTGCCTGGCACATTATGATTGTTCAGTCATGTCCTACCCTTCACAATCCTGTGGAAAATACTGTCCATGGTGTTTTCTTAGCAAGGACATTAGAGTGGCTTACCATTTCCTTCTCCGGTTGAACTAAACCTGGCAAATAATAAATGTTTAATCAATGCTTCTCCCTTCTTCCTCCCCTTCACAACCTGACCTTAACTTATGTTTCAGCCTCATTGTACTCCCCTTCCTGCATTCTGTGATCCAGACAAACTGGCCTCCTCTCTGTTCTTCATACATGGCAGGCCAGCTCTGATCCCTGTGCCTCATCCTTCTGCCTGAACTATGTTCCCTCTTCACCTCTGCCTCAGAGAATTCCTATCTTCCTTCAAGACTCAACTCAAACCCTACCTTCTACACGAAGCCTTTCCCGCAACTGCTCATTTCTGTCACTCTCTAACAGTATGATGTCTAACTAGTTAGCATTTCTTTTGTTATTTAATTTTTATAAATGTATGCACAGTCTTCCTTGTTAATACACAAACTCCTTGAGAATAGGGATTGTTTCATTCTCTGGAGTCATGAAGATCTGAGTTCAAATCCAGTCTTAAACATTTAACAGTGGTGCGATCTTGGGCAAGTCACTTGTCTACTTCAGTTCCTCGTCTGGTTAAAAAAAGAGGGGGATCATAACAACCCTTATGTCCCTGGATTTTTATGAGGATCAAATGAGATATTTGTAACACTTTACAAAGCCTTACTGATTGATTTGTAGATCCAGTAAGAACTTACAATACAATACAATGTTATAACCTATAACCTTCTAACCCATGGGTTCTTAACCTCCCTAAGTTTTTTAAAAAAATATTTTGATAACCGAATTTCAAAGTAATTGGTTTCCTTGGTAACCCTATGTATTTTATTTTATACATGGGGATCCATAGGCTTCACTAGACTGCCAAAGGGGCCAGTGAGGTTAACAACCCTCCTCTAAGCCTAGGGTTGTCTCCTCACCGTAGCAAAGCAGCGTAGTTGGATTTTATAGGAGGATGTAGAATTGCTGGGATCACATTCTCATTCCCCTCCCTGCGTCTCTATGCCCCATCACCACTGCCCTCCTCTGACTAGACCTTTCTGTTTCTAGCTCGGAGGCTTTCCAGAAAGGAGGAAGGAAGGGGGCTAAGAAGGTGATGATTGTTATCACAGATGGAGAGTCCCATGACAGCCCAGACCTGGAGAAGGTCATTGAGGACAGTGAGAAGGATAACGTAACTCGATACGCTGTGGCTGTAAGTTTTTCTTCTACCCATACCCTCTTCACTCCCACAGAAACTCCATTCCATCCTGAATTCCCTCTTCTTTGGCCAAGGGGGGTCTCACTATATGTGCTGATAGGAAAGTGCTATAGGGACTATCTCCTGATAACACTTGTATTTTGTTTTCAGGTTTTTTTGTTTTGTTTTTGGAAGGGGGAAGGCAAGGCAATTGGGGTTAAATGACTTGCCCAGGGTCACACAGCTAGTGTCAAGTGTCATGAGGTCTGAATTCATGTCCCCTGATTCCAGGGCTGGTGCGCTATTCACTGTACCACCTAACTGCCCCTAACACTTATATTTTAACAAGGGTCTTCTGAAGCCAATGCCCCTAGCTTTGAAGTCCACTTGACTCCTTTCTTGAGCTACTCACTCTCCTTGTGACTTCCCAGGCCATAATTTCCTTCCCTGCCACCACTCCCCTATATGTATTGCCTCTGCAATTTGAATGGAAGCACCTTGAGGGCAAGGATTGTTTCAACTTTGCATTTATATCCTGAGCACTGGACATACATACCACAGATCCTTAATGTAATCTTTCCATTCATTCATTCTAAGCCACCAGGGAATATGGAAGGAATTTCATGCAGATTAGAAGGGGCCACTGTGGCAGGCTGGTACTGATGTCCTTTGACTTTGGTACTGAAACATATTTTCCATGATTGCGCATATATAATAACCTGCATGAGATTGCTTATCATTTTAGGAAGAGGGGTGAGGAGGGAGGGAGAAAAATTTGGAACTCAAAATCTTCCCAAAAATGAATTTTGAAAATTGTCTTTACATGCAATTGGAAAAAAAAATACTATTATATAATTTTTAAAAATAAAGATGAAACTGGAAAGATGAATAAAAATAAAGCCCTTTGAGGATGCAGCTCAAATCACATGGTATGAACACCTTCCAGTGTATCCTGAATTGAGGACTGTCCTATCCATTCTACCTCTTATCTATTCCTCCGGGGAGTGAGTTGAAAATCTGTCTTTTGTCCTGTATATGCGCAAAGAATGTTTTGCTTTTATTTCTCCATAGCCCTGGAGTCTCTCCTGTAAATTATCCAAGCAATATCATTGGACAGGAGTTCAAATATGTCAAAATATACATTTCTTTGTAAAGCATTCCTTGCGTCCTATCCCTAAATGTCAAAGTGTACAAGACTTCACTAAGAGCAGAAACCTTAGAGTGACTGATTTGGAAATCAGAGAAACTGGATTGGAATCGTAGACTTTCTATCCCTAGCTCTCCGATCTTATGCAAGTCACTTAACATGCATATTAATAACACAGACGAACACTCACAGAGTGCTTACTGTGTAATTTCACAATTATTATCTGATTTTATCCTCACAAAAAACCCTGGGAGATGTGTACTGTCATTATCCCCATTTTACAGATAAGGAAACTGAGGCAATCAGAGGTTAAGTGGCTTGCTCAGGGTCACACAGCTTAGTGTTGGAGGCCAGATTTGAACGCAGCTCTTCTTGACTCTAGGCACAGTCCTCTATCTGCTGTACCACCTAGCTGTTCTCTGAGCATACTCCATAATTTCTAAATTACAGGGATTGAACTACTTTTTTTCGGTTCTAGATCTATGGGGTCTCTTTCAGTTTTAGATCTTTTGATCCTATCATATTTCTAAATCTCTATGATTCTATGGGCCCTTAGTTTCCTGGCACATTGGTTCCTCTTCATTCTAATATAAATAGTAGCTCTAATGGAAACCCAAAGATGGGGTGGGGGGAATCAAACCCTCCCAACTTGCCCTAACAGCATGTGAAAATGGGGGCACTGGGAGAGCAAACTGTTATGGTTCTTACCTATCCCCTTGTAGGTCCTTGGCTACTATAACCGAAGGGGCATCAACCCAGAAGCCTTTCTGAATGAAATCAAATACATAGCCAGTGACCCTGATGACAAGCACTTTTTCAACGTCACAGATGAGGCGGCCCTAAAGGATATTGTGGATGCCCTAGGGGACAGGATTTTCAGTTTGGAAGGTAAGTGATACCAGGTCCCAGGAAGAGTAAAGAACCATGTACCAGTGGACCTCCATTTAATACACCTATATAGGGAAACTTGAATCAAAAAGCAGATTGATTTAGAAGGGCTGGTATTTTGCAATACTTATTACAAGGAATTGGCATCCTCACTTTTCTCAAGAGGTGCTCTGCAGGATTTCTTTATATAACCAAAGCTCCTAGCACATTAAAAATAGGATGGAATGTCCACAGATCCAATTTAGATGAGAGCTGTTGGGTACACAGGGACTAGACACAGGGCAGAGGAGAGATGCAAAGGGATAGTTCTCAAGACAAAGCCTTTGCCCTAGAGAAACTTACAAGCTGAGTGATAGATAAGGCAAACATATAGGGATAGGACTCAAGGAATGCTTTACAAAGAAATGTATAAATTGCCAATGAATATAGTCATGAGCCTGCTTGCTTAACAAACACACTGAGAGTTACACATCCAGATGAGTATTGTCACTTCCAGAGGCCATATGTCTATTCCTAAAGTGGTAGTTGTTGCTCAGTCACATGACCTCATTTGGGGTTTTCTTGGCAAAGATACTGGAGTGGTTTGCCCTTTACTTCTCCAGCCCATTTTACAAATGAGGAACTGAGGTAAATAGGGTCAAGTGACTTGCCCAGAATCACACAGCTAGTAAATGTCTGAGACCAGATTTGAACTCAAAGAAATGAGTCTTCCTAACTTCAGACTCAGCTCTCTATCCACTGTACCAATTAGGGGGAGAAAGATATGGTAAACCATTTATTCTAGTATCTTTGCCAAGAAAACCCTAAATGGAGTCATAAAGAGTAAGAAATGAATGAACAAAAACTATAAAACTTCTTAAAGTTATCTCTGAAGTTTTCAAAGTAGTGATAAGCAAAAATGATATTGAGATATCTATAACAGTTGCAATGTGATATGAAAACATCTGTGATTTCTATTGATGACAAAGTCACAGGTACCCCCAATTCTTCAATGTATTACTTTCATTATATAATTGAAGGAAATGCCAAATTCCAGGTAGAGGTTAGTGAAAATAAAGACCCTTGGGTTTTTTCCCCCATGCAAGTTCACAAACCCTCTGAAATCCATCAAAAGAAACTGAAGGGGTTTCTGTACCCAAAATTAAGAACCTCTAGACTAATTGTTCCCCTTCTATCTCTGACATTCTCTGATTCTGTTTGTTCAAGGTAATACAGCTTGTGTGTAACAAGGATGGGCCTAGACCCTACATGTCCTTCAGGCAAAAGGATTAATGAATAGTTAAGAATAATGTTGTAGACTTGAACAGCACCCTCAGGTACCAGGGCGCTCGGGTTCTTTGTCCAGCCAAGTGAAACCAAGCCTATGTGGCCTAGTAATAGGGCCATATCAAAATGGAAGCAGATGTGGCCCTAGCCTGGAGGGTGCGGCGTGACTAAATATAATTGTCATATGTGGAAACTGAGTTTATATAGTGAGGCATATGGGAAAAGAATGATAATCCTTGGATTTTTATTACATTTTATTCATTGAGAAGAATTTTTTACAGTCCTTATCTCAGCAGATTTTCCCAAGTACCAGTCCCCTCAGGCAAATAAGACATATACTACTATCTCCATTTTATAAAGACCAAATTGAGGAAGAAGAGTTAAAGGTTGCGGATGAGATAGTTAGAGGAAACACCCCTCAGGAGACACCAGTGAAATAACTGAGAGTCACCACAAAAGGAAGACAGGATAACTACCTGTCAGGGATGTTGTCAAGCCTTGGGAAAAGCTGGGCAGGGCAGGGAGCAGGCTGATAGGGGAGAATAAGGAAAGACTTCTTGGAAGAGGCTGCCTTGAGCTGCCGGGACAAACCAAGTGAAAAAAAAAATCTGTTCTTTATAATGCAATTCAATTCCATCCCTATTGTGGAGCATCTCCTATGTGACTAGCACTGTTAGGTGCTCTGGGGGAGACAAGACATTGATCAGTCAGTCAATAAACATTAAATGAGCACCTACTACATGCTAGGCACTGAGTCAAACACTGAGAATATAAAAAAGGCAAAAGACAGCCCCTCCCCTCAAGAAACTCACAATCTAAAGGCACTTAAAACAGCAGTGGGAGATAAAGTTGAGGAGATAGAATGAGAACAGGCGTAAGACTCAATCTAGATTTCATTCATGTCCAAACTGCTATCAAATTTTATCATTTTTAACTTTAACCACACCTCTCATGTATGACCCTTTCTCTCCCCTCACACAGTCTCCACCCTTGTATGTCATCACCTCTCACCTGGACTATTTTTGTTGCCTCTCATTGTAGCCTAGTGCCTGGCATGCAGTAGGTGCTTAATAAATGTTTATAGACTGACTTCTAATTTGTCCTCTGGACTCAATTCTCTCCCTACTGCAATCCATGTTCCATTCAGATGCTAAAGAGATTTTCCTAATATGCATGCTCCACTGTGTCACCCCTAATCCAGTTAATGCCATTGGTTCCCTATTACTTTCAGGATCAAATATAAAATCCTACCTATGGCATTTAAAAGTCTTAACAACCTGATCCCTTCCAGCCTTTCACATCTTACATTGAATTCCCCTCCACATACTCTACTATGAAGCTAAACTGGCCTACACTGGTGTTCCTCATCACCCAACTCCATGCATTTGAGTTGGCCATCTCCCATGTTTGGAATGGTGTCCTCTCCCCACCTCCTAGTCCTAGCTTCCCCATCTTCCTTCAAGACTGAACTCAAACCTTGGCTTCTGCAAGAGGCCTTTCCCTTTTCCTGGTTCTGGCCCCTGGAGTCTCTTCCCTCTGAGAGTACCTTCCATTTACGCTATATATCTCGTGTATGTACATAGTTATCTCCATGTTGTCTACCCATTAGAATGTGAGTTCCTTGAGAATGGAGACCATGTTTTTTGCCTTTCTTTGTATCCAAAGTACTTAGCATAGTGCCTGACACATAGTGAACTCTTCATATTTGATTGCTGACTGACAGACTGACTCGGTCCTGCAGGCCATGGAAGGCTCCTGGATTGGGAAATGGTCTAATAGATGTAAACAATGGAAAAAGTCTGACGTCTCAGTGTGCCTATAAAAGGGATAGTACAAAGAGGCTAAGGCTCTATGAAGTAAGCTTTCTCATGTTTCTCCTCCTAGGGATTTTCATGCATTAAAGTTTCCAGCTGACACCCCTGCACTCTCAACCCATCCCCTGCTCTTATCTGAAGTTTCTCCTTGTGTTAGTGCTCTTGGGACTGGGATCTGGTCACCTTTAGGAAAAGCCCCAAGCCTTAGAAACATCTCCTGTGGAAGTTGTAAAGCAGTAGATTGGATCTACTCATTCTCATCCCAGGCCTAACCTTCCGTTCCTTCTGCTTTAGGCACCAACAAGAACGAAACATCCTTTGGACTAGAAATGTCACAGACGGGATTTTCCTCACATGTAGTGGAGGTAAGGTCTTAAAATAACCCTCTAAGTGTCTGTTTTTCTCTGTTTTTAGTCTTCTGGGCTCTCCTCCCCTATCCTCAACATGGAACTAGGGATGCTCATGGAGACACTGGTACAAGTTACAAGTGATACTTGATGCAAAGGGAGAAAACAACCCCACTGGATATAGACCTGGGTTCAAATTCCAGGTGTGTTCAAATTCCAGGTGTGTTCAAATTCCCAACCCATGTGATCTTGAGTAAAAATCCCTTCCCTGATCCTTGGTTTCCTCATTTTAAAATCAATGGACTTGTACCAAACAACTTGGAATTTCCTTTCCACCTCTAAATCTAAGCTTCTACACAGGTACCCACTCTGTATATATGTCTGTGTGCCATACATGTGGGTCCTTTGGGTCCACAGTTGTTCCACATACACGTATGGAGGCACCCAGCGTGTGAATTCCTATGTGGGATCTGTGTGCACATGCTTTGGGCATAGGGATGGTACAGGTATATTTGTGTACACACTCCCCTTGGTGACACTTTTAATGTGCCATTGTTATGGTGTGTTTTTATAGTTTGTCTTTGTTCTTGTGCCCCCTCCTGTGGGTATAGTCTATCATTTTTCAGGGGGATTTTAATAGCTTACATTAAAATGGTGCTCTCTTCATTTAAAGAATATTTTCACATTCATTCTCTCATGCAATAACTTTGTGAGGTATTTGGTGGTGGTGGTGGCATAGATTTATGATTTTAATAGGGTAGAAAATGTCCTCCCCCAATGCATATCAGCAACTATTCTGTGACGTTTAGTCTTAGGGAGTTGTCTGACAAGCATTGAGGAGTTAAGTGACTTGCCCTGGATTACACAACACAGCCAGTGTAGGTCAGAGACAAGACTTGAAACCCAAAACTTCCTGACTCTGAGGTCAGTGTTCTATCTAGTATGCTATACTACCTTTCATCATGATGATCTAATCCAACAGATATTTATTGTGTCTACTTAATAGCCAGGCACTGTATTAAGTGCTAGGGATAAAATTAAGAAAAAGAGGTTCTTGCCCTCAAGGTGTTTATAATCTGATGGAGGTGAGGGAAGACAATATACAAAAGGAGGCAGGAAAGTGGGAGGGGAAATGGGACATCAAGAGGTACCCAGCAGTGAGACCTCTTGTTCCATGAAGTTGAAACCAGGCAGAGCAGCAAATGCAAAGTGGAATGAGCTGAGGGTCCAGTTTCTGTCTCCTATAAAGGAAGGCGTTGAGAGGACTTTTGTATTCCACCCTCCAGCCACTCAACAGAGGGGACAGGAAGCTAAAGGAAGTGGGATCAGTCAAGGTTTGAGTTCATGGTGAGATTAGAAGTGATGGTCTTAACCTGGAAGGGGAATCTCTGCCTGTGAAGTTGAGAGCAAACAAAGCAGAGTGAGAAGGAGGAGGCTGACTAGCATTTATACAATGCCTGCTATGTGCTAGGCATTGTGCTAAAAACATTTTATAACTGTCGTCTCACTGGATCTTCACAAAGTATTTAGGTCATGAGATATTCCCCCAAACTTAGGTTTGAGAAATTGAAATGACTTCCCAAAGATCACATGATACATTAGAGACAGAACCAAGCATAGAACCTAAGTCTTTGAACTCACCAGTGCCTGAAATTGTAGAAGTTGGACTTTTGCTATTATTTCAAGTGAGTCAGAGTAGAAATTCTTAAACGGATGAGAGGGGAAGTCTGCAATGCACAGAACTCAGTGGGCAGATGACCAAAGATAAAGTGTATTTCCAGCTTGTCTCCCATATCCAAAATGCTTCGGTGATTTTGTCCACTGAATTAAGAAAAATGCAAATGAAGCTGACCTCTAAAAACAATGATACATTAGGTATGCATGGAACTTTTTTCCCCACTTAATAGTATTTTATTTTTGCCAATTACATTCAAAGATAGTTTTCAACATTCACTTTTACAAGATTTTGAGTTCAAATTTTTTCCCCTTCTTTCCCCTCTCCCCTCCCCAAGATGGCATGCAGTCTGATATAGGATATACATTGCATGGAACTTTTTTTTGAAATACTTTTATATCTCATTTAATGAATATGTGAAAATATTTATATAGCACTTATTATGTGCCAAGCACTATACTAAGAGCTGGGAATAAAAATATGAAGGTGAAATAATCCATGCCCTCAAGGAGTCTTCAGATTCACATCCCCTTTTGGGACCAAGTAAATCCCCATTTTGCAGTTAAGACTAAGAGAAGTCAAGTGACTTGCTCAGTGTTGTAAAGGTCCTGGCACAGGCAGGATTAGGATTTGAGCATCTTGGCTCTGAGTCCAGTGATCTTGAGGAGACTCAACAAGTGTAGTGTAAAAGTACAGCTCCTTCTGCCCAGCCCCTTCTCTTCTGAAATCCTCCCAAACCAAGGTCAAGTTTAATGGCCATCGATACAGAGGGTTTGATGATGTGAAGCTTTGTTCCTTTGTAGCCCTGACTCTCTTCCTCCTCATAGCTGAGCCCCCAAACCACTATATCAACAGTCCTTCTGGATAAAGTTCACTCTTGGTGTTCTTCATTCACCTTCTCTTTCAATCATCTGCTTACCTGGTTTTGGGTTCTTATATTGGGGTTGCTATTGAATCCACTGCTGTCTTCCCTCAGAGGTTGTGGACAGTTTACACAATTCAAATTATTATAAGGACTTGAAGGAACAGACATGCAATTTCATTAGGGACCTTCCAATTATTTTAAGGGAGGAGAGGCTTCCAAAGCCCCTAGAATGATGCTCTAAAGATGTCCAATTTCTCACATTGTGATAGGTCTTTGAGAAGATATTTTTAGCACCCCTCAAGTTGGACCACATAGACAACCAGCTATTTTTTCTGCTCTTTAAATGCCTTCCCTAACACTAGAATGTTCAGCTTCTCAAATATCCACTTGGCCTAGTAACCGAAGGAAAAAAACTAGACAGACCAGTGGGAAATCTAGGCTTTTGGCTCTGGCCAGAGGGAAAATATGAGCCTGAACATATCTATCCTTTGACTGAGCCTACAGCTCCCATCTTCGTTGGAAATGATTGAGAGATGCACTCTTGAAATGAATTCCTGGAAATGAGTTAAAGAATTCAGAAACTGCTTCTATTTGGAACCTAACAAGAGCCTCAAACAGCTCTTAAATAGTGCTAAGTATAACCAAAAAAAGACTTATTTCCCTATGGAAAAATAGGGCAAAAAGGACAACAGAGAGATGGTTACAATTATAACACAAACAGGACATACTTTATATTTGTCACAATACATTGTTACAGATATATAACAATATGTACATACATACATATAACAATATATATTGTTACAAAGCACTTTCACAAAAATTGTTTCTTTTAATCAATCAATAAACATTTATCAAACACCACTATACAACAGTATGCTTAAAACACAGAGGATAGAAAAGGAGGCAAAATACAGCTCCTGTCTTCAAGAAACTTACAATCTTTAGAAAGAAGGTAGGACTACTCATCTATTTTTATTCCATCTTGTCCAACAAGAACTGTCTTCAAAATATAAATAAAATAGGAAATGACACAAAGAAGAAATTGTAGCCCAAGACAAAAGAGAATAGTAAGTGGTCCTCAAGCACTTTGAATGACTTTTAGTTTCCATTTCCTGGGGCATTAAATCTCCAACTTCTGAAGGACTTTACATCTCAGAGAATTTACAGTCTCTGAGACCTTGCTTGTAATCTTTCTATGAGCTCAAGTCTACTGTTCATCTTTGAGAAGTTACTCAGAATAGGAGAGGGCGAAGTTCCAATTTTCAAAAAGAAGAAAAGATTGATCCTTTAAGTTACACTCAATGTTCATATCAATCTACAATATAATTCTGGAACAGAATATGAAACAAATAGTTTGTAAGCATTTGGAAAAATAACATGGTGATCACCAGAAGCCAGCACATACAACACCAAATTATTTGGGTTCCCTTGTACTGTAGTAAGCTGCTTCCCACTAAAACTATTCAAGTAAAATCAAGATGTTCGTCCATCAAGGATATTGTATAATCAATCATAATCAATCAAAAAAATATATACTGATATATTAAGAGCTAGAGATTGTGCTAGGGGCTAGAAATTCAAGAACAATTGATTAACTTCAATAATCAGGTCAGGAGGAATAACATGTACATATAGAAAAATATTCAAAATAGATACAAGATAATCTGGGAAAGGCACTTGCAGTTGGGGAGAGAGGGGAGTGTAATAAAGAAAAATGCTCAAAATGGGCACTTGAGCAAAGATAAAGGGAGAATGCAATCTTGTCATGACAGGCAACCTTTGCAAAGGCATAAAGATAGGAGATGGAGTGTCACGATAGCCATCACTTAAGGCTTGCAAAGTACTAAAATGCTTATCTCATTTGATCCCGCCAACAACCCTGGGAGGTGAGCGCTACTATTATCCATACTTAACAGATGAGGAAACTGAGGCAGACAGAAGTGCCCTGCTGGTAAGTGTCTGAGGCTGGATTTGAACCCAAACCTACTAGACTTCAGGTCCAGTGTTGTAACTACTTCACCACCTAGCTGGGGGTAGGATGAGAATGAAGGGGGTAGAGTTAAGATAGGAAAAGAAATAGGAAGGTAGGAAATAGAGTAAAACCTCCTCTACCTAACAATTACAACAGGCAAGTTGTAGCCCCTCTGGTGAGATGGTTTGCCCAGTCCTTTTCAGGGCTGCTCATCCACCTATGGAGTGCACCTTTTCACCCAATGTTCACCTGGGTCCCCAAGAAACTGTAGCAGGTGTAACAGCCATGGCAGACAGGCTAACCCAGACTGAGAGTAACAGACAGGTCTCAAACTTACTGATGAGTTAAGATGATTTCCCAAGCATGTGAAAACTTCCCCCAGCAAGATGGGCAGCTGAGAACAATTTATTCCAAGGGCCATGATGGCTGATGCAGGTACTGTGGAGTGCTTAGAGTTCAGTCAGACATCAAAGATGCCAAGGACATCCACTGTATCTAACCAGTCACCTTGACTTTTATCTTGGCACTGGACATGCCTGACTGGAAGAAAGAGTGAAGCTGATGACTACACAACTCTGCCTCATTTAAATGTAATTCAGGCCAAGTCAAGACATTGCCTCATGATATCATTGACTTTTAGTCTATTTTATTTTTTCTACTAACAAATGTTTATTTTTTGTTCTCCCTTCCCGTTTGAGGTGGATCCCCTCAAACTGAAAAAAGAAAAACAAAATCTTTGCAACAGATACACAGTCACACAAAACAAATTTCCTTACTGACCATGCCCATAAATGCATGTCACACAAAAATATGACATTTGAAAAGTACTAGGGCCTGTCAGGGACCCTGCCCCAGATATCAGTCCCTGCTGCTTCCCATTCCACCATGATGGAACAGAAGCTTTTTTGCTCTCCAGGAATTCTTCAGAAAAATTCAAGTATTTTTAGGGGAGAGGGGAGACATGTATGACTGAAAGGCCTCATCCCATTAGTTCTCAGCAGGTATTAGAAGGTATGAAATCAGAATGGGGACTGCAAGGAGATGAGGGGTGCTGTGTTAATATGGGAATTAGAGGGCTCCCATTTATGTGGAAGGTAATGATGCATCCTGTATGGGCTGAAACTGACCTAATCATCAGCTTGTTTAGAAAAATGGTCCTTTTCCCAACCAATTAATCATTAGCATCTGGGACAAAATCCATCCTCATAAAACAAACTTCCTTCTCCTGATGAGTTTGTGTGATAATAGAGATTTATGGACACCACATCATGGGTGGATAAACATAGCTGAATCTAAGTTAAGCTCATGATTAAAAGGAAACTATTTAACAGCTTCACGGCTAATGGCCAAATTGCAACACATGCACCACCCCCACCCCTTAACCTTTACCATTGGAATTGGTAACCGATAGAGTATTACAAATGAAAAGAACCTTAAAAACTATCTCATTCAAACTAACCCCTCTGGTTTGTCATTTATGGTTATGGTTATGGACTCAAACTACACTTCTAGTCTTACTAGTGATACACCATGATCCAGCCAATCAGTCATCTTTCAGTTGAATTTGACTGCTCATGACCCCTATTTGGGTATCCTCAGCAAGAACAGTAGGCATGGTTTGCCATTTCTTTCTCCAGTGTGTCCCCACTTTACAGATGAGGAACTGAGGCAAATAGGGGGTAAGTGACTTGCCCAGGTCCATATAACTAGTAAGTATCTGAAGCTGGATTTCAACTCAGCAAAATAAGTCTTCCTGATTCCCAGGCCAGCCCTCAATCCAGTGTACCACCTAGGTGCCCTTCTTAATGTTTCTTACATATGCAGATTTGTGACACAACACTACACCTAGAGCCAGGAAGATGTCAGTTCAAATGTAACCTCAGACAATTTGCTAATATGTCACTTGACATGCCTGCCTCAGTTTCCTCATCCATAAAATTAAGCTAATAATTTACTGGATTTGAACCCAGGCCTACTAGACTGGGAGCTACCTCCCAGAGTTGTGGTCCAAGAAGACAGTATTTATAAAGTGCTTAGTATGGCACCTGGCACATAGTAGGCACTTAAAAATGCTTATTTCCTTTCTCCCTCATAAGCGTTCCTTGGCAGGAATCCCTAAATAGGAGATCACAATCAACAAATGGATGATGAAGCCTGATAGGATTGATTATAGACTCAACAAAATTGGAAGAGAGAAATCCTCAAGATCAAAAGTGTCAAACTCTCTGTCTTGGGGTGTGCAAAAGAGTAGGCCCAGACCAAATTAAAATGTAGTTGGGAAATAATTTTTAAAAAATAAAGCATAATGTAGATAATGTCCATTTTTAGTTTTTCAAGCGTAGACCACAGCAACCCATTGCTGTTTGAGTTTGACACCACTGATCGAGTCTGACTCTCATTGTACAGTTTTAGACACTGAGACCTAGAGAAGTTAAACTACTTTAGCCCAAGTTACATAGTGATAAGGATCAGAGCTGGGATTTGAACCCAATTTTTGAAATTTGAACCCAAGATTTAAATCTTCTGATTCCAAACCCAGTGTTGTTGGGTTTTATTTTTCCATCTTGAGTCAGAAGTCTCTGTAACATACACCTCCCCCTTCATTCATTCCCTACTTGTACAACTCAATGACATCTCAACAAAGTACAGAAAGAGAAATGTGTGAACCCTGCCCCCCGTACGTCATCAGAATCACCAGATCTCAGAGTTGGAAGGGACCTCACAAGGCCATCTGGCACACCTGAACAAGAATCCCCTCTATTACCCACCATCACCACCAGTTGATTCCATACTTGCTTAGGGGTTCCAGGAAGGTTTTCCTTAAATCAAGCCTAAATTTGCTTACCCACTGATATTCATTCTCTGCTTTGGAGCCAAAGAGAACCAGCCTGACCCTTCTTTTGCGTAATAGCCTTTGAAGAACAGATTTCATGTCCTCCCTAAGTCTTCCCTTCTCCAAGCTAAACACTAAGTCACCCTGAGGAATATTGAATCACTGGATTCAGATGGCTCACTTCAGAAGTGAGGCTGGTGACCTGCACAGTCCTCCCTCCCTCAAAACAAAGTCAGGTACAAGTCATGTCACCATTTCTCTGATGTCATGGTCTTCCTCGGCAATGAAAGACGAACACAACAACCCTAGTTCTTAGGTGGATGAACTCAGGTCCCATCACCATTCTAGTTGCCCTCCTATAGACTCTCTTTAGCTTATCAATGTCCTTTCTAAAATGTGGCATGCAGAATGAAACACAACACTCCTGATTTGATCTTACTAGGCAAGAGAAGATCCAATATTCACAGCTCCCAAGTCCTGAACATTTTAATGCAGTCTAAAATTGCATTTGCTCGCTTAGGTGCCTGGTCATCATGTCAGCTAAATGAAACTAAATCTAGTTCTCAGATATTTTTTCAGAGGAACAGTATACTACCTAGTTATGCCTTCTCCATCTTGTGAGAGGCTATTTGGTGTAGTGATGGAGTGCTACAATTGTAAATCTGAGTTCACCCTGCCTGTAATATTTACTAGCTATGTCACCTTGAGCAAATCACTTAACCTCTCTGTGCCGCAGGTTCCTGGGCAGTTAGGTGGTACAGCAGATAGAGGGCCAGGCCTGGAGTCAGGAAGACTCAGTTTTCTAAGTTCAAATCTAGTCTCAGATACTTATCAGATGTGTAACCCTGGGCAAGTCACTTAACCCCATTTACCTCTGTTTCCTCAACTCTAAAATGAGCTTGAAAAGGAAATGGCAAATCATTCCCATTTCTTTGCCAAGAAAACCCCAAATGGGATTAGACATGACTGAAGATTGACTAAGAAACATCAATTCTCAGTTTTCTCCTCCAAAAACAAAGATAATGGTACCTGTAATACCAGTCGTGAAGGACTGTGTAAGGCTCAAATGAGAAAATGTATTCATATGTGCTGAGTAAATGTCAATTTCTATTATCCTGGCACACGTGAAGTTTATTTTTTATTCCAGGCATAGGACCTTCCACTTATCCCTAATAGACTTCATTTTATTGGACTTAACTCCATATTCTTGCCTGTCAAGATCATTTTGAATTGTGGCTTAGTCATCCAATGTGTTAGATATTCCTCCCAGCTTCATGCCATCTGCAAATTTGATACATATGCCATTACCTTAATTGCTATAACTTCCCAGAACTTTAAACAGTCTAGCATTATACTTATGGACAATTTCTCCTTGTTCCCAAAAATCTATCCACCATCCACCACCCCCTAACTCCAGCCCTCTAGGAGAGAGGTCTTGGGTAAACTAAGGCAGCAGCTCCTCATCCTTATATAAGTCTATAAAAATTCATTTATCCTATGCTCCATTCCTTCATGGTTCTGCTCTCTGTTCGATAGCTATCAGGTTTCTGATAAATTGTTCTTGACAAATGATAAGTATAGTATTCCCTCCTGGAAAGCACATTTTTTGTTTTGGAAAATGTCTTTCATAGACACAATGCCTTTCTCTAAAGAAGTGCTATTGGTGGTATTTCAAGCACTGGGGAAGGCTGATGGAAGGGGACATCAAATCATTCTATCGGTAGCTGATAGAGTTGGAAGGAAAAGAAATGTATTTGGATCAAAGGAACTGAGTCTGAATTTCTATTCTGGTATTTCTCATCTGTGTGACCTTGGACAAGTCATCTAATCTCTCTAGACCTTGGTTTCCAATAAAATAAGGGAAGAGGGTGAACTGGGTGATCTCTAGGTTCTAATCTAACCCTTAGTCTGTGGCCTCATGATCCCATATGCACAGAACAAAACCAGTGACTCAACCTTCCAGAATTCTGAACCACAGGACAGATGGCATCTGACTGCCTTGCTGTAGGACACAGACCTCACTCCCTTTGGCTCCCTTTGATCCCAACTTGAGGACAAAGTGAACACAGACCTCATTCCCAACTTGAAAGCAAAAGACTTCTCTTTAATCACTCCCAACACATCGTATCACTCCCAACACACCTATGAAGAGTATCCAAGCACTTGGTTGGTTGGTTGGTTGTTGTCCTTCATTCTCGAAGAGGACCAAAATGACATCACCATGATAAAGTGAAGTTTCAGTGTGTTCAGCTGTGGCTGATCAGACCAATATAAGTTCAGAATGCTCTACCCCAGATTGGGCAGAGATAATTCATGTGAACATTTGAGGTGGTTACTCCAAATTTGCACATCCTATGTTTCCTTTGTGCTGGTTCAATTCTGCTTTGTTCTTAGAACACAGCTGATGTGGGCATGCAATGCTAAGCAGTCTGTGCCAGTGTCTCCCATGTCACACAATCAAATTCAAAGTTCTTGAGAGAGACCTTGAGAGTGTCCTTGTCCTTGTCCTTCTGACTACCATGTGATCACCTGCCCCATGCAAGCATTTAATAATAAGTGCTCAGTAAAGGTATTTCATTGATTGGGCACAACCAGAACATGCTTTTTAATGCCAAGATTAGAGATTTAGACCCATTCCCAAAGAAAATCCCCATCTCTGCCTCTCCACCTCCATCTCATAGTTATTGACAAGACAGCTAATCCAAATATTAGCAAAATTGCCAGAGCCAGAGACTTGGTTAGGAGTACATGTCTTCTCCACTCCTCTCTGAGACAGATAAGGGAACAGATTCCCAATACTCTTGATCTGTCAACAAGTCAACCAAATAACATTCCAGATTGACTTTTCTCATGTTTGGCCATAAGAAGAACTGTCCTGGCAAAGGCTACCCAATCAGAATTTCCTGGCTTCACTGAGAGAGTGGCAGAAAAGTGAGAATGGCCTCAATCATGAAGCAGCTGAAAATCTTGGATTTTAAATGCTCCTTCCCAGATGGCCATGGGTAGATATTTTGGATGTGTTGACACTCCTGACTTCATTTATCAAGACTTCAGCACTCAGTCACCAGCCACTCCCCATCTTATTTTTCTAAACATAAAATGTATGTGTCTCCCTTGGCTAGGGCAAAATTGTGAAGTCAATGGAATTTGTTTTTATTGGCCTTCTATCTCTCTTCAATACCGTCGTATCGGTACACACTAATCCTCTAGCTCAGGGTCCTGATCTCCCATTCAAAGCTTCCTCTTGTGCAGGGATTTTAAACTAGAGTCTTTGAAGTTTTTTAATGTAATAACTGTATTTTCATGTAATTGATTTCCTTTATAATCCTATGTAATTTATTTTATGCATTTGAAAACAGTATTCTGAGAAAGGTCCATAGATTTCATCACATTGACAAAGGAGTTAATGACACACAGAAATCAAGGACCCTTACTCTAAAATAAGAATGTAATGGACTCAGTCACTCAAACACATCAATAACTGATAACAACTTAAAACTTTTACCCCTCAAGAAGATTTGCATTTTAGTGGAGATCAAAGTCTTAAGCGAAAGTATTAAAGTTGGAATGTCAGCCAGAGGTAGGGGAGGTATTTTTGGCCACCGGGGCCAAAAAAGTCCTCTACAATCATACAGAGTTAGCAGCAAGGCTGACTCTGTTCCTGTTCCAAAGACACATGGAACCAGTGCTGCCAGACCCCTTCAAACTGCCAAATTTTCAGATGGAATTCCCAAACCTCCCAGGGCCCTGGGGAGAGTGGAGGTCCCAGCTGGGTTGCAAGCTCCTGGTTTGAATCAGCCCTTCTTCAGGATGTGCTGCAAGGCTCACGGAGGTATTCACCAAGCCAAGAATGTATCTTCAAAGGCATCTCTCTAAAGCAAAGCAGATTGGTCTACAGTTGCATCCTCTCACTCGGTGGGTAGAGAGGGGTGAAACCGACTTTGATGGATACCTGCCAAAGAGTTTCAGATGGAAAATGGAGAATAGGATCCATCTGGTGTTAGAGGACATTAGGAACTTTCTCTTCCTATCCAGTTTTACCCTGTGTGTCTTGGAGGATGTAATGGCTCTACATTAACCTGTAACCTGTAATCAGGTATAACCTGGCTGAGTATCCTTATAGGATCTCAAGAGAGCATTGAATATTCCTGGACATGGAAAACAAGAGTAACATAGCATCATAGTTGGCAGGCCTAATTCTGACACTGTATGACTGTGCACTAGTTTCTAAACTTCCCTGAATCTCAGTTTCCTTATCTGTTGAATGGTGATATTATCCCTGATTTAAATACCTCATGGGATTATTGCAAGTCTAGATAATGGATGGGAAAACCACCACCATCATCACTACCTCCAAGGGCAAGGGATATTTGTTGTTATGAAGAGGCTGCTGATATAGCAGAAAAAATCCTGGATTTGGAGTCTGGGTTCAAATTCTCTTTTTATACCTTAACAAAGTCATTTTATATTAAATTATATAATTCAAATTGAATAAATTTGACCCCAGAAAATGCATCTACCGTGAGAGGAATTGTATCAAAGTGGTCAGAGAGCTGATCTCAGAGTGATAAAGACCTGAATTTGAGTCCGAACTCTAACATATACTGGATACACTGTGACCCTGGACAGGTCACTTAACCTCAATGCCTCAAGCAGCTCATTAAAACCATAACTAGCAAAGCAGGTGCCAATGTGTACTAACTGAGTTTCCTAATTATATTAATATCGGTGTCTTCCCTGGTACCTTATTATGACATCATTTCCCCCTTAGAAGTTGCCCTTTCTGTTTTCTGATTTCATCTGGTTCCAAAAAGGTAGGGGAAAGGAGAAAGGAAAGGAAGGGGACCTTGTGATTTACCTTAGGTTTATATGTTCACCCCCATCCCCACAACCCTGCATGGAATCTCTTCTATGAGTAACTAGAATCTAATCCCACTGCCCAAGTCATTGAAATGGACACTGAACCAAAATACTGATGTGCAGAAAAATAAGTAGACACTTCAGGGGCCTTCCAAACTTTGGAGCAATCCCTGCTCACAGGGAGATGGCCATCTTCCTGGGAGAAAAACCGGACAAAAACATTAGGGATACTAACAAAACGAAAGATGAAGATACACAGGCAGGATGTGTAACTGCTAAAAGGGGTATCATTCCATGTATGTTTTATTTAATGGCAATTATGAGATCATAAGGTCAGAGTTCTAAAGTGGGGAAGGTACCTTAGAGGCCACTCAAGCCAACCTCATTTTTCAACTAGAGAAACTGAAGCCCAAAGAGTTTAAGTTACTTACCCAAGGTCATAAAGGTAGGTAACAACAGAATGGGGAAAACCTCCTGGAGGAAGTGAGTTTTGAACTTGGCTCTTGAAATTTTGCAGTTAGACAGGGACAAGAATTTGTGTGTGGTTTTGGAGGTTGTTATTTACTAATTCTCCTTCCTACAATTCATTTATTAGGACCATCTTCACTTAACTTCACAGGGCAGGGAAAGAAGATCACCTCCATCCAATTAATGACCAGAAATAAGGGTTAAGGGTCAAAAAATAAGATGGAGACACCAGCAGCACCCTTCCTTTTTATTTAGAGACTTTCTCTTTAGGAATCATTGGATTATTTGGGTCCCCCTTCTTTCTGCCTAGGATGGGATTCTGCTGGGAGCAGTTGGTGCGTATGATTGGAACGGAGCTGTGCTGAAAGAGACCAGTGGTGGAAAGGTCATTCCTCACAGGGAGTCATATCTAAAGGAATTCCCTGAAGAGCTGAAGAACCATGGAGCATATCTAGGTAAGGTCATGAAATAGAACTGAGCATTTGGGGAAAGGTGGGAGACAGAGTTACTTATGAGAGACTGAGGGAAACCAGAACACTTTCATTGCCTTTGAACCAACTGCAATATGCTGGCATAAAGAGCCTTTTCCTAAGCTAAAGTACACATCAGGAAAGAACAACTAGCAATAAATTGTGTTTCTCTTCACATTTTTATTTTGAAGGGCAGTTGTTTAAAGTATTTTGCCCTCATCAGAAATTTTTGCACATAAAATAAATCATGAGTTTGCTTCCTTGGGGTAAAATCCAAGAATCGTGTAGTTTCCTTGACTTGTCACCACAGTCAAGGCAGAAATGACTTCTAATGAAATGCTTTGTGAAAATAAAGACAAGCAGAAACACAACTGGTAAACTTCCTCATTGTTCTTTCTTGTGCCTGGCAATAGCCTCCATTAAATCTTCTGGCTATGACATCTCACCTCAGACACTTGACACTCACTAGCTGGGTGACCTTGGGCAAGTCATTTAACCCCAATGGCCTCATCCTGAGTCATCTCTAGATGAATATCTGGTCACTGGATTCAGATGGCTCTGGAGGAGAAGGGAGGCTGGGAGTCAAGTGCAAGTCATGTCATCATTTCTCTGATGGCATGGTCTTCTTTGGCAATGAAGAATAAACACACACAGTATTTCATTGACTCAATTATTCAAGAACAGAATATCCATAGGTTTCCAAGATCTCATTCTTATCAACAGAACTGAGCCAAGAACTGGTTAGGAATCAGTATGCTGGTTACGGGGTGTCTGTAATCTGAAACCAAGTAGATGTGATTTGATGTCATCGATTGTTTTCTATTATCTGTGCTCTTTCCTCCCTCCCCCAGTCTCACATTCATTACCCTGCATGATCAAGATATATCCATTTTTGGTTTGTCTTTGCTTGTTTTTCCATCTCCTCCCTTAGGCCTTAGCTTCTGGGGGGCGAGATCTACACCTTTTCCTTGTACCTATAACCCCAGGGACCCTGAAATAGCATCAAGGCCTCAGGTACTGAACAACCATTTGAAGAAAGTGTACTCAGAAGGAGAGGCACAAAAGTCATGTTGGATTGGCAGACTTAGAAACTAAAAGTCAAGAAGATGGAGGGACATGGCACCTTAAGATAAAATAGCCAAAATAATTCCATTTATAGAGCGTTTTACTATTTCCAAAGTGTTTTGCATAAGATATTTCATTTGATCCTCATAATACCAGGAGTTGTGACCAGGGCAAGTATTACTATCCCCTTCTACAGGTAAGGAAACTGAGCCTCAGAGCAGGTAAGAAACTCGCCCACAGTTACATGGCTACTGAGTGGCAGAGCCATCATTCAAACTCTAAATCCTGCTCTCTTTCTACTAAATGACAGTGACTTCCAAATTAACAGTAAAATTCATAATTATTTACTGAGCATCTACTACATGAGTGTCATGGATTCTTAGAACTTGGAAGAACCTTAGAAAGAATCCAATCCAAATCTCTTATTTTGTAGATGAGAAAATTAAGGCCAAGAAAGGATTGTGATAGGTAGGACTAGAACCCAGGTCTCTGGACTCTCAACTCAGAGTTCTTCTATTATAGGTGTTGGGGTGGTGGGAAAGGAATTGGATCATTTTTCTTTTGCTATTTAGTCACTTCCACTTTTCTGAATCCTCCCTCTGTGGGTGGGAAATGCTGAAAAACTGACCCTCTCCCAGGGAAAGGGGATGGGCCTAGCCCACTCAGCTTTAAGGATCCCCTGAGAGGGCATTGTTTTGGTTTTTGTGCTGAGAAACAGGCTGTAATGAGCCTGGATGCAGCCAAAATATTCCTCCACACTCCAGAAAAGGAAGGCTTAGGAGGAAAAAGCTCTGGGCATAGCCTAAGGGACTGCTTCCAAGTTCCACTTAGGCAGATATAAGTTGGGTTCTCCATCCTCTCTGCCCACCGTGCCCCACCCACACCACTGTAGGCCCCTTCTGTCATTCCCAGGAAACAGGATCTAATTTTTAAGTCAGAAGTAATTTTCAAGTCTGATCTGCAGCTGGGGAGGGACTTAACAACTTGGAAACTCAGGAATTACAAGAGGACTTTATGTCCTGCAGTTGTCTCCCCAACTTACATACTTTCAAGGAACAGATGTCATAGCTCTCTAGACCTTGCCCTCAAATAGGGCAATTTTCCCTAGATGTGTAATAAGTAAGATGGGCATCCTGTTTTGCTCACCTGGTACTGACCATTACTTTCCCCTTAGTTGGAATGTGGTGAGTAAAACTGGGTGCTGTTTCACCCTCATAACAAAGATGGGTTTTCTCTGCTCCACCCCCTCCACCTTGAGTGGTCTGAGAAGCAGATGCAAAGGAACGACAAAACATATTGGGTGGTGGGTAAGAAATGGATCATGCCATGCATGCCCTCAAACCCCTACCCTAATGATGGACTTCCACAAAAAACTTTTTTAAAATACCTGGATTGAAATAGGGGATTTGCCAATCTTCTTAACTTAACATTTTATCCCAAATGCCGAATTCCCAGATTCCTGCAGGATCCTGAGCCCCAGAGAAGGCTTGGACTCTATCAATCCCACCATGGGTTCACTCTCCCTAAGAGCTCTGAGCTAAGAAGCACTCCCATTCTCACATCAGGAGTGGGTCATGGGCAGGATCTCTGCAGGATTGGCCTCCTCTCCTCCTCCATTACAACAAAGCCACAAGGATGTTCAGAGACCAGTTTTGTCATATTAATCCTAGCTGGTGCCAGCATGGAGTCACCTTTGAATCAGAAAGACCTGAGTTCAAGTCCAAACTCTCTCTCTCTCTCTCTCTCTCTCTCTCTCTCTCTCTCTCTCTCACACACACACACACACACACACACACACACACACACACACAGACAGGCTTTGTGAGTCTGTGTAAAAGACTTAACCTCTCTCAGAGCCCCAAGCAACCCTCCAAGACTATAGATCATAGAACAATTTCCAGTCTACACTGGTAGAGGGAGTTTCTTCCCAAGAAAGTTGATATCATAGCAGTACACAACCCCCCAAAATCTGACAGTCACATACCAAGTGACTGTAGAGGGTATAAAGAGTTGCCCTGTTGACCCTTTCTTTCCTAATAAGGGAAAGACTTGAAGAACCTGACCAAAGGATACTTGACCTTTTGGGATCCAAGAAGGCTCCAAGGCTCTAGAAAGGCATGGAACCCATGAGGTCATACCAGTATCTCAGCCTTTATTTGGGTTAACCCTTTCTGAATGTTGCAACCCTCAGGATTAACACTAAAAATAATGTTCCTTCAGTATCAGAACAAACCTTATACATAAACCCCTCCTCTGCCTGCTCCCTACTATCTGAGATTTCTTTGATCATTTTATAATGTGTTGCCTCCTTCACATTCTTCCAAGGGCCAGCACTGATATGCTGACAAGGCTATATCAAGAGGCAGAAGTCTTTCCACCTGTATTCAGATCTTTTCCTCCTCCTCTACCCCAATAGGTTACACAGTTACTTCTGTCTTGTCCCGTGATCAGGGCAGGGTTTATGTGGCTGGAGCACCCCGATTCAACCACACAGGCAAAGTCATCCTTTTCATGATGCACAGCAACCGTAGCCTGACTATTCACCAATCTCTGAAAGGAGAACAGGTAAGGAAGCAGACATTATCTGATGAGGAGGTGGGTGACAGGGAGGGAATGGGATGGGATGGGGGGTGGAGAGCAAAGGAAGAGGGAGAAAGAGAGAAGAGTGGAAAGAGAAGGAATGAATCACTTCGGGTAGTTGGAGTTCTTGGAGTTCTCATCCATTTCCTGCTTTCTGGATAGTACTACCTGCCCCCCAAGACATCTGAGACAAAAACATTCCTCAGCCCCCTTCCTCAGGCTTGCATGTTGTTCTATTCTAGCAGCTATTGACTGAGACTTTCAGACCCTGTTCTAACCTGACACTAGAAAACAAGTTGGTGTTTCCTGCTGTTTTTATTTATTGCCAGGATCCTTTATTTAATGGTATAGGGAAATTTCTGGAGATGAAAACTCCTTCTACCAATCCAGAGAACCTAACCTGTGCCAAGAAGGGGATTTGTACCCAGTGCTAGGGAAATGTGTGAATATTAGCCATTTTGGCTCTCTCTCCTAGCCATGCCACAGTTGGCATGCAGTCAAGCAACTTCAGAGTAGCAGCCAAAGGATGCTTGATATTTAGAATGGTACCTCCCTGGGCACCCTTTCATGAGTCACAAAGCGTCTTGTCATTTAAAGTGACTTGCAAAGAAGTCACCACAACAAACACTGACAACCTTTCTGAAGTGGCATGCCAAGTTTTCACCCCCTTGACTGCTGAAAAGCATTCTCCTGTCAAACTTTAATGTGTCATAGCTTATTCTGCCCTAGAACGTAAAGGACAACCTTCTCAAGAGTTAAATGAGTGACTCATACTTTAAAGTCTAGGAGTTACCCAGGACACTGAGAATTTAAGTGACTTACCAAATGTCACACAATCTGGGGTCTTCCTGACTCTGAGGCCAACTCTCTAACCACTGGACCATACAGCCTCTCCTATATAGCAGGAAAAATATAAAAAGTTTCCCATCCAGGGCAGTCTTAAGCTCATTTTCCTAGTCCTTTTGTCTCTGTTCATTTGATCTCTGTTTTTGTCTTGACCTCTGGTGTCTCTATAATCCCCATATTTAAATTATATTTCAGTTTGCTCTCCCTATTCCATGCCTACCTCCCAACTTGGTTTTCCCAGCTGACTTATGACCATATTGCATGATCTACCAGTGCCCACAGCCTAGTATGACAAAAGGGCAGTTACCCCTCATGTCTAACCTAACTCCCTCATACATATCAGCAAACTCCATCTTGCTTGCCTGGTCATCCAGCTGAGCTGGCAGACAGCTGCTCACCACTGACATTCTCGGCCTTACTCCCACACACCCACACCCAGACTCGGGCTGGTTTTTTTGGAATTGGCTTCTAGACCCTGTCAGTTAGAAGGGAAGCTATTTGATGAATTTATAACATTTTTTTCCTGCTGGGCTCTGAATCCAACATCCGAATGATAAACTACAGCCCTGAGGGCTTCTAAATTAAGTAGATTACAAATCAACAGGACCTACATAGCTGAGGGCTTCAGGATACACATGTTTAAAAAAGAGAGAATAAAGTAGAGCCTCCCTATTTCTCTATTTGTTTTTCTTCTTCTGTCTCTCAACCTCTCTCTGTAGCAACATATACATAATGATACAAGGAAATATATATGGAAATATACATATATATCATATCTGTAATATATATGTATATGTGCAGAGAAGTAGACAAATATTTCATTCCTTGTCTATCTCCAGTGCCTGGCACACAGTAAGCATTTAAAATGTTTACTGATTGATGGACAAATGTTTTCTTCCTCGTCTTTGCATGCCCGGCACCTAGAACATAAATAAATGTTTATTGACAGGTAGATAGACAGTTCCCCAAAGTCCTAGCCCAACATCTCATCATGGCATAGAAATGATGCTGGGTTCTTAAAGGGTGTGCCAAGCTGTGGAAGGTCCCAAGTCCAAGCATTGTGCAACCACTGCCCTGAGCCAAGGGGCACCAACTAGCGCAAAGAACTAAGAATGTACCCTCCAATCTACTTGTTCATTCATGATGTGAAATAATACAAGAAACTAATAAAAATTTAACAGAGTAGGAGGAAGAATGAGCCACCATACCTGTCCAACCCACTGGGTTTTGGGGACCCTTACTATTTCTACTCCACCAGAAAGATTCTCTCCTTCAGTATGTGGGAGAGAAGAAGGCAGCATTCTTGCTTGAAGTAAGTATCACTTGAAGAGGAAAAGGAAAGGGGAAAACTCTTAGGGAGAGAGCAGGGAGGGACAGACTAATTTGTGGATTTCTTTGTGGGACTAAGAGAGAGAGGCAGAGAATAAATAGCCTAAGGTATATTATGTTAAATTTTAACATAAATATATGTTCAGTTTTATACCCTCTAAGTTCCCTACCCTGGACAAAGCCCCCATAGCCCCAGGTTAGTTACAGTCCTGAGGACAGGCCAATAACCAACACTTCTGTCATTAAAGAGGGAGATGTAAGACACAAAAACATTCCAACAGTGGGATGGAACCTGTGCAAAGACACAGAGGTAGGGGATTCAGCGGTATATATGGTGAATAGTAAATAGGCCAGTTTGGCGAAAACATGAAGGAGAGTGATATAAGTCTGGAAAGAGGCCAGTGTCATACTGTAGAGGGTTAAATGCCAAACAGAAGAGTTTGTATTCTATCCTAGAGGCAAAAGGAGGCCAATGAAGCTCATTGCTCAAAATACTCTTTCCCTGTATGCTGCAGATTGGCTCATACTATGGAAGTGAGATCAGTTCCTTGGATGCGGACAGTGATGGGGTGACAGACATTCTCCTGGTTGGCGCACCAATGTACTTCAGCGAGGGCCGAGAGCGAGGCAAAGTGTATGTCTATGTTCTGAGACAGGTAATGCCAGAGGGTGCTGCCCTGGGTGCACTGTGATGAGCAAAGCTCTGGGAGAACACTCAAGATCTCATTCTGCTTGGGAAATCTAGGTCCCTGGTACATGCATAATTTGAAACAGGCCAACCTCCATCCAATGGGGGCAACTTAATTCTTTCCCCTCATCAGACACCAGTTTCCCCCACTGCTCTCCAATGCTCTATGAAAGTAGATTGAGCTATAGAAGTAGCAGTTCCTTGTCTTCATCCCCACCTTAATGAGTCAGGACCTGAGAGGCAGGAGCCAGAGCTGTCTCCCCTAAAATCAGAAGACCTATTCAGGAGCATCTCCAGTCAAGGAAAGGAAGTTGATGACTAGATCAGACAAATGTCTAACTGACAAGAGGCATCAATGTCCCTCTCCCCACAAGTGCCCAAGGCTCTCACTTACCTCAGGTCCTTCACTGAGGTATCTCACTCAGGCATCCCTCCCCAAAGAGCACCCCATGTTCTGGACCAGGTGAGGAACCTGAAGCCTTGAGATCACATGTGGTCTTATAGTGTGGCTCTTTAACTGAATCCAAACTTCACAAACAAATCCCCTTAATAAAAAGATTTGTTCTATAAAACTTGGAATCAATCAAAAGGCAGCACCCAAGGACCTAGAGGCCATTTATGGTCTTAAGACTGCAGGTTCTCCACCCCTGTATCTGGACCTTTCTTTCTCTACTCCCTACCACCAAATAAAATGTATCTTTTCTTCATCCCAACCTCTCAGGGCTCAGCCCTCTTTTAGATAGTCTGGTAAACAAATTTATTCTGGTATGAAATAAATGGATGTGGGCACATAATGAGTTAATCTGCAACTCCTCCACAGATAACCTATGTGTAATTTACTGGGGCCATCTGAAGACAAAATGCCTTCACCCACAGGAGAAGACCTTCATAAGACTCTAGGATCATAGATTTAGGACTGAAAGGAACTTTAGAGGCCTTCTAATCGAACCCCATCCTTGTTCAGATGATGGAACAGAGGTTTAGGGAAGTTGACTTCCTCACGGTTATACAGTCACTAAGTGTGAGAGACAGGATTTGAATTCAGGTCTTGCTGACTCAAAATCCAGTATTCCATTCTTTATACTCTTTTGCCTCTTGTACAAATTTCATTAGTAACAGAAATTTCAGGTACTGTGGCAGAGCAGTATGGGAGATGACTTTGCCCATATGTGGCAATGGCTCCAGGGAAGTCAGAGCTTTCCTCAGAACTCAAGTCCAGGAAGTGATGAGATGCCATATAAGTTTGTTTGAAGGTCATAGATGCAAGCCTGGAAGGGACCTCAGAGGCCATGTAGTCCACACTCTTCATTTTACAGATGAGAAAACCAAGGTGCAGAGAGATTGTTTTGCCCATCCGTGGCCACACAGCTGACAAGCATAAGAAATAAGATTTGAACCTTTTGCGGGCAGAGTTAATGCTTTTTCCGTTATACCACACAGGGTTGCCAGAGACTAAATACTGGGCAAAAATTTGTAAGATAAATTGTTTTGAGAGATAGGTAGACAAAAAGAGAGAGAACCTAGAAAAATGGATGGATGGATAGAAAAGTATGAGAAAAAGACAGAAAGAGAGAGAACAGAGAAGAGCATTAGGGAGATCAATGGATTAGGAAACAAGGGAGATAAAGATAAGTAATAGATGAGCGAGTTCATCAGCAAATAAGGTATAATATTGAGATCACTTTGGGACAGTACTCTGCAAACATATTTTTAAATCTTCAGGAGGGTGATAGTGTTTCTCAGTAGTCCACATGCCTCCTCAGTTCTGGATTCCATGGTCTCTAGCTCAGGCAGTCTCTAAGAGACTATGGCATCCCACCTTGCAGGAAGATTGTGCACTCAGAAGGTGTCAAGGTCTCTTCAAGAGCTCTCTAGGCACCAATCTTCTTCAGTGGAGCTATTCTTATTATACAAAGAGAAAGGAACTAGAAAAGAATTTTCTCCCTATCTAGATATTCCTACGGAGACAAGAGAGGTGGGTGTGGTGGTAAGGACGTCCAGAGAGGTTCCATCTAAGCAGTTGCTCAGTTTTCCCCCCTCTCCCCCTACATACCCCTAGTTACATCCCTGAGAGCAAGTCTGGATCACGAATAGTAGGGAATAATGATGGGCGCGCTTTTTGGCCAAGTTCACCATAGGTCTCCTCGTATCCTTTTTCTGTCTGCAGAACCGGTTTATTTATGATGGGACACTAGAAGATTCCCACGGTTACCAAAATGCCCGATTCGGCTCCTCCATCTCCTCAGTCCGAGATCTCAACCAGGATTCCTACAATGACATTGTAGTGGGAGCTCCCCTGGAGAATGACCACCAGGGAGTCATCTACATCTTTCATGGCTTCCAGAACAACATACTGAAGAGGTATAAGCAGGTAAAGCTTCCCTAACCTGAGCAGCATCTTCCCTGAGCCCCAAACAGCCTCAGTCTAACCTAGGCTTGCAGGGAACACCAACACTCACCAGCCTGCTTGCCTCAGATATAATCTTCTGCTAGCCAGAGGGCAAATTGCATTCTATTCCTGAGTGATTTTGTCCACCTAACACAGAGCTCGACTCAAAATGAACAGAAGCCATATTCTTTTTCTCTTTGTTTATTACATGCAAGTAGAAGGGTAACTCTTTTGTCAGGCTGGACTTAATTATGAAGCATCTCCTAACAAATATAGTTTACTGGAGGTGAATTATCAAGCAAAGATACTCAGGTATAGCCTGAATTTCACTCAGGATATATCTGAAAATGATTAGCGACTGGAAATGTTCACGAATTAGATGAGGAGTTTAACCAAGGGTTTGTGAACTCTTTTTAAAAATGCTTGGGCAACACTATTTCAAGATAATTGGTTTCCTTTGTAATCCTATCCATTTTATTTTATGCATTTAAAAGTATTATTCTGTGAAAGTTCCATAGGTTTCACCAGACTATCAAAGGGAATCTATGACACACAAAAAGGCTAAAAACTCCTAAGGACATGAAAACAGTAATGCTATCCCTTATATAGCTCTTTGTGATTTGCAGCGGGCTTTACAAATACTCTCATTTGACGCTCACTACAACCTTGTAAGAGTAAAGTGTAAATAAATAGTAAGTACTACTATCATCTCCCATTTACAGACGAAGAAGAGACCTTCACTAGCTGTGTGACCCTGGGCAAGTCATCCTGCTTGCCTCAGTTCCCTCATCTGTAAAAGGAGCTGGAGAAGGGAATGGCAAACACTCCAGTACCTTTAACAAGGAAACGCCCAAGATGGGATCACAAAGAGTCTACCATGATTATTGAGAAAAGTGAAGCCGAGAGAGGTCTGACCCAGGGTCCCACAGCTAAGAAGTGTCTACTGTGGGATGCGAATTCAAGTCTTCCTGACTCCAAGCCCAGTGCTCTAATCTATTGTGCTACCTAGCTGCCTATGTCCTCAGATGAACCTAAGATTTTAACCAATAGGACTTCACCCAATTTCTGTCTATTTTAGTGAAAATAAAAAAGAAAGAGGTGAGAGATATGCTTTTGTCTTGGCTTAGGGAAATCTTAGTCCTGGGTTCAGCTGGAGCCTGGGTTCTAGTCCTCATTTTGTCACAAACTCATGTATGTAGCCAAAAGCAAATCACTTCTACTTCTCTGGGCCTCAGTTTCCCCATCAGTAAAATGGATATTGTAGTATAGGGGAGTCCAGATGAAAAGCACCATTCCACACAGAGACAGCTTAAGCAAATTTTATTGGTGTTCACAAAGGAGGGTGGAAAACTGCTGCTCATGAGAACAGTCCCAATGTGCAGCCTCCGTGTGCCCAGTGGATAGCACACAGCGGGGTACCCATGCTCAGGTAAAAGTCCCAGAGACCCTTAGAGCTCCCCTTATACATTGAGACAAAGCACCATCATGTAACCAAAGGGAAACTTCCTCTGTTCTCTATAGCATCTGTAAAATAAAGGTATTTTCTAAATTCTCTATTAAGGAAAGAAGAATTCAGGGCAGGGAAGTCAGAACAGGGTATGGAGAAGAAAGAAACTTCACCCTACTAGTACCATTCCAGCAAAAGTCTGAAAAGGGAGGTTAGGGCTGGACAAGAGATACAGTAATTCCTATACTTCGATTTCAACACTTCCTCAAGACCTAGAAGTGATTCTAGGCTCTTGAAGGCTGCACCCAGCAGCATGGGCAGATCCTACCAAGCTAGAAGGGCATCTGTCATCCAACAATTAGCCAGGTTAAGTTCAGAAAATCTCATCACCAAAAGGCTGGCCCCCAGCTGTTGTTGGATTGTTTGATTTTTTTTTTTCCAGTCCCACCAACTCTTGAAGAATTTAACTAGGCACTGAGGGATTGTGATCTGCATTAGGGAAGGGACTGACTGGACACACTAATGAAGTCCCAGATTCTTGAAATGGTGCAGTATTCCTGTGTATGTTACAAGAGATGACAGTTTTGGTAGCACTTTTGAAAAGTTAAAAGGGCTTGAGAAATTAAAAGATAGGAAGTAAGCCTGTGATTACATCAGTATACAGGGGTGGGGAACCTATGCCTTCTAGGTCCTTGGGTGTGGCCTTTTGACTGAGTCCAAGTTTTACAGAACAAATCCTTTCATTAAGGGGATTTGTTCTGTGAAGTTTGGATTCAAAGGGCCACACAAAAGGACCTACAGGGCCACATAGGCCACAGGTTCCCCACCCCTGAATAGGGAATTCTTTGAGCAATGCAGGTCAGCCCTCTCTCTGCAGCTTGAAGAATTAAAGAGGATCACCTAGAGCAGAGATGTCAGACATGTATCCTCTCCAATGGGGCCCACAATACTCCCAAGTGCTGCCGGAACCAGATTGAAATATTTTCGAAATAAATAAAAACAATAAAACATAGATAATATTCATTTTAAAACCGAGCCAATATGCAGCTCCATAGAGAGCTTTCGGAATAATGAATATGAATAAGTAATGCATCCTCTATTTGAGTTTTGGCATTACTGACCCAGAGCACTGAGAAGTTAAATGATTTGCTATATGACCTGGGAGTCATACAGCTAGCTAAGCTGGACTTGAATATTGGTCTTCCTGACTTTGAGATCTAAATTCTATCCACAACCTCATGCTGCCTCTTGGAAACATGAAAGGAATTATTGATACTTTCTTTTAAACTATACCAAGTCCTCTTGAATGTATGGCTAGAGTGGAAAAACCTTCCCAAAGGATATCTGAGTCCATCTTCAGGAAGGCAAGCCAAACAGATACCTTTAAAATTAAATTTATTTAAATTTAAATTTACATATAAATTTCTCTATATATAAAATAAATACATAAAGTATATAAATTTAAATTTATGTCCTTTTTAATGCAAGCTACATACAATTCACAATATCATGTGCAGTTCACTTTTCTGTACTTCTGTGTATCTGAAAATACTCATATTTGATATTTGCCATGTACAGAATAATTAAAAATAGTGTCTCACCATGCAAATTGGCAAAAGTGATGGAATATGGGAATGATCAACATTAGAGGGGTTATGACGGGGGAAATCGAACACTAATACACTGTTGGTGAAGTTGTGATTTATTCCAACTCTTCTGGAAAGCAATTTGGAATATACTCAAAATATCCATCCCTTTGTCACTTTGATCTCACTATAAGGCATGTACCTGAAAGAGGTAAAATACAGAAAGAGTGCTTCTGCATATACCAAAATATTTATAGCAGCACACTTTAGCAAAGAACTGGGATCAGTAGATGCCCATTGACTAGATAATGGCTGAACAAACTGTTGTATGTGAATGACATGGAATGTTACTGTGCCATAAGAAACAATAAATATGAACAATTCAGAGAAACATGGGAAGACTTACATGAACTGATGCAAAGTGAAGTAAGCAGAACCAAAGGGAAAAATAGACACAATGACTTGTGTGGTTTGTCCTTCATTCTTGAAGGGACCATGACATCAGGGAGATGATGAGATGACTTGCAATTAAATTTGATTTGAGTGCAGGAGGACTGTGCAAAGTCACCAACCTCACTTCCTCCTCCAGAGCCATCTGGGTTCAGTGGCCAGATATTTATCAGGATGATTGGAGATGACCCAGGATGCAGTGGGAGACGTTGACTTTTTGAAGTTAAAATATGTCTTTTTAAAACACAATCTCTACAATGTAAATGGAAAGAAGAAATGATAAAAAGAACTAAATGTTATTTGTGACAATAATCAGGTTTACCTAGAAGAATAGAGAAGATTTATTTCCCTCCTTTACTTACAGAGGTGGGGCACCATGAGTATGGCTCTCATAGACTCCACTGAGGTTGTACTGTTTTTTTGTTGGCTTTTTCTCTTCTATTTTTTGTTACAATGACTAACTCTCTATGGAAAGGGGTAGTAAGGATATATTTGGAAAATAAAGAAAAAACCAGTTATCAATCAAAAAAAATTTTTTTTTAAAGTATCCTGAGTCCTAGGATGAAAAGAGACTGTTATCACTGCTGAAAATGAGGTATCTAAGGGACTCCATAATAAATACCCCAAATGTCACAGACTTACCACACATCACCTGAGTGGATTAGGACTCAGATTCTCAGTCCATGGATTTCCTTTATAGACAATGAATCACACACACACACACACACACACACACACACACACACACACACACTGAGTGACTCAATTTCTCATAGCCACAAGTGACCAGTCCAAATTCTAAAGTGGACAAATTTTGCATTCATTTGTCCCTTTAGTATCCTTCTTTCTCCCTAATTCTATAGGACCTTACCAGATGCTACTTCCTATGCCTACTGTGGTCTCCTGGGTAGTACCTTTCCCTATCTTTTTCTCTACATCAAAACTGGCCTGTGTTCCATCTCTCTAGAATTATGTTCTTTGGTGATAACAAGCTAATCTAAGGAGCTAATTCATGTTAAGGAGGACAAGGGCTTATATGGTTCCCTCCCTAGGCAATAAATTATCATTTTAACAAAAGACATCTCCTAAAAACACTACCTCAATTCAGGAGTTGATAACCTTTTTTGAGTCATGGTCCCCTTAGGCAATCTGGTAAAACCATAGACCCTCCTCAGAATAACGTTTTTACATGAATAAAATAAAATAGATAAGCTTATAAAGGAAACTGATTGTCTTGAAATATAGACGCAATTTTTTTCCCAACCAAATTTACAGACCCCTCCCCTCGAAATCAATGCATGGACTTGTTAGGGATCAGTGGATCTTAAGGTTAAAAAGGCCCTGCTTTAATCCAAAAGATTAAATGGTAGAAATTTTCATCATCCTACAAAGCCTTGAAGAAAGATATCCTTGTGCTTGGGAGGTGAGGGGATCTTCCTAGTAACCTCAAATCACATCACATAGGCAGTTATTCCACCTATACCTAGGGACTTCCCCATCTCCAGCCCTCCCCATTTCCCTCTACCTAGAGACTGATGAGTCCACTTTTCTCTTTCTCATCTTACAGAGAATTGCCTCCTCAGAGCTGGCCCCTGGCCTCCAATATTTTGGCTGTAGCATCCATGGGCAGCTGGACCTCAACGAAGATGGACTCATTGACTTGGCAGTGGGATCCCTTGGTGGTGCTGTGATCTTATGGTGGGTCATCCCCACTTTTCAAGGCTTCTGGCTTCATCTGAAGACTCTGCAAGGCTTGGATGTGGCAGGAGAGGGGGCAGAATAGAAAGGAACGGGCTTCACCTAGATTTCTTGAGAGCAGGGAGCTAGCCACTGACATTCATTCATTCAAAAAATATGTATTAAGTGCCATAGCATCTTGCATATTAATATTATTATTGATTGATATTGTTAATATTGGTAATATTAATATCAATTAGTTAATATTATTAATATATAAGATACTATGCCAAATTCTAAGGAAGACATCAAGATTTAAAAAGGCATGGTCCCTATTCTCAGGGGATGTATAATCTAGTAGGAAAAAAGATGTACAGAAAAAAATTTGAAAATAAGACATAAATTATGTTGTACCCTTAAGGTACTCTCAAATATGATAGGTACAAGTCTTCTTCATGCATAGTAAGCAGCTTGTGTTCAGCACTCTCTCTCTTTCTCTCTCTCTCTCTTTCTCTTCTCTTTCTCTCTGTCTTTCTCTCTCTGTTTTCTCTCTCTCTCCCTCTTTCTCTCTCTCTCTCTCTCTCTCTCTCTCTCTCACATACACACACACACACACACACACACACACACACATCTATAAGCAATATAGTGAATTGGAAAGAGTGTGGGTCTTGAAATTAGATACCCTGCATTTGAATCCTCTCTTGAGGTCACTTGAATATGACCTTGAAAAAGTTGCTTAACCTCTCTGGGCCTCAGTTTCCTCATCATTAAAATGATGGAGTTGGACTATATGACCTCTGAAGATTCTTCTAACTCTATAATCATATGACCTCATAATCTACAGGTAGATCATGAAAAATAAGTTGTCGTGAACATGACGTTTCTGAGTTAGTTCCCTGATGCATCCCCAGGCCAGCTTCTTCAAGATCTGGGGAGACACTCAAACCTCAATATAATTTCTGCTCCCTCCTAACTCCGTCTCCTTGACCACAGCATCCCCACAGACATGACCAATGGGCTACAGCACTCTCTTCTCCACCCCTTCTCTCCAGGTCCCGAAGTGTGGTCCAGATCAATGCCAGCATCCACTTTGAACCATCCAAGATCAACATTTTCCACAAGGATTGTAAACGTAATGGCAAGGATTCAACCTGCATGGTGGCCTTCCTCTGCTTCCTGCCCATCTTCCTGTCCCCTCATTTCCAAACTGCAACTGTAGGTGAGCCCCTTTTACTTTTTCCCCTTCCTCCTCTCTTCCCCTTCTATTTCTACTGAAATGTTGTGTTCTGTTTAAATATGTTATAGAAGCTACACTCTCCCACAGACTGGTGCTTTTTTCCCCCTAATTCCAAATCCTTTCGGAAACCAATGGTTTTGCACATGCTCAGGAGAAAGATCAGGAATTACCAGATGGACTGAGAGCAATCCCAAAGGGCGAAGAAATCAGGTCAGGTCAGGATAGGCAGATGAGGAATCCAGGGAGACCAGGCTAAAGTTAGGAAGTTGGTAGCTCTCAGAGCTTTAGGAAACAGGGCATCTGGAAAAAAGGAAAAGAGCCGTCAGGTCTCCGTTGCCAGGAGGTCAAGCAAATGAAGCTAGCGGTAATAATAAATACTTATATAGTAACTACTATCACTGGGCATTTCGCTAAATACTTTACAATTATTACTTCATTCGATTCTCATAATATCCCTGGAGGCAGGTCTTAACCCTGTTTTATAGAAGAGGAAATTGAGGCAAAGAGAGATCAAGTGACTTTCCCAGGATCACACAGCTAATACGTATCTGAGGATGGGTATGCCCTGGGACCTTCCTGATCCCAGGTTATCCATTCACTGCACTACCCAGCTATCAGAAAATATAAATTAATGTGAGTTTCCAGTAATCCAATAATCTGACTTTGATCTACTTGAATCAAGGAGATTCCCGTGCTACTTGAATCTAATGACAGAGATGGGTACATGAGATGAGAAGAGAAATAGCCTTTGATATAAAGGGAAGCAGATTTTTTTGCAAATGCTTTTGATTCAAACCTGCCTAGGGATCCCAGTATCTCAGATAAGAACTCGACAAGTCAATAAAAATTCAGGGTGAATTAGGAAAGTTTGTGACAACTGAAGCTTGGAGTAACAACCAGTGTTGGACAAAGTAGTGATTAAAAACTGTTATAAATTAGTGAATAAGGCACCCATTTGTACCTAGGGGTTGACATTTTTTTTTTGTTCTAAATTCTGAGTAGCCTTTTAGATACAGTAACTGGTGAATAGTAATTGTTGATGCATGGCTATTCACATGAAGTCCCATTTTTTAATAGGAAAAATATAATTGAGAAAGACATGCTATAGTCTTTGGTTCAGTTAAATTTTAAGACCATATGGCCATCTCTGGAACCTTCTGGTGGCAGCCTTTCCAATATGGAGATATAATACATTAAAAAAATAGTTTGTAAAGGGATACCATGATAGTATCTTCCTTACAAGTTTCTTTCCGCTCATTTCTTCCTCTCTCCTTTTCTCACTTTCCCCTTCTTCCTTTCCTGTTCTCCTCTTCTCCCCCATCCTCTCCACCTTTTCCTCTTTCTTCTTTCCATGCTCCTTCCCCTGGTCTCCCATCCTTTTTTCCTTTATTCTATCCTCAATCCCTTCCCATTTTTATAGGTACTCCTATTCAGTCTAGAGTGAGAGGGAAGTGTCCATTCTTCTCCAGTGAGTCTGAAAAGGTTTCACTGAGGAAATTGCATTTTTAAAAGCTATTTAAATGATGGGAAGCAATCCACTTGGCATCCCCATGTGGTTCTGCCTTCTTCCGACTTTGTGCACCTCCACTTTCTCCAGGCATCAAGTACAATGCCACTATTGATGAGCGGAGATACACGCCACGAGCCCACCTGGATGAGAATGCAGACAAATACACACACAGGACAGCTCTGCTCTCTGCTAGCCAAGAGTACTGTGACCGCATCAGCTTCCATGTTTTGGTAAGCCTGACCCTGGGGTCAGTTTGTTCCAAAGTACTTACCATGATTGATGAGGGGTAGGTGACCTGTCCCAAGAGCCACAGCAGGGCTCTCTTTCTTGAGGTGGGACAGTTCAGCCAGTATAATAATGTAGATGGCTCTAGCTTGGGTCTATTCCAGGGCATATCTTCATAGATCTTAGAGTCCTCTGAGACCGTCTGGTCCAAGGCTTCTTAACCATTTTTGTATTCTTGTCCTCTGGGACCCTTTCTCAGAATAATGTTTTTAAATGAATAGGAATGGAAAGGAAACCAAATATATTGAACTAGTTAGACTATATATGTATATATATATATATATATATATATATATATATATATATATATATATATATATATATATATATATTTGTGTATGCATACGTACATATATTTAAAGTTCATGGACCCCTCCTCACAAGTTGTAGCCTAGCCCATTATTTTCGTTTCAATTCCATTCAATTCAATAAACATTTAATTAAGTTCCTGCTAGATGCCAGTCACAGTGCTAGGTGCTGGGGACATAAAAACAAAAGCAAAAACAAAAAAAAAGTCCCTGCCCTTAAGGAGATTACCTTCTCTTGAAGCATTCTCAGTGTCTCAGAATTATAAAAGAGCAACTGAACATCTCCTCCATCTCATAGCCAACCAAAAATCCCTTTTACAATATTGCCAAAGAATGGCCATACAATCTTAGTTTGAAAGCCTCCTGAGGCACCTCACTGCACTTTGGACAACCCAGATTTTTAGTTTAAATCCGTTTTCCTTTTCTTTCTCCTCCCCTCAAACCAATTTCCACCCACTGCTCTTAGTTCTGCTCTCTGGAGTCAAGCAGAATGTCCTAGCCCTCCTACATACACACACACACACACACACACACACACACACACACACACACACATCTTCATATATTCTCTAAACCCTGGTCACTGACCTCTGAAAATATTCCTCCCACCTTCCTGAAATGCCTGTGATCCTAAAACATGGCACTCAGAACTAGATACAATGCTCCAGGTACAATCTGATCAAAGCAAGACAGGATGGTTCGAAGACCTCACTCATTTTCTTTATCACTGGTGTCAAATTCAAATAAAAACAGCCTTCCAGTTGTAAGGATCTATGCAGATGCACATGGACTTGGAAAACCACATATTAACATTATCTACACTCTACTGCATTTTTATCTTGTTAAATATTTCTCCATTACATGTTAACCTGCCTCTAGTGTTTTCAGGAGTGCTGGGAGAGATGCTAACATCTCTGTGCCATGCATTCTGAATCCTAAAAGTAGTCATTAGCTTTTGGGGGCTGCTTTGTCGCTATTTATTCGTTCTTATTGTGGTCATTGCAGTTCATCCTTCATTTTAAAACAGGACCGATGATATCAGGAGGAAGATGTCTGTTATTTTGAGCTCGGAGACTGCTTCATTCTTCAAATCTTTTTTCCACACCATTCCTTACTACCCACTCTGTCCATGTCCCATCGTATCTCAGGTCCATCACCAGGTCTTTCCCCTGCTCAAATACATTCTATTTCCTCCCTATTGCCTCAAAGTCCTCTACAGTCTGGCTCCAACCTAGTTTTCCAATCTTACACTTCCCCTCACATCCAAATTCAACTATGTTAGGTGCTCCCTGCACTTGACCTTCCACTTTCCATCTCCACACCTTCTCACAGGATTTTCATGCCTAGGATACATTCCCTCCTCTCTTCCCTTAAGCCTCATTCTCTATAGAGCCTTCCTTGGTGCCTGTCTCGCTCCCCAAATTACCTTGTATTTACTTGCTTATGTATAAGTTACACAGGGTGTCCCAGAAATCTTAATGCAATTTTAGCTTAAGACTGCATTGATTTTTAGATCACCTGGTGTTCTTTGTTGTTGTGGCTGGTAAGTCATTTCAGTCATGTCCAACTCTTTGAAACCCCATTTTGGGGATTTTCTTGGCAAAGATACTGGAATGGTTCACCATTTCCTTCACCAGCTCATTTTACAGATGAGGAAACTGAGGTAAACAGGGTTAAGGGACACAGAGCTACCAAGTGTCTGAGGCCAGATTTGAACTCTGGTCTTCCTGACTCCAGACCAGACAGAATGCAAATTCTTTTAGGGTTGGGACACAACGCAAGTGTCAGACTCAAAAAGTGCCAGCTCAAAAATGGAGCAGGAACCAGATTAAAAGTTAATGGGAAATGTTTGACAAAATAAATACAAACACATTACAACACAGATAATGGAAATGTGGGGTTTTTTCTAAATTAGTCTGTGACCTGCAAGGATCAGTTTCTATTGAAGTTTGACACTTACTCATCTAAATGATCTCTAAGATCCCCAATGGAATTGATGTTCATGATAAATCCCTGTCATCCAAACTCACTGGCAGTCATATCATTTATATTACTCATATTCACCAGATATCTGCAGCTCAATCCTCAGTACCCAGTCCCTCCTCCTGTACCCTGAGGTGCTCTTTTCTCATTGGGGCCCCCTAGAGAGGTCAGAATTTTGACATTCAAATATACAGTATCTGATCAGCCTCTCACAAATATCGTGCCCCTAAACTGCATGGGAGTGTGCTAGAACCCAGAACCCAGCAAAGCCTCTCTGGCTTGATGCAAAGGCTCAGCCTTATGCTGGCCATGCTCCTTCACATCAAAATCCAATTTCTTTCTCTCTGTGTATACAAAGGCTTTTAGTCTTCTAACCTCCCAGACATGCCTTTATTTAGCAAACTGACTCAATAACACTATTCATTCTCTGTCTCTGTTTCTGTCTGTATGTGTCTCTCTGTGTATCTCTGTCTCTGTCTATCTTTCTCTTTCCCCTCCCTTTCTCTCTCTTCTCTGTCTCTCCCCCTTCTCTATTTCTTCCTCTCAGTGCAATAGACCTTTTCCTCCTAGGCCTCTTTCAAAGTAATCTAGGCTTCAGTTGTCAGTGACCCCAGATGCTTACAGTGGCTTACAGTGACCATTTGCTTCTCACTCCTGCTTCTTCCCCAGGATACAGCCGACTATGTTAAACCAGTGACATTCTCGGTCGAGTTTGCCTTGGAAGATCCTGACGATGGACCCATCCTGGATGATGGCTGGCCTACCACACTCAGAGTCTCAGTAAGTCACAACCAGCAGGACGGGGGACTAGGACACCATTCCTTCTGTCTGCCTATTCAACAAAGAACCAGGACCAGAGCATTTACAGTGCAAAGAATTAATATACTGAGCACTATCATTTTCTTCCTCTCCAAATAACGTATTCCTACAGTACCACCTTCTTCCTTCCTCTGACCCATCCTGACCCTCTTGCAACCTACCTACAACCTAGTCTGGCAGGCAGACTCTTGGAAGTTCCTTGGAACAAAGGACCTAGTCTTCTTCAGCATCATCCACAGCATGGATGGTGCTGGACACACAATAGGGTCTCAAATTAATATGTGGGTTACAGAATCTTCCCAATGGAAGTAACCTTGGAAGTCATCTACTTCAACACTTCATTCTGCAAATTAAGGAACTAAGGTCCAGAGAACTTAAGAAATTTGCCCAAGTTTATGGAAGGAATTAGTAGCCAGGCCTTCTGATTACTGACTGATGAAATCCCTGAGACTTCAGCCTACACATTTTCCCAAGCTTCCCAGTGTGCAAAGGTCACCCTCTTTATTAGTGTTCTCTATAATCTTTTTCTTTCATTCTCTGACTCTCAGAATACTTCTCTCCCTATAGCCAGCTAACTCAAAAACCCTCAAGATACTGAGGCCCCCAAAAACTCCTCCCAGAGAGAACAGACATGAGGCAATGTGGCCAGTGCACAGTGGTCAAGTCCATCTTGAACAGTTTCTAAGCACCTACTGTATGTTGATCCTCTTACAGGCAGACAGTCAACAAATGATAATGAAGTGTTTATTTTGTGCTAGACACTATACTAAGTATGAGGGTATAAATAAAAAAAAGATAGCTCTTGCCCTCTAGAACCTTACATTCAAATGGGAGAAGGCAAAATACAAAAGGGGATGAGAAAAGGATGAGAAATAAAGGAACAGTGGTAAAGCCCAGGAAAGTCGGAAGCATAGCCTAGAGGGAGATGAAGCCTGGCTATCACCAAAATAGAAGGCCTGAGGAAAGAAATGTCAGCAATGGAAGGACGCAACCAGCATGATAGAAGGAGGCTCCAAAGTGAGATGGCCCCAGATTCGTTGGGAGGAGGAGCCATCATGGTAGAGGGAAGTTCCAGAATTCATAATATTGAATTCCAGGAAAGTCAAAGGCAAAGCCAGGAGAGAAATCAAGTATGGCTAATGTGGGCCTATCCCCAAAATGGAAGCCCAGAAATAGGAATGTGGTGGTAAATGTTTAACAACTAGAAGAAAAAAAAAGTGTAGCTTATGAAACACTTTTTAAAATATGCATTATTCTAGAAAGTTAACAAAATAATAAACCCACCTTGATTTGCAACAATCATCCATTTCCAATATATAAATACAGTGAGATTTTAACAATTTACTCTAGCACGTTCAAGCTGACTCCCGCACACCCCTACCCAGGACGGAGGTGCCAGGGTAAGAAGACCCCAGGTATTAAGAGATGTTCTAGAGAGAAGACAGGTAACTGAGGCATGGCGGTCCAGAAGCATAGCAAGGAGGGAAAGGAAGGCCAGTGAGTTCGACTACAATCTCTGTCAAAATTCTCAAGCCTAGTTTGGAGATGGTAATTAAGAAGAGAGATGGAAGCCTGGAACCAGGCAAGACAAAAGTGAATACTCACCTGTCAGAGGCCAGCCAGGGGAGATCAGTAAAACTGGTACTATTGACCAAAAGAACAAAGTCTAACTAAGGGATGGAATTTCCACACAGGAAAAGAAGCAAAGATACATATGCCAAACAACATATTAGCTTTTGATAATCAATGCAACACCTAATTAATTGAATTATAAGCTATTCTATATCAGTTTTCCAGATAATTGAAAATGTACCTCTTGATACATCAAAATCTGGATGGAAAGCTTTCTAAATTGTATCATACACACATATACGTATATAGTCTTACCTATGTACATACACATGTTTTATATTTCATTTTCTCTTTTTAAAATTTCATTTATTTTGTTTTTAAATCACCTTTATTTGCAAATACATCCCTTCATTCTATTCCGCAGAGAGTTACCTCTTGTAATAAAGAATTTTCTTAAATGGCAGTTCATCAAAACTAGCCAACATATTAACCAAGTATGACAGCATATGAGATCTTTCACACTCATCGCCTCTCAACCCTACAAAGAAAGGAGGGAGGTACATGGTCCCCTCTCTTCTTCAAAGCTATTTAGTTATAATCACAGAGTGCTCATTTCCATTTCTTCTGGTTGCTGTTATTTCGACTTACATCCCTATAATCATTGTCTATATATGTTTGCTCAGTTCTGCTTACTTCACTTTGTATCAACTCATTTAGGTGTCAGTATTCTGTCCAAATCCATCATTTCTTATGGTACAATATGTCTATCCTCTAAAACGAAATATTCTGAAAACAATTTAATCCTATCACCCATGGTGATAACCCAGGGTCATCATTATGGACATCTCCATCTCCATGGGTTTTTAAGGTGTGACGGACTGTTTGCCTTTCTGCTAAGACATTCCAGACAGCTATACTTGGTGCCCATTGTCTCTTTCCCATGCTATCAGATATCAATTAGCATTACTGTTACTATGGCTACCCTCTAGCAGATTGCCCCTCCCTTCTGAGGTGTCGCCTCTATTCTATTGTATACTAAGCAATCAGATTTCTAGGTTTGGTTGTAATTTTGTGTAAATTAAGAGTAAAAAGACTCTGAATGAAGATCTGAAGGGCCACTTCAGGAGGGATCTAGGCACATATTAATGGGAGAGACCACAAGACGACTCCAAAGCCCAGTCCACAAACTTTGTCACATCTCTCTGGTCCTTTATTTTCGCTACATCCCAAATAATGATAGTCGTACAGTAAAGTGAACCCTTAAAGCAAATGACTTTATTATGAATAATTAGAGTAAATGATTTCATTATTATTATAGCTGTTAAAGAGAACAGCATAGAACGGACTGAGCCATACGGTCTCAAAATTTAGGATGCTTAAAGAACTTACATTGGGAGCCTGCTTTTGAAGGCGACAGGAAAGCTCCTTCAAGAAAAGTCTGGGCAAAAGCATAAAGGTAGGAAAAAGAAAATGGTACCTGGGAAACTAGCAGCAAATTAATAGAAAACATGTCAAGTAGTGCTAAGAGAGGAAAGTACTGAAAAGAATGTATGTGTATCAAAGGCAAGGTCTGGAGCTGGTGAGAGGACCTGAAGACCAGGTAAGGAAATTAAATGAATGAAGTATGAGTTATGGACAAGGGGAGCTGCCCCACTGTTCCCTTACCTATGTCATGCTCTTCTCCTGACCCAGGTACCCTTCTGGAATGGGTGCAATGAGGATGAAAACTGTGTGCCTGACTTGGTCCTAGATGCCCAGAGCGACATTCCCACTGCCATGTGAGTACATCACCAGAACAGAACTTTCTGGGGCTTTCACAATTTCTGCCAGCCACTTAGGGGCCCTCCTCATAGGCGGAACTCATCTTCCTCCTCCACCTATTCATTCTTTCATTCATTCATATATTTGTTTGTTTTTCAGCAAGTCATTAGACTTGTTGAATGTCTACGGCATGCCCAGTCATAGGACCATAGCTTTCTAGCTGAAAGGGATCTTAAAGATCAAGTCCAACCCATTTATTTTAGAGATAAGGAAACTGAGGCTCAGAAATGGAAAGTAACTTGACCTGTCACATAGCTGGTAAGTACCTGAGAGCAGGTGCATAGCTAGAGCACAATCTAGCTGAAGAGATGAAATAGTCGTGATGCTATTTTGACAATGTGGGTTGCCGGGAAGTGTAGTTTTTCCAGCTGGAAGGAGAGAGAAAAAGGCTCATTGGTGATGGGAGCTTCATAGGAGGATGCCATGTCCCTTGTGGCTCACCTCTCTCACAACCCTTCAGTTTCTCCTTCCACATGGGAAAACTATACTTCCCAGAAACCCCTTGTGCCAATATGGAGTTACAGGTAAGTAACAATAAAAGAGGTGTTTGTGTCCAGTGCATGGTATGAATGCTAAATGCTATAGGACTCAAAGGAGGGAAAAGTCACTGAAGTAACTAGAGAAGGCTAATGGATGGCCATGAGCTGGACCTTGAAGGATGGACTCTACCTCTTCTTTCTCCTCTTCTTCTCTCTCTCTTTTCCCTCAACAATCAAGGAATCATTCTCACCCAGTGGCTCCTGGCCAGGCAGGAAAAATGGAATACCTCCAACAGAGTTGTGGTGTTCCTCCCACAATGGTGACTAAGAGGGAGGAACCACATATGTGCCTTTCCACTAGGCAGATTTACTAAAGCCAAGCTACCGAGGGAGACTTCCTCACAACCCACCGCTACTAATCCCTTCAGACTCTCTCCTCTAGATCATTTCCTGAGCTAGAAGCCCCCACCCACCCACACTTCATCCTCTACCCAGCACTCTGATGCTTTGGTTTTCTTGCAGGGAGTATTGCAGCAGAGTCCTGAGAAAGACCCAACCAGAGTGCTCTTCCTACACCCTGTCCTTTGATACATCCATTTTCATCATAGAGAGCACCCGGCGGCGTGTGGCAGTGGAGGCTACCCTGGAGAACAGGGGAGAGAATGCTTATAATACAATTCTAAATATTTCATACTCAAGAAACCTGCAGTTTGCAAGCTTGATTCAAAAGGTAAGCCCTTGACCTCATCCTCAAACCTGGGGAACTACAGAAGGCAAGAGAGTCAAGTGTCTGCCCTGGGGCAATATTCAGGGACCCACTTTCATCCATAGGTATATAAGAATGTAAATAATAATAAGCAATAACAATAACATAATACAATTGTATACTATACTAATAAATAATATGTATTTATATAATGCTTAAGTATTGCAAAGCACTTGATGTATATTTTGTAATATACATTATCATATATATCTCATTAAGAGACAGCATGGAGAAAGAGCCAAGAGTCTGAATCCTTCCTTGGAAGAGAGCTGGGCAGTGTTAAGCAGTGCAGAAGGACCCATAAAGGTTTAACCCCAAGGCCTACACCTACCACTCTTGCTAAAGAATTGGCGGTCCCCACCCCGACAAAAAAAAGACCTGTAACCAATGAAGCAGCCATTACTCCATAATCTCTCACCAACACGTGACAGAGTGAGACCACAGAGTATGGACCAGGCATTGCAGCCTTCCTTCTTTCTGACCCCTCATTAGACCCCCTGTTTTTAGCCCCAGACTTTCAGGTACTCCTTGAATAGGGACTGGCCTCAGTGGCCACAGCCAGACTACTGTGTCTTTCCCCTTAGGCTCCTGGCATTCTAGTGCATCAGGATTAAGTAAATCTCTTCCTAGACAAGGCACCAACCCTAAAATACAAGCATGCCAGCCTAACAGGCAGTTGTGGTGGGGCAGAGGCACTTAATGACCTCCCAAGCTCCCTGCCCACCTGAGGATTCTGGGATTGTTTGAGGTACCCCAGACTTTCCTGGCTCCTGTTCAAAACAAAACCATTTTTCCTGGGGTAAGAGCCCCCCATAGAGTTCTGTTTCTACAGCACAAAAGACCCTTTAGAACTAAGCAAGGGTGAAGAGAAGTGAGAAACATGTTATACAGATCAGCCAATGTCTCCAGGCACAGAACAGGCTGTTTGTAGAGGCCGGAAATTTCCTCAGCAGCACATTTAAGAGATCAAATCTCTCAAGGGTGGGGAGATTGAGGGGACTGAGTTTCAGTTAAAGTAGGATTTTCACATCTAAGTTGTTATTCACCCACAAATATAGTGACTTCTAATGAAAAATTACCCCTCTCAGATACAATTTTAATATTAGTCTACATTACACATGTTCATGCACATGAATATGTATATACATGTAAACACAAAATGCCCATGTATATATATATATGTACATATATATACCTTGCATGTGGTTGTATGGATGCTGGTATGCACCCAAACAATTATGTAAAATGCTCTGTGTGTCATAAATGTAGTCTATTATTACTATTGCATGGACTCCCATAGCCCTCACTAGAATGCACCAAATTATCAGGGTGGGCTACATATCTATGCAAAATTCTATTTCTGAAGCAGTCTGAGTCAGAGGCCATTACACCATCCACATCAGTCCTAGGTACCTGGGTAAGGCAGGGAGCACCACCCAAATAGGTTGGAAACTTCTACAAGGCGATTCCCCAGAAGGCTGCCTCCTCCCAGCAGCCAGTGAGTCAGACAGTCAGTCCCTAGAGCAGATGCCAAGGGGTCATGGGGCCCAGTAAAGAAAACTGGATTAGGAGTCAGTCTGGGTTTGAATTTCAAGCATTTCCACTTGCTCCCTGAGTGAATTTAGGCAAGACCCTTAGCCTTTCTGGGTCTCAGTTTTCTTATCTATAAAATGAAGGAGTTGGAGTAGATAACTTCTAAAACCATTTCCAGTTCAAAATCTGTAGAACTTTCAGGAAAAAGGCACATTATTGCTGAGTGTTAGCAAGCAAGAGCTGAAGATGTGAGCAATAAAAGGCATGTAGCATGTTGGGCAAAGCCTTCGGTTTTTTTGACACAACTTTAACACTAGTCTGTATCATACATGTTTGCACACATGCATATATTTCTACATATGCCATTGAACCCACAGTTTTTTTCCTTAGGTCTTCTCTTGACACCCTGCTAACAATGATTGTAACCCAGCTTTTGCACTTCTGACATCCCTGTTCTGGTTGTCTCTCTGATGTAGCTCTGTCTTTTACAACTCCCAGGATGCTGGGGTTTTTTAAATAATAGTTTGTTATTTTATTTTTCAAGTAACAAGTTTTGTTTCTTAATCTGTTCCTCCTCGTACCCCTACATACACTGAGCAAAAAAAAATCAACTGAAAAATTAATCTCTCCATACCTCCCTCATAGTGAGCAAACAAAATTTTTAACCTGAGAAACATATCTACATCACCTGGCAAAATAAGTTCCCACATTAGCCTCATCCAAGACTATATGTCTCTTTCAGGATTCTAAGTTTATTACTTCTCTGTTAGGAGGTGAGAGGCATGTTTCACCATCACTCTTTTCAACTCATGGTTTAGCACTGTGTGTTGACCAGAGCTCTGAAGTCTTTGAAAGTTCATTTCTCCATAATGTTCATTGGACAAACTGCTGTAACCCTGCTCAGTTTACTCTGCATCAGGTGATACAGGTCTTTCCAGCTTCCTCTAAAATTGTCTATTTTATCATTTCTTATGGAACAATAATATTCCATTGCACTCATATACCACAATCTGCTTACCTATTCCCTGAAAGGAATTCCCTAAAAATTCCCTGAAAAACCCCTTTGGTTTCCTTTTTTTTTTGACTAGTGGAAAAAGAGCTGCTATAAACATTTTTGTTCATATAGAATAGATTCTTTCCCTCTTTATTTGATGTCTTCGAGGTATAGGCCTAGTAGTGGTAGGTCAAAGCTGAGTCAAAGGGAAGACACAGCACCATAAGTCTGTGCATAATTCCAAACTGCTTTCCAGAATGGATGAACCAGTTCACAGCCCCACCAAGCATGTACTAATATGCCTGTTTTCCCACAGCCCCTCCATCATTTGCCATTTCTGTCAGTCTGATAGGTTTGAGGTGGAACCTCCCAAGTATAACTCCTGTTTTTGACTTCACCTCAATGCTCTGGCCTCTGCTTTGTCTTTGCCCCTAGTACTGGTATTCAACTTCCTTTCCCGTACTGCAAACAGCTGTTAACTATCACCTGGCTGAATTTGGACATTACTAAAACACCAAGAACAAAACACAGATCTGGCCGCTCCTGGCCTTGGGCGCTTGACTTCCTGCCCAGTGGTGGTGGTGGGAATTCAAGGATCATAAGAGCTCATAGTCTGCTGGGGGATGAAGTCTCTGACCTCAGGAACTTCCAATCTGCTAGGTGTCAAGTCCTTTCCCCATGCAGTGGGAGGTCAGAAAGAAATTTGACAGCTGTGGTAATCCCAGCCCCCAGATGCTGTGTGTGGGATGAGAAGAAATGTAAATGTAAATTGTATATAAATTGTGCTGGCAACTGGGGATCTAAAGCCATGAAAGGAGGGGAGCCTGACACAGAGAGAATGACAAGAAGAAACAGGTGAGAATTCAGCAGTCAAGAAGTCAAGAAACTAGAAGTCATCCAGGAGTCCCCAGGGTTCAGGGAAGGGCTGTGCTGGCAATATTTAATAACCAGCTCTCAAAAAGAAAAATGTACACATGACACACTTTTAAAGTGCAACCTGGATTGTTAACATTTTCTTCACCACTTGCTTAAGTCCAATCAACAAATAATAAAACCCTCATTTGTAGCATTTAGCTATTTCTGAGGAATAAGCGCTCATGCTGAAACTTCTATCAGCTGCATCCAGCTGACCCCTGATTCAAGGTTCTAACAAGGAAAGAGATGCTTGACTCACTGTGGCTTCCTTTTGCTAGCAGATTGGGGTGGGGGGGCACTAGTCACACACCTCATCCTCTCTCCACCTGCCTCCTCCTCACCCCTCCATAGCTTGAGATCTGGGCCCAGCAGACCCTGGGGGACTCTAAACCCCCGTCTCTGGGAGCTTCTGGTCTGATGAGAATACAAAGTCCCCAGCCTCAGAGCATTCAGTCTGCTAGGGAGACTAAGGCCCCATTCTCAGGGACCTCTAGTCTAATGGGGTAAGGCAGAACACACATCCAAATGATCTAAAAATCAGTTTATGCACCAAGAAGTACAATTAAATCCCCAAGTGTTCAAAAGTCACAGATTGAAAGCCCCGTTGGGACCAGTAGAACATGACTCCTTTGTATGAAGCTATTTTTGGTAAAATTCTTACATTTCCAGCTTTAAAGAGCTGAGAGGGAAAAGCCTGAAAATTAGCTGCGGTCCTCAACCACATGGCTAGTGACTTCATAAGCAGTACGGTGATAAGGCAACAATAGCTAACCGTTACATGACATTTTAAGGTTTGCAAAGCACTTTCCAGATATCCTCTCATTTTATCTTCATAACAACCCTGGGACATAGAATTACTATTGTCCCTATCTTACAGATGAGGAAACTGAATCAGGCAGCAGCAAAGTGCCTCATGATTCGAACTCAGGTCTTCCTGATTCCCAGACTGGCACTCTACCCACTTAACCCTAGAATGCTTTCTCTTCTTTCCCTTAACCCCAACTTTTAGCCCAGACCCAGTACAGGTGGGTTTCAGGCCCCGGCCATATGGAAAGTAAAAAAGCAGCAGAAAGGAGGAAGAAGAAGTAGTTTGGGGGAACTGACAAATCAGAACCTCAGCAAATATTTTAGTTGACTATGAGACCATCTTGGGGCTCAACCTGTGCCATCTTGAGTACCATATACTGCCAGGGTTTATCATCTCATTCAACCTCCTCACTTTATAGAGGAGGAAACTAAGGCAAAGAAAATTAAATGACTTGCCCAAGACAACTTACCCAGACCTCTTGAATTCCTGGCCAGTCCTCTTTCTACTGAGGCGGCTGAATGAAGTCATGGATAGAGTGCTGGGCTTAGAATTCAGAAGACATGAGTTCAAATCCCACCTCAGACACTTAATAGCTATGTGATTCTGGGCAAAAAAACAACTTCTGTCTGCCTCAATTTCCTCAGCAGTAAAATGGTGAGAGCACCTGCTTCACAGAGATACTGTGAGGGTAAATGAGATACTTGTAAAGTGCCTGGCACATAGTAGGTGCTTAATAAATGCTTGTTCTTTTCCTTCTTGCTGTACCACACCTATTAGATTCTTAATAAGCCTTTCCCATGACAATAAGCCTTACACAGAGAGTCACTACTCCTTTGGGGTAACCCAGGAAGTTTGTCATCAAGAGACATCCACCTGTCAGGAATCTGATTAGCTCTTGAATTTATCAACTTCCGCTTGACAGGTGCCACCCTTCTTTGCCCCCCAGGCAAAGAACTGGGATCAGTAGATGCCCATTGACTAGATACTTTCCATATGACTGGGGCCTGAAACCCACCTGTACTGGTGACCTGAAAACACCTAAACTTCATGTTGGTTCAAAATGTTATCTATCATCCAGTAAGCACAGAAATTCTTACAAAGAGCAAGCAAGGAAATGAGTTAAGGTTTTCCCTCTACTCCTTCTGGATTAAAGATGAGAAAGTGCTCTAAATGTTAGAAAAACCACAATAAGGAAGAATAGGGAGGCTTATCCCTTGGCCATAAGTGCTGGTCCTAGCTCCATTATTTCTGGTTCTTTATTCTTGTCAATCTGCCTTCTCATTCTCAAACGGCCTCCTACACAGACCACATTTTATGTCTCTCTAGATGTCTCCCTTGGCAATCTCCCACATCCTCAAAGACCAAGCCCCCACCCAGGTCAAAATAGAATCAAGTAACTTGGCTTGCCAGTTCCTCAGAGGTTACAGGCACTTAGGTTTCTCCACTCTCTACCCTGTCTCATCCCCTAAAGCCCATCAGCCATGCGGGGTAGAATGGCTCTCATCCCAGGGTTCCATCCACTTCAGGGATTCAGCCCCAGGCTGGGAAAGGGTAAAATGACTAAGATTGGTGTTTGATTCTTTACTCCCTGCTCCCCTACCCCACAGGATGACTCGGATGGCAGCATTGAGTGCATAAACGAGGACAGGAGGATCCATAGGAAAGTCTGCAATGTCAGCTACCCATTTTTTAAAGCAAAAGCCAAGGTAAGAAGCTTGGGGAGGGCAAGGCAGAAGGAGGGAGCATAGGAAGTGGGGGAAGAGTGGACCACCAAAGATATGAGGGAGGAAGGGCTGCTTTGAAGGTACTGGAACATCTTTCTTATCATTAGATCATGTAAGCACATTTCAAATGACCAAAGAAGTATCAGGCTCAGTTTACCTCCTCAGAGTAGTTGGACAGTCAGTCCAAAATCACCTACTAAGTTCCAAGCATTGTGCAAAGCACTGGAAATACAACACACACACACACACACACACACACACACACACACACACACACACACACAAGCAGACAACAGTCCCTAACTTTAAGGAGTTCACATTCTAATGGGGGAGACATGGGAGACAACATGAAAATGGCTACGTACAAACAAGATATATACTGGATGAATATATTATCTGCAGAGAGAAGACTAGTCCCTTGGGTCAGAGGATCCTGTGCTCAGACCACTGCTACTCTGTCCATCTCCACAACAGGACAATGTCCCCTCATACACAAGCCTCTCCATCCTCAGAGGGGAAATTCCTTTTCATCCCCAACTCCAATTACTCCCACCCTTCTTTGCCTGGTGGAAATAAACTCACTTTTCTCATCTCTGGTCTTGTTGATATGGTTCTGTGAAGGCAGCAAGACTTGGGAAGGAATCAACCAAATCTCAAAAGACCAATTAATAGACTACATAGTACAAAATCTATTATTCTTAAATCAGCCCCTATGTCTCCCAATCCCCTCCCCAAACTGCATGCTTGCCCATGGAAGACCCTTGGGGAGGCTTACTAACACTTCCAGACCCCCCTGGGCACCTCCTGGGAAGACAGCATGATGGGCCCAGGGGTAGAACAGAATATTTCATTAACCCAAATGAATGAGTTATGCATGGAATAAGAAAGAGAAGGAAGAAGGAGGAAGGAAACAACTTGGACACAAAATACTACCTTATAAAACAGAGCCAGGAGGAAAATAAATTACAGCTGTCTGAACTGTGTGCATTAGAGGGTGGAGAAGAGGGATAAAGGAACTTCAGAGGGAGAGAAGCCAGCAGAGGAGAAGGCATTTGTCATCTAGGCATAGGATCAGGGGTAGGAAGCCTGGGGAATTTTCAATGGAACTATTGGAGAAAATGGAGCTGGGAGCCAGGGTCATAATATATAACTCAGCAGCCCATATCTTCACCAAATCCTAAAACAGCTATTTAGGGTCAGGGTGGAGGAGGCGGAGAGGGTTAGAAAGAAGATGGAGTGGAATTATCAGTAGGTTTTCTGAAGTCTGGGGCAGCTAGGTGGTATAAGTAGTGAGAGTCATAAAGACGTGAGTTCAAATCCAGTCTCAGACACTTACTACTGTGTGACCCTGGGCAAGTCAGGCCCTAAGTTTCCTCCTTTCCAAAGTGAAAAGAGTTGGACTAAATGATCTCTAAGGCCCTTCCAGGTCTACATTCTATGATCTGTAAGGGACTTCACCTTGAAGGGCTTCTGTTTCTTCCTCTATAAAATGAGGAAGGGTAGAGGAGATAATTTCTCAGGTTTTTCTAGCTCTAAAATCCTATGAGTCTATGATCATTCCCCTATCCCAACCCTCATGAAACCCACACAGATACATTCCAAAGCTGATTTTTCTCCTTGTTTCTCTCTGCTCTTAAAAGGAGGGAGAAGAGTCAAGAAAGCTCCCCTCTCAGTAGCTGTTTTCCTTGGCTCCTAAGAACCATACTGGCAGCCTCCCAAAAGTCCATTATCTCTCCTCATCCAGCACATTCCCAGCCGGCTGGGATGCACTGCTGGGACACCAGGACAAGGGTTAGACCCCGCCCCTATCTGAGGGAAAACTCCATCCTCTATCCGGATGGAGCATGATGGTCACATCTCTACTGCGCCCGAGGGCCTCAGGGATCCCTGGGTTCCTAATAGGTTTGCTCTGATTGGTACTTTTCCCCTTTTTCCAGGGAGCTTTCCGCCTGGATTTCGAGTTCAGCAAGTCGGTTTTTCTTCAGAATATGGAGATCCTGCTGACAGTTGGCAGGTCAGGGGGCCATGCTCTGCTTGTCCTAAGCTCTTCCTACTAACTCCAGGTCTCCAGCACTCTTCACAAATTTGCCTACTCTCACTCGATATTCCACGTGGTAGGCGAGGTGCACTCATAACACAACAATGCATCACTTCCAGAGTGCTTACCTCAACAAGCAAGCTCTTTAGGGAGATAGTATGAGTACTACTGTCTTCATATTCTAGGTGAGGACACTCAGGTTCAGAGAAGTTCAGGCCATGCTATTAGTAAATGGAAAAGCTGAAACCTGAACCCAGATCTGTCTCTTTCTACTGCACCACACTGCCCAGAAAAGACATCTTTCTGTCAACCCAGAGACTTGACTATCCTCTAGGGGAGGCAAGACAGACAGAGATGTAAGCCCCCCAAAAAATGTACCATGACAATCACAAAAGGAGTGTAATATTCTGGAAAACGTTTAACAACCAGCTCTCTGTGGACACACTCTAATCTACAGACAAGGTTTATTAATCAAGCCCCGCTCTTAGGCTCACAATGAAAATTTAATACTCCACCTCTTGGGAGCGAATTCAAGCTGCCTCCAGGACACCCCTGAAAAAGGAGTGCTGAGTAATAGACATTATGGGACTGCACTAAGCTAAGCCAAAAAAGACTTGCCTAGAAGAATATGAGTTTCATGTTCTCCATCAATGAAATCCAAAAAATCCACTAACCAATATATAACTAAGGGAACAAGATTTGCCACTGTATGTTCTATGAGTGTTTTCTTATTATTACAGTAAGAGCCTGATATAAAGCTGATTGATGTCAGTGGGGTAATACAGGTGTGTGTGTGTGTGTGTGTGTGTGTGTGTGTGTGTGCATGTGTGTGTGCTCTTACTTTCCAGTCTGACTTTTCCCAAGTAACTAACTAGTTACAGAGACCATGAATCTCTCTTAAGTAACAAATTGGCTTTTCTTAGAAAAATATTAGCTAATATTTACATAGTGTTCTAAGGTTTACCAAGTGCTTTATATGTATTATCTCAGATACAATACCCCTCTTAAAGGAAGGGAAAAGTCTTTCTGTGCTAGGGATAATTAAGAAGTTGTGATATTCCTAGAGACTTTCCCACCAATCTGTAATTTAATTTGCAAAATCAAAACAAAACACTCCATACAGATTTGGTGTCAAAGGTGGAGGAGCCACATAACAGCATGTTGAGTTCATGTCTGTAGTTAAGACAAATTAATTATTACATGGAATTTCTACTTGACACTGAGGCCAAGTTATAAATGATTTATGTATGATTTTAAGCATTCCTGATCACTGGTGGAGAGAAAGGGAGCAAAACAGTTAAGTTCCCTTATGAGAAATGCATTTCTAAAGTGATTTCTGCCTCTGGGTGTATATCCAAGTTATGGCCAAACACAGATGAAAGCCCACAGTAAAAAAGAAAAATTAGCCTATTCATTAATGAAATTAATTATCAGATTATCTCTGAACTTAGGTTGTCCTGGCTAATTTTTTTGGTTTGAGGTTTGTTTTGCTTGGTTGGTTGAATGGTTGGTGTTGCTGTTTGTTTTTTTTTTTTTTGAAGGGGTAATGTTTTGGGGGAAGAGAAAGTTTACCTTTATCAATTCCCAAGAGACATTAAACTACGTATTTGAATTCTCACAAATATTTTTGAATTTCACGGAAGTTTAGCTAAGTTCTTAGGTACTGACCCCTGAAAAGAAGCTAATGAATGAGTTACTTTCAAAATAGAAATGCAGTTATAAATGCTGACTCAACGATTTCCTAGGTTTTTTTTCCCCTGCTGTTGCCAGATCCTACTGTTTGTCCTTAAGCCATGGAGATGACTCGTCACTGTAATTTTTTTGGATGCTTCTTCTTGGCATAGAAGTAAACTTGGTCTCTCAAAGGATCTACCAGTAGAGAGCCAGCACTGGTAAAGCCTACTTAGCCAGAGTGGCTTTGAGCATGGACTTATCATCTGAGGACCACTTCAGCAAAGTTCAGAGATTGGTCACTGGAAAGCTAGCCCACCAAGCCATAAGGTTCTGGGTTTTTAACCACAGCAACTCAGGAAATCATCTCCTGAGATGTTGTTGTTATTAATGTATTCATCCTTCGTTGCAGAAGAAGACCATGACATCAGAGAAATGATGACATGACTTGCACTTGACTTTATTTTGAGTGAGGGAGATTTAAGAAGAGTTTTGAAGGAAACTCCCATAAATATCCATTATGGGTCTTTTGAAACACTTAAGTACACACACACATACACACATACACATATACATATACATATACATACACATATATGTGTGTATGTATGTATATATGATGATGATAGCAACTCATTTATAATAGCAATTGATGCATTTTTTTAAAAGTCCATTCATATACATATATTATCTTATTTGATTCGCCAGCATTTAGTAAGTACAGTGTTTGGCACATAGTGAGTGTTCAGCAAATGCTTTTTCATTCATTCATTCATTCATTCATCCAGCAATCCTTTGAGATAGGCAAAGCAGCAAGTATTGTACTGATGAGATCAGAGAAGTAAAAGAGGAATCTGTCTAAAATCACACAGCAAGTTAGGGAGAGAACCAGGTCTAGAACCCAGATGTCATCATTCTTCATCCAGTGATTTTTTTTTCATTACATTATGCTATCTCCATTTGTGTGGTTGTACGTGTAGGATATGATTGTGAAAGGGCTCTGGGCTTAGAGAGATGACAAATAGAAGAATTAGAGGAAAAGCAAGGTGACCTCTCCAAATGTCACAGCCTGAAAAGTCTGAGAAATACCACTCCAGCTATTTTCCTTCTTCCCAAAAGAACCAAACCAGCCCACTAAGGAAGAGATTATTCAAACTCATGGATACCAAGAAGTTCTTATTTTTGTTTGACCTCATTCTCTCCCACCACCCTAGAGAAGCTCAGACTGGCTCTCCCTGTGTGGAGAGGACATGTATTCTTGACTGTTGTTTTCTGTCTTCTGATCTCAGTGACAGTGAAGAGGAAGAAAGCACCAGAAAAGACAACACAGCTCTCCTGAATTTCCACCTTAAATACGAAGCGGACATCCTTTTCACCAGGTGTGGAACCATCCTCCCTCAGCTCCCAAAGCGGAGCAGCAGGCCAGCAGCTCACAGTTATGTCCCAGCCTGAAGAGACCCCTCATGGGATAACGTAGCAGAAGAGAATAAAGCTGAAGGGCTTAGGGCATTCTAACAGGAAAATAAGGAGTTAGAAACCCCAAGTCCATGTGGCAAGGTGAGGTACTGGAACATGGTATTTACACCATGGGGATTTACAAAGAAAGGAGGAGATATGGTCCCCTATTTGTGGCTCAGCTAATTAGATGGTAGCAACAGAATCCCTTCCCCTAGGAGCTCAGAGTCTAATAGAAAAGATAATGTTCCCATCCTCAGAGAACAAAGTCTGATTGGGGAAATAGGTCATGTACAATAGAAAAAAATATTTAACAATACAACAGCACTAAAATATTTAACAAAGTAACATTCAAATAAATACAAATTAACAGAGGATGAGCCAGTCTCTGAAGCATCCAAGGACTCAGGTTTCTTTTCTCCCACTCCCAGATCCTTGTCCTCAGTTCCCAATACCTTTTGGAGAAGTCCTAGCTAGATACCAGCCTGAGGTCCTGCACCTCTGTAATAGGATAGAAATAGATATAATATACTTAATGAACCCTAAGGAGGTCTGTCTGCATATCTCTCTATCTCTCTCTCTCTCTCCCTCCCTCTCTCTCTCTCTCATTCTCTTTATCTCTCTCATTCTCTCTCTGTCTCTCTGTCTCTTTGTCTCTGTCTCTGTGTCTCTTTTCTGTGTGTATGTATGTCTCTCTGTTTCTCTCTGTCTCTGTGTCTCTCTGTCTCTCTCTCTCTCTGTGTCTGTCTCTCCCTCTCTCTCCCTATCATGGGATGACCTGCCCTGACCCATTCTGATTAACAATTCTGTCCAACTTTCCTATAGAAGTTCCAGCCTGAGCCGCTATGAGGTCAAGTCCAACAGCTCTTTAGAGGGTTACAACAGCATTGGCCCTCCTTTCCAATGCACATTTACGGTAAGATTAGACAGGAACAAGGGAGAAGGGGAAGGATGTGAAGCTGGGGCTGCATCTCTGGAAGGGATGTCTGAAGTCTGAGCTAACACTGTCCTGGTACAGTGGTAAGACCACTGGCCTGGGATTCAGTAAACTGATGTTCTGATTTTATCTCTGTAAATGTGTGGCTTTGAGCAGGTTTACTTTACCACTGTGGACCTCAATTCCCCCAGAATAGAAAGATGTATTACTGTCCTACCAGCTGCAAAGGCCTGGTGTGAGGAAAGAATTTTTGTGAAAGTACTTTGGAAAAAAACACCAAGTGCTGTACCAAAATAATGCCTAAAGATATATTTGGATGATTCAGATGGAGTAATCATTTGGCTGTGGTTGTGATAATAGACCTTGGAGATCATTTAGTCTCTATTCATTCCAAGTGGGGAACTCAAGGCCTCAAGGCCACATGTGACTGTCTAGGTCCTCAAGTGCAGCCCTTTGACTAAACCATTTGAAATTTGAATTTGAAATTTGAAATCCTCAAATTTATTCTGTGAAGTTTGGATTCAGTCAAAGGGTCACACTTGAGGACCTAGAGGGCCATATGTGGCCTCGAGGCCACAGGTTCCCCACCCCATTCTATGCCCTAAGACCACAACAGCACAGTAACCAATGGATAACAATGCTAAGCACTGACATTTGTATAATCCTTTCAAGTCAGCAAAGAGCGGGGAGAAGCACCTGAGAGGGAGAGAATTGGGAACGAGAATTTTTTTTAATGAATGTTAATTTTTTTACATTTGGAAATATGTAATGCAATATATAAAACTACTCTAAAAATGAAAAAAAAAAGTCAGCCAAGCACATATATAATGCCTATAAGGCATTATCTCATTTGAGTTCTTGAGATTATAAGTATTACTATTTCCATTTTTCAAGTGAGGAAAATAAGACTCAGAAAGGTTCTGAGGTCACTCCCACAGGACACATGGCTCCCAAATATTAACAGTCAGGATTTAAGTTTCGGGGTTCCAATCCAGCAGCTCATCATCTACTAAGCTACACAGCCTCGAAAAACAAGATCAGAATCTCAGGGGGATATGATATGTCTACAAGTATGCGCCCCAAGAAACCCATACACACTTCTGAAATGTCACCAAAAGGCAATATTGTTGTCTCTCTCTACACCCAGCTAAAAACACTGTTGTATCTGAAAAATCCTCCAATAGCTAAGAAAGTAACTAGTGTTTCTCAGTTTCTCCATGTGCTTGGTGTTTAGAGACATCTTGTTTCTCTCTTTTGTTGAGTTTCTGTAAGCTCTCTTGAAAAGATCAACTGCTTTAATGGTTTAAGCAATCAGTCATATCAATCCAATCTCTTGATTGACTTTACTACTCTGTTAGGATTTTATACATCAGGTAATTTCAAAGCCTTGATTGCACACCTACTATGTGCCCAACCTGTACTGAGGCTTTTTAAAAGATGAAATACAAGAGAAAGAGAATTATAATAGCTGGTGCTCATGTAGCCCATCGAACAGCAATAGTGGAAACAAAGCTGGCCTGGAAGCCAAGAAGACATGAGTTCAAATGCTGCCTTGGATAGAATACTGGCTGTGTGACACTAGACAAGTCACTTAAACCTCTCAGTGCTCTAGGCAACGCACTAAACTAAACTCTTAAGTTTTGGAGAAAGTGCTAATTTCCCTTGGGAGAGTTTCCCCACCTGAGAGTTACCTATTCCAATCAAGTCACAAGGCCAGTCCCTATCTAGCCCTTTAGTTTACAAAGTGTTTTCTCATGCATTATCTCAGTTGAGCCTTACAAGAACCCTGTAAGATGAGTAGTGAATTATTCTTTTCATTTTACAGATGAAGAAACCGAGGCTTTTAAGTTATTTCCAAAATGGCACTGCTAGTAAATGACAGTCACACCCCCATTGATGCCTTCTGACTCCAAAGCCTCAAGTCTTCAAGTTACTTAGTCTAATTGGGAGGGGAGAGGGGAGGAAGTTCAACATACAGAAAACAAATAGAGGTATTAATGCTTAAATTTCTATGATGCTGACTCTAAATGAAATTGGGGTTCATAAGATCATAGACTTGGGGCTGGGACAGGACCTTAAAAGTTAGCTGATTTGCAGATAAGGAAACTCACAGAGGAAATAACTTATCCAAGGTCACATGGGGGCAGCGACAGAACTCAAGTCTAGGCCTATAAACTGGGGACTCTTTTCACTGTACAATTTCTCCCGGAGTTCTAAGGTGGGAAACCCATCTAGCTGGGGACAGGGGAAATAAGGGGAGATGAGGAAAGGGGCCCAGCTTTAAGACCTCAAAAGATCTAATCACTATGACTGTAAATGGTGATTGTTACTGGGTTTAAAAGGCAGTCTAGCACAGTAGATAGACTATTCAGAATCAGGAAAACCTGGGTTCAAGTCTTATCTCCAGGAAATACTGACTATGTGACCCTAGGCAAGTCACTTAATTTCTCAGTGCCCTTGAGGAACTCTTTCAGACTCTAAGTAAAAAAGCAGATCTGCATTAGCAAAGAAAGTTTCTCACCAGAACCTCCCTAAACCAACGAAATTATAGAAAATGCATGGATGAGTTCTAATACAGTTATCCCATGTTGTCCAATAATGTCATTGTTAGTAGCTGCACAACTTTTTTACTTGAGGGAAGGTGAAACAACACAATAGAAACTAAGGACGATGTCTCAGTGTCTAGACATTTTGGTCCTGTAATGCTTCCTAGACTGACATATCCCCATTGTTCCTTCAGGGATCCCCTCAACCCCCTGCCCCAGGGCTTAGTATGCTAATACCTTTTCCCTTTTTCTTCATAGATCCTAAACTTGGGATTTTTCCCAATAGATGGGGTCACAATTAAAATCACGGTCCCCATTGCCACAAGAGGAGGGAACCGCCTACTGATGCTGAGTGACTTCTTTGTGAATCAGGTAACGATCTGCCAGAAGCCCTCTCTGAGAGTCTAATGTGGACATAATACCTTTCCCTGAGCCACCAAGAACCTTGCCCAGGGAGTGAGGTCCCTGCTGCTCCCTTTCCCACTGTCTAGAGTGCTGATGTATGGGTCTCTTCCTGGGTTATTTCATAGAGTATCCCTCATCAAGGGATGATGTCTGATGAGCCTGATTGTAAGACTGTACTGTATCTGTTTTTATGTGTCTGTGTAGGAAAATAGAACATGCAGCATCATGGGGGACAATACTGACTACCGACAAGCTCCCACTGAGGAAGACCTGAGTCACTCACCACAGCTGGTAGGGACTCTCCCATGGAAAGAGGGGCAGAATGTAGCAGACACAACAGCTCTGGTTCCTGAGCATAAAAACTGTTTTTCTCGTAGTCAATAAGTACCAATTAAATGCCTAATAAGTCTCCATCCTTAAACTATATCCTATGGAGGGTATAAATAATAAATAGAGAGAGAGCACTGTGGGTCAGGGAAGTGAGGGAAAGATTTGTGGTAGTGACTGGATTTGGGTTGGGCTTAGGATAGGTTAGAGGTTAAAGGAATGAAGGGCAGGAAGAGTAAAAAAAGGGTAAAAAAAGAGATACATATGTATCTATATATAATATACGTATATATATCTCACATGTGCAAAGGGAATTCTGACTTCTGACCTTTGTAATATAAGCTAGATAGGAAATATATTATTAGTATATTTTCTAGGTAGGGAAACTGAGGCACAAACAGAGAATTTAAGTATGTATTATGCATAAAGGTACTAGGTCTACCACGGAAATTATAAAGTAGATCTCCCAACTCAAATATTTGTTCCTTTCTTAAGGCAGCAAGGATACAGTGAATAATGACCTGGCTTAAATAATGAACCTAGAGCTGTTGCTTAGCATCTCTGTGTCTCAGTTTCTTTCTCTGTAAATTTCAAATAATAATAGGAATTACCTCAAAGCATTTCTGTGGAATGAAATAATACACGTAAGACTTTTCAAACTTTTAAAGTGCTATATAAATGTTGGCTATCATTCCACTATGCCAAATACTACTAGTCTTGTCCAACCAGTAATGTAGACTCCTCCTCTAACACAGTCTTATGGGACCCATCAAACTTTACCACAAAAGCATCCACCTAGATTTAGGGCCAGCTTAATTTATGGCAAAGAGAGATCATAAGCTCCAAAATCTCTACTCTCTGATGTCCTGATTCAGTTTTCATGCCCTGAGATGGACTCCATCCCTGACTCTGGGGTTCTCAGATGTAGGAAGAGTCCTTAATCTTAATAATTGGGCTAGTCATTTCTCTTCCTGCTCTCAGGACCAGCATGGGAAAAAGTGACCTTACCTAGGCCTTGCACAGAGTAAGCTCCTAATAAACATTTGTGGAATTCAATTAAACTTGTCTCCCTTGGGTTCATCTTTTCTCAGAACCACAGCAATTCAGATGTGGTTTCAATCCAGTGCAACGTGAAGCTGGCCACCAACCAAGACATGAGTTTCCACCTGTGGGGGAATCTATGGCTGAAATCCCTCAAAGCAGTAAGTGGTCAAGTACCTCCCTGACTTTCATCCTTGGGCTCTCCTAATTCAGCTAAGAACGGAGAAGTCACAAGAACGTTCAGATCCCTCTCAGTTTCCCAAGAATAGAGGTTCTCTTTAAGTTCTCTATGGACTGGTTATCTAATTTGTGAGTTATTCTTAGCTAGTATTTCATCACAAACCAGCCTCCTCCAACCAACCCCCTTCACCAATTCTTCCTCCTTCCTCCCACACAATGACACTTAATTGAATATGTAGTCAACACTGTATTGTAGAATATGCAAACAACCCAATATCTGTGCTAAGCAACTTATCTTCTAACAAAGCCAACAAGATATAAATATAATAAAATGAAATATCAGTACAAAAGTCAGCACAAAGCAACGTTAAGTGCCAAGCAGGTGGTCCAAAAGGGAAATGCTATAGGAGGTCAGAGGAAGGAGCGCTCATCATAAAGTGGAATGTAAAACAAAACTTCATCAAACAGGTAAAATTGGCAGGATGTAATTAAGTAACTAGATATATATATATATGCTGCCTAGATAATTACAGAATGTCTTCAAAATAAATGGAAATCTTTTCTAGCTTATCCATTACTCTGGATTACATACTAAAGTGGTGTATGTCACTGAAGTCTGGCTGGCCTTAGATATGTTCTCCCTATTCTTGAGTCCCAATAATCTACTTTTTAATCCCTCATCCTCATTCAGTGGATAAGCTTCTATCCATTATAGTCTATCTAATATCACCAAGTTCTCCTAGCTAAAAAATAAATGCCCTTATATGTGGAATTCAGGGCAGGAGATAGAGACCTACAGATCAAATGGAAGTGGGCAGGGGTAAGGGAGCTGGGGGAGAGTCCCAGTGAATGATAGGTGGCCAAAGAGAGAGTTGGGAAAATGTGGAGTGAATACAAGGGCTGTAGAGTTCCTTGTCACATTTCACCCCAAGAAGAGGTACCAAGTTTAATTATTGACCTGGGGCATAATATCCCTGATACCTAAGTCATAGAATATTAAAAGCAGGTTTTAGATAACATTTACTGGTGGAAAAACTGAGGCCCAGAAAAGACTCACTCAAAGTACACCAGATCAATTAGTGCCTTGGAAAGAACACTGAACTAGGAGTCACAGGACCTGGATTCTCCTTGAGTGAACTTGTACAAGTAGTGACTTAATTTCTAACAGGACCTTCACTTTTTCATCTGTGTGTAACCATCATTACACAGCAGCAAAATGTGAAATAGAAAGATTCACCTAGCTGACCTTGAAGGTCCCTTCCCCATCTCAGTCTATGATCCCAGATCTGTCATTCTCTCCCTTAGTGTTATTAAAGAAATCAAGCTCCCGTTGATGCTTTACACCCATTATTTGGATCAAAATGGCAAATATCAAGCACCCACTCTATGCCAAGCATTGTCCTGGCCACTGTAGTAAACCAACCTGAAAGCCCTTCATCTTGGGTGACTGAGAAAAATGTTGACTCTGGGCCTTTCCGTGGGTCACAACTGGGAAAGGCAGGCATGGCTGGGAACCACTGGTGACCATTCAAGTGAAAAAAGAGGAAGGGGAGAATGAAGCAAGCAGAAAACAAACAACAACAAACACAGTTCCCCCAATATAACTCTATACTGGGGGAACATAACACTAGTAGGCACCAAAACTCAAGGTAAACTAGAGGGCACCAAAGGATCCTTGGCAAAATATACATCTCTTCTCTTATCTATCAGCTACAAAAGCAAATACCATGGATTACTAGTCCCCATCACTCTACTATGTGGCACTATTTTCTAATAATACCTCATGTGAGGGTTTTGGTGTCTTGTATCAAAACATGTATTTATTTTTGAAAGAGAGGAATAGGGAAGTAGCCAGAATATTGGGGGGATCTGTATCTGGCCTCCTGGGACACAGAGGTGAGTTGGGGGTAGAAGCCTCTCTGTCCAATGCCAGACAACATCTCTCTCTCTGGGCAGCTCAAGTTCAAGTCTTTGAAAATCAAAGTCAATGCAGCATTACAGCGTCCGTTCCAGAGTCCCTTCATCTTCCAGGAAGAAGACCCCAGCAGGCAGGTGAGCTTTCAAGGGAAGAGGGAGTAGGGAAGGACTCACTGGGAGGGAAAAGTGGCAGAATAAGAACTGGGAGCTCGCTGAGAAGTGGTCCTGATCCATGCCCTGCCGCAGGCTGGCCTACTCTATCTCAGAAGGTAAGGCCAAAGGGACAAGGGCCCACAAGGGACAAGGGCCCACAAGGTCAGAACTAGCCTCCCCTTCTGTATCCCCACCCCCACTCCCTGGGAAAGGCCAGGAAGGCAGGGTCATCTCTTAAAAGCAAATTTTTTTTGCTTTGCATTGCAGGTTTTACAAACCTTAAAGCACTCTATAAACTATTTTATTATTTCTTTTCTCTATTTCTCTGGTTCTGTCTAGATGATCAGTTTTCTATTAATTGGTGAAATAAGAAAATTCATTCAGAATGTCCAGCAAAAAGTCAACGAGGGTGGCCTCCTAACTCACCCTGCCCCTCACCCTATAAAATGAAATGAAAACTTAAATTCATAAATTATTGGCAGGTTGATCGTTTGTAGTGGAATGTTTAGAGGGAGTGATGAATCATTGTTTGGGAGGGTAAATCCTCATGCATTCAGCAAGGTACAAAGGTCTGCCTGAGCACTTGTATAAGGGGATTATATTGTGAAGAGGAGGAGAAAGAGAAGGAGAAGGAAGAGGAGGAGGAGGATACAAAGAGCTTGAACAGAAATCTGTCCCGTCTGCTGAGTCCCACCCTCAGGCTTCTGGCATATTGGCACTTAAAAAAGAGAGACAAACCAAGAGAAGGGGCTGCCTCCAGAACCTGGTCACTTGAAGACCATGGAGTTCTGCTGCCCCCTGCTGGCTTTACTTAGGAAGTAAGGTTCTAAACCCCAGCTCATCAGCCACTCCCAGAGTAGAAAACATTTTTTTACAATGAAGCGGGACTTTTTTAATCATGTGTTTAGTGATCATCTCCTTTTCTCTCAAGGAGGTATGGGTGTCAGGGGGTGGGGTAGAGGATAAGACTTTCTGGACACTTCGTCTTTCAGAAACTCAATCAAAATTCTCAATCGTGTACTACTCACAATAGAGGATACATCTTACAAGGGTTCTACCTCAATTCCAGTCTAAGTTAGGATATGAGTAGAAAAAGAGTTCATGAAAACTCTAAGTTCTAGTTGTACATATAGCAACACACATTTAGAACTGAAAGGATCTTAGAAGTCATGTGATCTAACTCCCTCAATTTACAGATGAGGAAACTGGGGGCCAAAGAGGTTAAATGACTTGCCCAAAGTAATCCCAGCTCTGCTGGGAAATAGCAGACTCCAACTCCAGGGTTCCGTCTACTATACCAGTCTGTCATAAATGCCAAGAGTTCAGGGGTAGTAAACATCACCACCTCTGAAGATGATGAGGAGGATGGCAGATAACTTAATGAAGAAAATAAGACTTAAATGAGCTTTGAGGGGTAGGTAGTATTCAGACAGGTGAAGAGGCACACATAAACTGAATGTAGGAGAGTTAGGATGGACACCACAATAAAAATGAGAAACCAAAATTACTAGGTTAATTGAATTGCGACCTTTAGAGCCAGTTCTCGAAAAAAATTGTGCTGTTTTCTGTTCCTCCACTGCCCTTTCCAGACCCCATCCTACCTGGTGACCTTGGACCTCAAAGTTCTAAAAATCAAAGGATAAGAAAGTTATTTTAGGGGTAAGGCAGCTTTATCAATGACACCCCCTCCCAATTCACATATACCTCCCATTTGACAAGGATAGCCTAGAAAAGAGTCCTGAATAATAGATAGCCATGGATAGATATTGCCAACCTACAGAGAACCTCTTTCTGGATGGTACTGATCCATGGAGACTTGAGGGACTGGGTTCCCTATTGGTTGGGCCAAATGCAGGAAGAGTTGGGCTCTGGCCATGCTAGTCTTTCCAGTATTTTCCATTAGGATAAGGACCAAATCTCATACCCCATCAGACTGGAGCTCCACAAGGGCAGAAGCCATGTCTAAGTAGGACTGTTTTGGCAATATTCAGTCAATGGTGCTTCTTGGCTATTGTCTCTTTCAGATCATATTTGAAATCTCCAAGCCGGAGGATTCTCGGATTCCAATCTGGATCATCATTGGAAGCACATTGGGAGGCCTCTTGCTCCTTGCTCTGCTGGTCCTAGCACTCTGGAAGGTGAGGGCCTCAGCTATGGGCAGATACTGAGGTGGCACAGACTAATGATCAAAGAAGATGGGGAGCTAGGGAGCCTGGGCATTTCACCCTCATCAGCTCCCCAAGATCTAAACAAGTTCCCGACTTCTTGAGCACTTCCTCCCAGGGAACTGAGGTTAGACCTTCCACCCCTTCTCCATAAAACCTATTACCTAGGCTCTTGAGTTGAAGATCCTATGCGCTTCTAACCATGACAGAATTGTAGAGCATCAAGAAATCTTAAGGAGACCAACCTCAACCCCCTCATTCTACAGAGGAGAAAACAGAGAAGTAAAAGGACAAGCCCAAAACCACAAAACTGGAGTAAGAACAGGGACTATAGCCCACATTTCTTACATCTTAATTGCATATGCATCTTTTAAATTCAATTCACTAAATATTACGGGCATTAATGTCAATCTAAGAGATTTGCTCCTCCTTTAATGGACTCTTTAATGAAAATTTTAAGTAGATCAAGTTTTTCTTTAGTGCCCTTTCATTTTCTGTTTCACACACACACACACTCACTCACTCACTCACTCAATGCTCTTGAACTGTTTCCCAGCTGCCCAAGAATCCTCTGTCATAGCCCACTCACCGCCCCCTCCTTCCTATGGTGGTTCTTCCCACCTTACCCCACATCAAAATTCAGTAAACCTGTGTCCCAGTGCTTGAGAAATGGGAGAAAAGTCATCGGGTAAACTAATTCACACCAAATTATTATTCCTCCCCAAGGGATATTTGAATTTTAACTATGCCTTCAATGCTTTAAACAAGTATAGTGAGGGAGAAGTGAAATGGTAAACATTTTAGGTATTGTAACAAGGCCAATGAATGAAGCAGTGGTTTGGGAGAGAAACCCCTTTTTAGGCTCCTGAAATTATACATAGACATCTGCTTCATACTACCAGTGTTTCGGGTTGGCCCTGCCTCCAACCACACTGATCCTTTCTATTTATCACCATTACCATCCCCCCCAACACACCACACACACACACACACACACACACACACACACTGCCACACCACCTCCCCCACCACCATCACCACTCCAAGGTATTCCTGTTCTCCAAAGTTAATTTGTTGCCTAAATGAAGTTCCTTCATCAATAATAATCCCTTACAATTCTATTACTGCACTTCCACATATATTGTTACATTAGATCCTCACAACACCACTGTCAGACTAGATAGGGTATTATAATCTTTACTTTACAGATAAAGAATCTGTCTTAAAGAGATTAAGGGACTTGATCAAAGTCACATAACTAGCCAGTAATAGGTCCATGACTAGAAGCCTAGTCTTCCAACTCCAAGGATTCAGAGGTGATAGGAGGTGAAGGGAGAGGGAAGAAGGGAGGAGAGGTAGAAACACATCAATATTAATTCCTGTCAAACTGCTTACAATATCATTTGAGAACATAGCAAATACAAACCAAGATATAATTATCACTTTGTACATTCAACTAAAGGAGAATCTGAAAGGGACTAACATTGTGGGCAAGAAGCTTCCTGGAAGATATGAGGTGAATGGGGCTTTGAAGGATAGCAAAAATGTGAAGGGGTTAAAGTGATGGAGTCTGGGCCAACATCTGAAGGGAAAGGAGACTATATCTTGCCTATGGTTAATGAAGAGGGGGGTGGTGTTGTTCCCTTTTAATACCCACAGCTCGGATTCTTTAAAAGTTCCAGTCGAGAGAGGAAAACAGAACAGGAACCCAATGCCAAAGTGCTGGAATGAGGCTCCATGAGAGTGTGATTCGATGGGGACAAGACCAGGGTGCACTTGTGTCTGCAGCCTGCCCATCTGACCATCTCTGGACCAAGTAGACAAGAGAAGAGGCATCCCTTTTCAAATGATGTCATCTCAAAGCATAAATTCCCAGGGTGGCTGCAGTCCTGCTTTCCCCAGAAAGGTACTTCAAACTGGTTTTTAAACAACGCTGCTCTACCTGAGCCCTGGCAGTTGAGCGCACACACACACACACGCACACACACACACACACACACACGCACACACACACACACATACACACACACACACACATATATACACAGCTCCTGCCTGGCTTATCCAAAGACCCAGCTCTGTCTTCTCAGTGTCTCAATTTAGAGATGCTTTGAGGGGGCATACCTTTCCCAAGGTTCAAGGATGCAAGCAATTCTTCATCATCATCATCATCATCATCATCAGATGAAACCTGGGGAAGAAGACTCTAATGGCCACTGTTCGTGCTCCATCCCCAACACTAGGCTCTTCGGAAATATGAGCAGTGTTGTAGAAGGCGTTAAAATCTGGTGTGTTCACCATCTCCTACCCCCCTGAAATTCTGCTTAATGACCATCAATCATCCCACCTATCCTGCCAGCTCCTGATTTTTCCACCCTTGGACAATGGCAGGTGGAAGACATCGTGACATTCCTCCCTACCTCTGCCAGATTAGCCCAGAGCCAAGGGAAGTCCTACACCCCAGGGAACAAGGTTTTGCTTTCTACCCCTATCAATTATGGGATGTGGAGACTTGGACAGGGAGGGATTTATGTCAGCAGCCTCAGCAATCAGAGAGGCAGGCTAAATATAAACACACACACTCACACATACACAAACACACTTCCCTCGTTACTCCCAGCTACTGTTAAAGTTGCTTTAGTTTCTCAGTACCTCAGAGGGAAGAGTTTGGAGGATGCAAAACATGGTGCTATGAAATCTACATTTCTGGTTTTCCTACTGACAGCCTACAGGAAGAAGGTATTCGAGTTGGTTGCTGGGGAGGAGTCAAACCCCAAACTCTGCTTTACGTACACAGCAGTATTCATTCATTTGGCAACACATCCATTCACTACAGCCAAGCTTCTCTTCTCTACCTTCTCTACCAAAGCTCTAGGAGGATTCCATTCATGCACGGCCCTGCCAATCCCAAAGATAAACCCAGTGGTCTAAGAGAGAAGAGTTTTAGCTGAGGTATTTTGATTCATCATCTTCTGAATGCACTGAATAAAATTATCACATTAAGCACCTTAATGTAGAGAGTTCAGTGTCCAACTTTATATTCAGGAAATATCTACATTTGAGACATTATGAAAAAACCAGTTTGAAGCATCTTCTACAAACTGTGTGACTTCGTAAGTGTGTGTGCAAGGGAAACTGACAGGTGTGTACTGGCTGAGTCCACCACAAGGCCACTGAGCCAGAAGCCACCAAGGCCAACAGGTGTAGGCCTTCTTTGTGCAAAATGGAATTATTTATGCCTTTTGAACTTATTTTTGATGGGAACAGGGGGATGTTGGGGAACCAAGAGCATCTATCCACCTGTTTGCATAGTACAATCTTTACTGTCTTAAATATTTTTGAGAATTAAAAATATAATGTTTAAGATACCAATAGTTTTGATCTAATATCCTGTGGTCAAGGTTCTTTCTGTTAGGATGACCTTGACTCTATCTGTTATTTTTCCCCCTATAGGAGAGAAGGCCAAAAAAGGGCTGTCAATTTCCTTACCTTTAACAAAGCCACAGAATCTCAGAACTGGATGGCTGCTCGACAGTCATCTGTCTAGTTCTCATTCCACAGATTATATCACAAAATTTAGAGCTGCTTTGCCCATTGTCAGCTCTGTACTCCAGTAAGAACCAAGATGGCAAGGGGACTTTAAAGCCAAGCCACATAAGAATCAACTTAGAAAACAGGAGAGACTTAGCATGAAAAAAGTTTTAGGGGACTGGATCAGATGGTTTCTGAGATCCCTTCCGACTTCCAATGTCTGTGTAGGGTAACATTTTAGTTATTTCCTAATGTTGAAAAGATAATGCAGAATAAAGATTAAACAGTTTTTCTTGGTCTCAAAAGATAGCACCCATCTTCAAAAGAAAGTATTTCTTTTGCACTTACTTGCATTATAAGAAGTCATCAAATCAGAGCACTAGAAAAAACCATGAGATCATATGGTCCAAACTTGGCCTTCAAGAACTAGTGAACATTTACACTCTCCAGTATGGAGACCTATAAAAGGGATCAAACTACTTCATTTTAGCTATGATATTTCAACACAATTTCATGCTAGGACTTTGGTTAAAGAAGAATATGAAAATGATTAGCTTTGTCTCACCATCTGTGTCCCAGCCATACTCCTTCCCAAACATCCAAAAATTGGCATTTCATATCATACACAACAGAGCCTGAAATCCCTCCTATGGCTGTGCAAAAGTAAGTATCTGTAGCTCTAAAGGCTTTCTCAGTGATCAATATGAATAGCCAGGATGTAAGGAGACCGCTTCCAAAGAAAATTCCCTACATGATATCAAAATAACTTCCAACATAAACAAATAATATAGTTGTTCCCATGGGAGAAAAAAAAAGCAATCTGACCAAATTTTGTAGATAATTTAAACTAGTTATTCTGGCAGGTCTGTAGAGAATGAAGAGTCCAAGTGTTTCAAACATAAAAGTCAACGCCTGTAACAATTTCAAGAGCCAATGTGAAGTTTTGTTGTTGTTGTTGTAGTTGGACAAGAATCCTGTGAACATAAATATTCCTCAGAACAAGTAGGCTAAAGGCTCAGGCTGGGAAGAATATTTTGTTACATAGGCTTTTTGTCTGGGATAAATAAGGACTCAACCTGGCACTCTTAACTGTTTCCCCAAATAAGCTGGTACAGCACATTAGGGGTGATTTATGATTGGCCCAGAACTCTGGAACTAAGTGAGATATTTTGATTTCAGCTAAACCCCATGGATATTGATTCAGTTTGCAGCTATGTATAACAAGTTTAGCACGCATGGTATGGATATGTTTGGGATGGGATTTCTTGTGAAAGCCAAAAGGCAATCAAACGTCATTTTTCGATATAAACCAATTATAGTCTTGACATCTAAGCTATATTACCATTACTGAATTCGTCCTCTGTTAAAGTTTAGCCTTTGTTCTCCCCACCAACATAGTGCTAACAAAATGATTCAATTCTTCATTTAGTTTCTCCCAACTTTAACTTCAATAATTTTGTTCACATTACTATTTGTCCTTTGTAGACCTCATTTTACACAACACAACAGTGCCATCCTGAAAAATTGTATATAAATTTAATTCCATTTCACACACAGTAACAGATATTTAATGAGTTCCTTATAGTAATTTTTTTATAAAGTGAATAATCTGCACACACACACACACACACACACACACACACACACACACACACACATCCCCCAGTTTCTAAGCAATCTGTTTATTTTAAGTACAATTCTCTTGACACAGAGAAGGTTGTCTTTGTGATATCCTGCTCAACATGTATTCTAAGACCTCCCAGGGCAACTAGAGTTCAACCCCACATATGAGAATGCTTGATTTGATTCATTATGCTATCTAATCTACTGTGTTGATTTGTTTAATTGTTAAGATGGGGAGGGGGGTGAACTATGTGATTGCACTGCTCCAATAGCAATCAACTCTAGTTGCACTATACTTGAGAAGGGAATTTTCCAGACAGGTAGCACCCACCCTACTCCACCAGCTTTAGAACTGCTCAGGTCTTCAGGAACAGTTCTTTTTAAGATAGGAGTCTAATAATTTGATAAACACTGCTGAAGGAGAATGAATAATGTCTATAAGTTACTTTCAGTAGACAGGATTTAATTAAACAGAGTTCACTATTGCTCTAACCAAGCCTTCCAAAGTTCAGGATCATCAATGCAAAAGACAGAAAGTTTGACTTTCTTCAATATTTTGAGGCAGGAAAAGTACACACAAACTGAGGTACAGAGAAAGAATCATAACCATATAGATGATACACATATTTACCTCTCACTATTATCATAAATAATAAATCAGCAAACCATTCTTCCATTCTTAAATGGCAACCATGTTAGAAAGTTAGAGGAGAAACTAAGAGCCAAATCAAAGATTAAATATCTGGTAATAGGACTAGCTGGAACACAGCCCCATAGCTGATGTCATTGACATGTAGTCTTATCTTCTAACGTGCTCTGGTTCAGACTAGATAGTTTGGACTCTAACATTTTCTCCAATTCCAGAATATTTTTCAGGAAAAAAGGAGCAGTGCAACAAATATTGCCTACATAGAATTATCTTCTAATGGATAGTAAGTTGTTCCCCAAATGTAACCCTTCTTTGACTAGTATCCCCCATGGAGACAAACTGTGACCAATCTGGTACTTGAAAAATGCCTTCATGTCACCATCTCCACCTTAATTAAAGCAGTGTGTAACAGTCTCATCTAGTTTAGATTGTTGAGGTGAAATGGAGAAGCACAGAAGCTATGAACATAGATAAATTTTTAGAAAGTCATTAATATGCTATACAAATGTAAAGTACTGGTGTTATATATAACTACCTTTCTCACTGGGTTTATTTTGATATCTTATGATGGTGTGAGTAACCCAGGATGCTTGAAAGTAGAGCAAGGAAGTCATATTTGAAGACAGAGGGCTTATATTCAATTCCTGGTTCTGTTACTTGTTACCTGACTTCAGATAAATTACTTCACCTCTGTAGGTCTCACTTCCTCATTCTTAAAATGAAGAGGTTGAATCGGATATCCTCTGATGAACTTCCAGATCTAAATCTTTGATCCTACAAAGGCTCTGCCTTTAAAGGCAGAACATAAGCTTTGGCAAATCTTACAGAACTATAGAAGCCTCAAGTATATAGGATATAAGCATTGTCTGAGGAACAATGTAGTTCGTTTCAGAAAGGCTCATCACTAGGCAATGAAGTTTTTGATGGAGGAAAAAAATTACATTTTTTTAAAAGTACTAAATTGAAGAACAACTTCTCCATTGGGGAATGTGAACTTTTATTCTCCTATTTCTGAACTCAGTCATCGACTCATAAAGACTTAAGGCATTGTGATCTATGCCGGTGGAGTAGACAAACTGATGAAATCAGACATTTTAGAGTACATAAACATCTTATATATAGGGGACAGGAGATCTTACAGATCTATAAATAACAGATGATGTATTAAGGGGAGAGCTTTGAGGAATTGGCAATGTTTAGTTTGAAGAAAAGCTGATTTAAAGGTGGGGGACAGCATTACTTTCCTCAAGAATCTGAAGTGCTGTCATGTGGAAGAGAAATTAAACTTGTCCTATTTGGCCCCAAACGGCAAAATCAAGACAAATGAGTAGAAACTGCAAAGAGTCTAATTTATGTGTAATGTCATGAAAAACTTCCTAACAATCACAGCTGCCCCAAAGAAGAATGAGTGGCTCAGGAGGTAGTGAGGGGGTTTCCCAACTTCACAGAATCTTCAAGGAAAGGTTAGATGACCATGGTTAAGTATGTTAGGGGGGTCTTTTCAGATATGGGTTTGACTAAATAACTTCTGAGATCCCTTACAACTGTGAGATTCTGAGATACTTTCTAGAAACAAGGGAAATCAAGCCCAAAAATTCAGAGCTGCAAAAAGTCACTTGCTCAACTCCCCAAACTCATTCCCAACACTTATGTGTGTTTGTCCTTCGTTGCCGAAGACCATGCCATCAGAGAAATGATGACATGACTTGCACGTGACTTTGTTTTGATCGAGGGAGGGCTGTGCAGCTCAGCAACCTCTCTTCTCCTCCAGAGCCATCTGAATCCAGTGACCATATTCATCAGGATGACTGGAGATGACCCAGGATGAGGCAATTGGGGTTAAGTGACTTGTCCAAGGTCACACAGCTAGTGAGTGTCAAGTGTCTGAGGTGAGATTTGAACTCAAGTCCTCCCGACTCCTGCACTGGTGCTCTATCCCCTGCACCACCACCTAGCTAACCCCCACCCCCAACATATATACGTATAACCTGTTCCTCTCATATCAGAAGGGTCAGCTGTAGTACACAAAAGACATTGCCCTATACAGATGTAAAAGCAGGATGCTGCCCCAATCTATGTCCAAAAGCACTGGGGTACAATCCTCCCTAATCTCTGATCAGTCAGTAACACAAGTTGCATGCCATGAAAATGCCATGAAAACTGTACTCAGAGGAAGTTGGCTTATTTATATTCTCTTTCTAGTATAATGATTCAATACAAACCATCACCTCTGCTGTACTAGGCACTACATGGCCAGGCTTCTTTCTCCCTAAGTACACTCAACCCTGACACAAGGTAGGCCTTTGTGCTAAGTGAATACAATCACTAATATTGAATGATCCCTTATTTCTAACCAATAGACTGGCTAGCATAGTGTATTTTCACTTCTGCCTATAATACTGGCAGTTCTCTCTTGTAGACTGATACTCAGGATCTCAAATTCCCCAGAAATCACCCTCAGATTACCATTTATGTCAACCATGTACTGCATTTAGGCATGAGAGGCAGTTTAACTGACCACGATATTGCAATGGTGCCATATATTCCATTACCTTTACAGATAGAAACTGAGGCACAGAAAAACTGAGAAAACTTTTCCACTGGTCAAGGATGTTTAGAGGCCTTGCATTTAAAAGTTTCTCACTTATATAAACTAGATTGCACCTAGCCAGGTCACTATACCCAATAAAAAGCAGGGCTGACATTATATTAAGATACCATTTCCCACTGCTGGGAAATTGATGTTAGAAAACCTATTTACAATAATTTTTTAAAACAACTCACAAATGCAAACCATCCTGTATCACCAGGGTAGCATTTCTACAATGCCTCGAGAATTCCTAAATACTAAATTGACCAAGACAGTGATTCCAAGGCTGAAGTGTTACTTGGATATTTTCCAGATCAGCCTAAGAGCAACTTTGTGAACTTTTGTATAAGAAAAGGCTTATTAAATGAAAAATTTCTGGTTGTTCCTAAACTGGCTTTGAAAAAGGAATACTGGGGTGGGGGGAGGGTGGGGGAAACACTAAAAGTAGAAAAAAAGCTTTGAAAATCAAACAACATGTTATTTGTTAGTGATATCTTCCCACTGATTCAGCTACATTAGTAAAGCCTCAGTCCTGTTCTCTAACTTAACCAAGGTCATTTGACAGGTGGCAAATGTGCAGACTATATTTTTTTAATTGTTTTTCCCTTAAAGTCTGACTATAGGCTCAAATTATGTCTCATTCCTAACCCAACTCACATACAAAAAACCTAGGAGTTAAGAATATGGAGGGAACTTAAGCCAAAATTTTTCTCTATTAGTCTAGTAATATACTACACTAATGCAACAATCATCACGTAATAAATCAGATAATACTTTGAAAGATTTATAAAAATGTTTCCTGTGGCTATTGTAATCAAAAACTGACGGCCTAAACTGGAGGATAAACTGTGAATTTGGATATGAGATGTCCTTCATTGTTATAAGATTGAGAAAAGGGCTGTAAAGGCCACCTTATTTGATATCTTGTTGTAACATAAGATGATCCCAATTACAGCATTCTGGACAAAGATGACCACCTTCTAAGTTTTTATCTTTAATGAATTAGATAATTTTTTTCTTTACAGAACACCTTTATTTTTCTAATTAGTTGAGCTCTTCAAGCCATCTGTTTCCATAAAAGTGGTTAAAAATGAAAGCGTTCCTGGGTGTCATAAAACTTAGATAAAAAATGCTATCCAGTATACAAATTATCAACAGGGCTCTAGCACAATTGACATATTTACTCTCTTTATTAAAATCGGGTAAACAATTTGACAAAAGTGCACAACAGAATGACATCATTGGTAAGTTATAAATCACAGTGAAATTACTGGAGTACAGCAATGCAGATCATCTTAACAGGGTATCAAGGGTGAGGCAATTTTGAAGCCAGAGGACAAAAGACTCTTTCCAAAAGAGGTTAGATTCAGCCTGTACAGTTTCCCTGTCTCTCCCACTCCCAAGTTTTGCAGCAAATAAAAGGTATATAACATAGAAAAGAATAGTTTAATTTCCCCTGCTCTAACATTTCAACTCTTAAGAGGCCTTTCAGAGCCTAAACAATGTTACATAAGGACAAACTTAAAGTAAGACTTTTTTCACCTTATAGCTTGAAAGCTTAATCTGATGCCTTTTTAACATTTAGATGATTTAGATCCTGACCTCTACAACATATTGGACCCTGTATTCCCAGCATGAGACCAAAACTGAAAAGGTGCTAATTATTTAGCATTATCATAACCTGGCACACAGATGTCAGGATACACTCCATAACTTATAAAGTCACTGTACCTTCCTTAAACAGTAAATACAAAACTGAAATACAACTATCCTAACATGAATACAGTAAAATACTTATTTTACAATTTACAAACTAATGTATCTTCTTCCCACCAGTCTCAGTGTAATACCTACTATAGATCCCAGAACAGGGAAAGTTTACAAGGCTGGAAGAGTAGTTTACTCTTCATGTAAGAAAGGGAACTAGTACTCTACCCAAACGTGAGGAGTTCTGTTAAAAAACTTACAACACAGATGGCCGTGAAACCTGGCATATTTTCTTAAGAGTAATCATTAAATTATTAGCAATTTTCTGCATTTAGAAAATCTTTCTCTGAGTTCTATAGCTTTTCAGAGTAGGGCTGAAGGCAAAGCTTAAGATGCTGCAGAATAACTTTCCAACTGAGCAAGTGGCAAAATCACCTGTTTAGTGTTATAGTACCTAGACCGAAAAGGTAAAGTTATCTGCTGTTTACTGACATGCTGACTGTATTCAAATATACTTTTTAAGCATAAAAACAAGCTGTCATAAAAATAAGCCCTTTACATTTATTTTACCTGTATTTATGTATTTGCTAATTCATCCACAAGCTGCTTGCCTGCCGGCAAAATGGAGATGTAAAGCAATTATGTGGATAACTTTGGCCTTTTCCCAAAAAACTGTTTCTGCTTGAAAAGTACAGTTAAAAGGAAGTACCTTGAACTATCCAAATAATTATCTCAATTCCAGTGAAGAACTGGTCACTAGGTAGGTACGTTGTTTGCTTTAGGTTTCTCTTTGAAACATATTTATCAATATGGGTACTGTAATCACATCCCTCTTTAAAAACCTTTAACATGCAACAAAATTCTGCTACTCCAAGTTAATGTGTAATGAGAATGTCCTTAAAATTTACCAGTTGTCATTAAACTTCCAGTATAAAGAAATAAACCTCTTACAGAGGGAGAAAAAAAAATCCAAGTTTAATGATAGTAATTTTTTAAGTTTCCATTCATCATAGCAGCTAGAACCAGGTGGCATGCTTAAAGCTATTTGCTAGGAAGACAATACCAATTCTTTTTTGTGAAATCCAAATTGTGCACTGGAGAACCCATGTTTTCAGTTTTAAAGATAGACCTTTTCTTCACACCCTCCCATACTTCCTGTCAGTTGACATTGATTTGCTGTCCATTCCTCAGGTTAAATAGTCATTCGAATACAAAATTCTGTTACCAGATGTGTTTAAAATAAGGCAAAATCCCAACAAGTTTCTTGTGGTTTCTGAAAGTACTTCTAGGCCGTTAGTGTGCAAACATATATGGCAATTGCTGAGCAGCACAAAGCAATTCTGAGATCTGTAACAGTATTAAAGAATATTGACAAGACATCCCTACAGCAAAGGATGAACACAAACCAGTGCAAATGACTGAAAAATGAACAACATACAGTATGAAGAAAGCTAAGGTACCAATAAATACTAGCTTTATTTTCCGTTTGCTGTTTTTTTTTTCTGTAAGTTGAGAGAGTTTGGGAAGAGTTAAGCCAAACATACTTCATTATCAGCTGTACAAAGCAAAAAACAAAACAAGAAAAGCAAAAACAGACTTATAGATCACTTGTTCCAAGCATGGTTTTATACAGATATTTTACAATACATATCTTAATTTATTTTACAAGTTGGAATTACATCCTGAGCAATATAGTGCAATGAAGTTCTACTGTAAATAACAGTACAGAAGTTACCAATTAACATTGGAGCAATTCATATTTTATTCAAATGTTATCCAATACCTTTCTCCCACTTTGCCAGCATTGTAATCAATACAGCCTTAACTCACTCTCAGCATTTAGTCCTCCCTTTTTAAAATAATTGGGAGTTATTAAAATCTATAGAAGTCTGTGAATCCATAACTAATCATTTGTATCATTTTTATAGGGACATCATAAATTTGCAAAGTATAAAAACAGCTGTGGTCCAGGACAAGAAAAAGAGCAGAATAAGTTCCTAAAACAAATATAGAAGTGCAATATAATTGCCATTTTTAATTTTGGTGCCTTAAGAGCATATCAACATTAATAATACCACCAATAAATGCCAACAAGATTTGCTCCTTAGAACTGTCAAATAAGAAGGTCCTTAAGTCTTATAAAATGCTTGATCCTAACAATGAGGAAGGTGTAGACTAATCCTCTTTAGGAATGGTAACCTCTTTCAAAGCACCACAAAACACGGGACAGTACTACCTATTCACTGGCAGGATCGAGCCTGTGATTTTTAAATTAAGATTCATTAAAATATGTCCTTCAAACCACATCAGACTGGAAATTTTTCTCCTAAAATATTAGTTTAGCAAAAATAATTACTGTTGCCCAATTCATAATCCATACAATTCTAACTGAAGCAGAAAGACACGCAAAATACAAAATTGCCATAACTACAAAATTACCTTGTACATTTTTCCCAAAAGAATTCTTGAAAGGAAAAAGAGAATTAATATCCCTCCCTTGCCTCCCCCCACCAAAAAAACAAGCATTTCATTTTGTGGTGTTGCACTATTTAAGGCCCCAGGTGGTTAAGTTTGGCTTGGTCATTCTGTTCTACACTGCTTAAATTGGAACCTTTATTTATTACCCCACACAAGGCAACATATACAAATATAACACAAATTAAACACTAGTCTTTTTCATTTGAGGACTTGGAATTGTAACGAACCAAAACATTTTTCATTAAACAAAAGTTACACGTCCAACTCATATTAGCTGAGTGTCACAGTTCATTTGGCACCAGACAGGAAATGGAGTTATTACAATCTAAACTCACATTTCAGATGTGAATCCTCCTTCTGAATTTCTGGTCTATTTTTTTTAATCATAAAATATTCTTTTAACCTGACAGTTTTAAAAATTGTAGTTAAAAACAATCAATAAACATTCCAAATTGGCTGTCAGAACAAATAAAACATTCAGTTGTTGAAAAACCTGTAGCTCTCAGACAGAAGTACCTTTTCAAAATAACATTATACAAATCACTTTTCATTATAAAAAAAAATTTCATTTCACACCACATTTGTGATTTTTCTACCTTTGTCAGAAATTTAAAAAAAAAACAAAATGTAGTTTTTAAAAAAAGTTTCCAGGTTCTCTTTCACCTGTCATAAGCATCTTCTTAGGGAGGCACTAGTTATTCCCCCTGGAAAAGTGGTTTTCATGTTCAAAAGGAAGACACCACAGGAGGGTAAAGTGAGCAGTGAAAGTAGGTGGCATGAAACAGGACTTACAATCATGTTGTGACAATCTGTTTCATTAAAAAGGCTAACATTCATAATTCATATATTTCTGGAAATTCTAGGTCAAATGCTGCCTATTCCAAGTTGCACAAATTATATGAAAATATCAGCAAAGAATTTTAGAACTCAACCTATTGGAAAAGGAGTTCAAGAAGAAAAGTCTGCTTGTTTTCTAGAAAGCCTCTTCAATGTTTTCTGAAAAGAACTGGTTTGATTCAAAATTGGTTTGTTACCATTCCTTCTCATATTTAACATATGCAACAATTTCAATGGACTGAATTATAATAATTTGCGACCATTATTAGATTAGCATTATTTATCCACAATAATTTAATCCTCTCTTTTCCAAATCCTCCTTATGTCTTAATGTGTTGTTTATATTTCATTCAAAAAAGAAAAATCCCTGGAAGAATGGGGGGAAAAAAAACCTGCCAATTTTTTTTAGTGCGAACTGACAACCACGATGGGCAACTGTATTGAATCACTGGGTTATTTTTATCATGTTATTTTCTATTTCTTCTTTTTCTCCAAAAGAAAACTTTAAATCCTCAAAACTGCTGCATAGATCACATGTTGAGATAGGCTTTGTACATAGCTGTTTAAAACATTATCAACTGCAAATCATAAATGTACCTTAGTACAATTAAACAAAATAGTTTATATTTGTTCCTTTAAAAAAGAGACAGGGAGAGGTAACCTGACCAATATCCAAAGATACTATATTATGGTTACACCAAGGTTTTCCTTGGGATGTTATTTGTAATTGACTCTTGTCTGAGCAAAAGAGACCAAATACAGAACTGAGGATAAGACCAAAGGAAAGGAAGGGTAATGGATAGAGAAGTAGAATTTATAAACACGTAATTCTATTGTCTGTGATTAAAGTCCTTTACTTTTTTAGCACCACATTTAAAGATTTTACATATCCAGTCACCTAATGAAATTCAACAAACTCTTCAAGAGTTCTGGGGATCTGGTTTTGGTAGTTAATGTTATAAATCCGAACTGCTCGGGCAGCCAGGCACTTAAGGCTCAGCTTCATTTGAGTTTTAAGTAATATTTCAGACACCCCCGTTGTACTTTTATCTAGCGGAGTCTTCTTCTGTTTATTAGTCATGTCAGTGTGAGCGCCAGCTTCCACTAGGCTAATGATGATAGAATGCAAGGTCAAAAAATCACTGATGGGCCTGTTGTACTGAACAATAATATGAAGGGGACTGTTTCCCTCACTGTCAACAGCATTCACCGCAGCACCACAGTCCAAAAGAAGTTTAGTGACCAGTGCGTTGGGAAAACTGCAGACATCATTTGTGTGGAAGTCATCGACCGGGGTATTGGAGTTGACAGCAAGATGCAATAAGCTTGACCCCTCTCGAGTTCTGGGATCAAGGTGAATCAAGTTGTAAATCTGCTTATTAATTCTTGACTGATCTTCCTCACTGCACTGTGTTTTGGTGGAGATGCACACCAAATATAAAAAGGTAAAAATATTGCATTCATAGTTGTCCAAGGCGGTATGGATATCAGCGTCTTGAGTACTTTTCACCCTAGACATCCCTTGTTCTATTTCTAAAACACTACACCTCAAAACACTTTCTATGTCCTTGGCCTTTACCGGTTCATTCAGATGTATCATCTGTGAGAAAACTTGAGCGAACCTTAAAAGATCTTTGTGAGTGTTTCTGTTCCCTTTTTGCCTTAAATGCAAAGCATGAAGCCACAACTTGATACACTGCTCAAATTCCATGTTGTCAGCATAAACAGCCCCACGGTAAATGATAGGGTGAGAAACATCAATATTGTCCGAGCCTAGAATCCGTTCACGAACGATCAGGCCTTCCATGTGGAGAGCATCTCTGTCTTGCCTGATGGATTCTAGTTCCTGAGGATTTCTGCATTCGGTTCTATTGCCATAAGCATCAATCGGTGGTAGAACCTCTTTTTCAACAACGTTTTCACGATCTTGATACCTCTCCAACATCGCTAAATATAAATAGTGGTATGTCTTCATTATGTCATAGTTCTCTCGGTCATTTGCAAATGAGGCACCCAAAAGTTCCAAAGCTTCAATTCTACTTTTTCGGTCACAATCAGCATGAGAAAGTAATAATTCGACAACATCTGCCTTACAGCTCTCAGCAGCTACTTTTAACGGAGTCATTCCGTGGCCATTCACCACCATTGCAGCTTTCCACCTTACCAATTCTCGAACAATCTCCAAGTGCCCAGCTTCTGCTGCAAAGTGTAATGCCGTAGCCCCACAATGTGCTTTAGCATTGGGATCTGCATGCTGTTCTAAAAGATACTTGACCACATCCGTGTGTCCTTTATAAGCTGCAATCATAAGGCAAGTGTTGTCATATTTGTTGGCAATGCTGATGTTGGCATTATTTTCTACCAAATATTTAACGATGTCCAATCTGCCATCAAAGCATGCAGCCCTCAAGGGTGTTGAGTTGGTTACTGTAGTATGGTTCACGTTGGCTCCATGACTGACTAGAAGTTTGACAACTTCAAAATGTCCAGCTCCTGCTGCACACCAGAGGGCGGTGGCTCCATCAATGACATAACTATAAACACAAAAGGCAAACAGTTAGAAACTCAATACCTCAGAGTACAATACAAATTCCTAATTTAAATGGTATACTTTTTGTAAGATCCTACAAAATGTCTACACAAAACCAAAACATACAGCAGAGATAGAAAGAATCCTAAAGCTATCCTAATCCCCTTATTTTACAGCTGAGAAAACAGAGGTTTAGGAAGATTCTGTAATTTGTCGTGGTCATTTTTGTCAGTAGAAGAACTGCAACTTGAATAAATGTCTTCTTACTCCAAATTCAATTGCTCTTTCCTCTATGACAAAAAGACAAATGTATGAGGCCAGTATCCAATTTATCTATGAATATACTGAAGCCCTGAAAAAAATGACTTGAAAGAGCCACAAATTTCCCCAGGGCATAATCAAAATTAATTCTGGAAAGCCTATAGTACATCTTCAACTATTTCTAGAGATCAGCAGCTACCTAACACAATTTTCCCTGAAGCTGACATAGGAAAAGCAAGATAGGCATGAGTGCCAATCTTCCCCTTTTTTCAGTTCCTTCCTATTATTCCCTTTCCAAAGATCAATATTAATGCCACCCAATTTCTTAACACAATCTGCAACACCAGTAACATTTGCACAGAAAGATGCAGATCAATACCACCTCTCTTTTCCTTAAAAAGTGTCTGGAATATGCAAACCCTTCCTTATTCTAGCTCCTCAAAAGGTCAAACTATCTTTGGAAAAACATTAATGGCTGGAAAATAAACAGCACCCTGTATGAACAAAGGAGTCTTTCCCCACATACCTCAGTTCATAACATGTCCTCCTGACCTAGATAAGGAGTTTATAATAAGTCTAAATATAAGTGAGCTCAAACTATATTCTATCTAACCATTGAACCTCTTGCTTGCTAGATCATTTTTTTTCTACTTATTGCAGTCAATTTCCCAGATTTATGAGTTAATGACTTTTAGACCTAACAGGTAATCAAGATTCTATGTGAAAATTCCAAACCCTGTGAAGAACACTACTGTAATTAGACCAATTAGAATTATTTTTTTAATGAAGAAAATACATTAAAGGGTAAAATTTACTGTTATATCAGGGTATATATATTAAAACTACATATTTAATAAGCCTGTATAAAGTATCTCACTATATTATAAATTTAGCAATACCACCAGTACAATTGTGTTCCTAAGCACAGTAAAAAAAACAGTGTGACTCCATGACCATGGATATTACTATTGATCCAAAACAGCAGCAAAACAAAATCTACTGTAATTTTACAATAAATAGAATATCAATTTTATAATAAATTAATACTACTTTCTTTAGCTAACACAGGCTAAAACTTCAAAAGCAAAAGGCTTCTGAATTTTCTTTTAAAGATTTAAGGAAATAAGATGCTTTAAAGAAAAAAAATGTTTCTAATTATTTGAAGTGAACACAAGCAGGCTGTAACTGAATGGTACTGAATGTTCCACCATTAAAAAATACATTCGCATAAAATTTTCCCAAATTAATCATTACATTTCATGATACATTTCCTTAGAAAAATCTTACTTTAAAATATCAACAGATTTATCCAGAAATACTGTTACCTTAAACTTACTATATACCAACTAATTAACTTTAAACTATTAAAAATATGAGCCTGGAAACATATTTTTTAAACTGACTTTTACATTACGTAAAATGTAAAAGTTAAAATGATGAAAACAAATTAAATTTTTCTTGTCATTCATTGTCATTTCAATTGCATGCTCCTTGAGCTGCATCAACTCAGGATGATTTATTTGCAAATCACAAAAGAAATGATATTTAAATTATACATCTTCAGTTAAGCTACAAAAGGAAATATCTAAAGAAAATGAAGGAAGGTAAAGGAATATAAAATTCACTACATATTATGTCATAAAAGGTTATCCTTTTATAAATCTTAAAGCCTTGGAGAACTTCGTAATATCTACATTTGAAGTATAACAGAGAAAGAGGCAGATTACAGGGACCTATATCTGTGGTTTGTACAAAGGATGTTTCTCTTTCTATGCTAATTAGTTTTAAATGCAAAAGTGCACGTTGCTTCAAATAAGAGTTCTACAAGTATTTTTAACAACAGAAAATTCATATATATGCAATGTGGTCCTTATTGAAAAACAATCAACTTTCTAAAATTAAACCAAAATTATAGCACAAATTCTGGGTTACGCATTTTATTTTAGATTCAAGATTTTATAAGCTAGTATTGAAATTTTCAAATAAAAAGGATTTACTGGGGATACTGTCAAAAACTTCAAGAGAGGATAATATTCTGCCTACAAATTTAATCTGTTTCTCAATTCTTTCATGATATCACAAGAATTTGAGGTGAAAACAACTTGATTATTTAGTAGATGATCAGTATTTAACATTAATCAAAACTTTAACAATCATTTATTAATTTATTAGATCACAAGTGTTTTGAAGCACACCCTGCTCATTGACTCCTTCAACCCTAACTTTAGAGAGCTCAAATGATGGAGCTCTCTCCACGTCCCCCTATAAAAACTCATTTCAATTATTAGGGCTAATGATGCCAAAGCACCTAAAAAAGGAAGCCATCAGAGCTTCATCTGATTCTCCTCCCTCCTCACAAAGCTCACTAGCACATGCTTTTTCACAAGCACAACTCAACAGCCCCTCAGAACTCATGGCCACCATAATATTCCAGGGGTCACATGACATATCACCCTCCCTTTGTTCTGCTCATTTTCTATGACATTCTCACTTAAGAACTTCCCCTTCTGAGGAACTTTTCTTCTCACTTTTCACTAATGAAATCTTTCCTGATACCCATTTCAGTCCTACTCCTCTATCTACTGGCATATTAAGGGGGAGAAAATTCCAAAGGTCACTGCTTTAAGCATGAATTACGACATTCATCCTTTACACTAAACCAATGCATGGATATTAACCAAAAAACTCAGCCTGGCCATCTATATTAAGAGTGCCACCCGGATAAAAGAACGAAGTTTTTGCTGAGTACCTTTCAAAAGTCATCCACAGAGCGGGTAGGTAAGTGAGCTTCATGTTCTTTGCATGTCGCTCATATTAACATTTTTGTAAATAGTCTAGAAGATAGTAAAATGGAACTATGAAATTCAAAGATGGGAGTTAACCTCTTCTGAATAGGAGAATGTCAAGATGACTCTAAAACTGCAGAAAGAACTTAGGGTTATGTGAGACGGTAATAAATGTCTACAAGCTCCAATGAAAAGAACTACACTTAGAAGTTTACTAGACTAAGCTCCATAAAGACAGAGACCATGTCTATCTAAATTTTGTATCACACCGAACACATAACACAGTGGTCTACACAGGATTCAATTCAACTCAACAAATGTTTATTTACCCCCTACTAGCTGTCAGGTAGTCATTAGGAAAACACTTCAAAACTTCAATGAATCTGTGATCACAATGACATCGTTACTCTCATCTTGTTCAAGTCTCATACTTATCTTCCCACAAACTGTCCAAAACTGGTCCTCCTCTGGCAACTGGGGACATACAAACAAATATGTACTTGCCCTCAAGGAGCTAATGTTGTAATGGGGAGAAAGCACACAACATGAACTGAGCGAAAAAGAGGCATACTGAGAGAGAGAGTATAAACAGTTGGGATATGGCAAGGCTTCCTGGAAGAGGAAGATGATTAATAACTATTTGTTAAATAAAATCATGTTCTCTGAGATCTGAGTTATATCTCAGAAAGAGGTCTCTCCAACTAAACTGTATTTTTCTTGAGGGCAAGAATCTTGTTTTCTCTGATATCTTCATCGAGCATATCTCATGACTAAAAGAGAGCACACAATAAAAGCTTTTTTACTGAATGACTGGAAAGAAAGTACAAAATAGCCTCACAGAATGTCTAGTAAATTAGAAAAATTACCTTTAATGAATGAAATATAGATACATACACTCTAAAAGGCTTTAGATAAATTCACAAATAAGGGATCCAAATGAGTTATTAAGTATACACTCCTAACCTTCTGAGATTTAGGATAACTGATTTAGAACTGGCAGGAACATCAAAAGTTATCTGGTCTAAAATCTTCACATTTTACAAATGAAGAAACTGAAGAAGCAACAGTCTCAAAAAATGTCCACTGATACCAATAAATTATGGGAAATAGGTGGCTATGGGTCTGACTCAATCTGGTATTCATTACCTACTTTTTAAAACCATCTCACAATTGTTTTTTAAGAATTCCTCTTAGAATTTAAAGTGGGTAAGTAATCAAGTAACCCTCTCCATAGATTGTTTTTGCTTATTCATTTTTTAAACTCATCTGAACAGATTCAGATTATGTCCTTAATGGTTAGTCACTAGGGAGAGGAATGTCTGAACAGATGACAGTAGCTGAGAAGGTGCTATACAAAACAGATCCAGGAATTACACCCCCTTTTTTAATCACTCTGCTTTCCTAGAAGGTGGTAGGAGGGATGTTGAAAGTTTTTATCCAGTCCAACACTCTCAGACAAAAAACTGAGGTCAGAAGAGACTAAATGACTTTTCCAGGATCATACAGCTTACAAGACTTGAGCCTAGGTGAAGTCCAATATTCCTTCCACATCACCAAACCTGATTTGCCATAAGACAGAAAAAAGGAAAGACACTGAAAATGGTGTGACAGGAGTCATCATCATAAATATTTAGCGAAAGAAATAAAGACTAAGTATAGGAAATATTATAGCTATATTGTTTTTGTATTAACCATAAACATAAGACGTTAAAGTAAACACCAGTGAAATGTTTCAATGCTCAAGTGTTTCATTCCATTGAACGGTAACTTTCGCAATTATATTCCTCTCATCTAAAACGTGTAAGAAAAGTTTCCTTCCTAAAACTGTGGAAAAGAACTACCAAAATTTCAAAGAAATTTTTCTGGGGGGATATGTCAATTTGGGTAGGATTTTAAACACTGCTATTAAGTAACAGAAGTCAAAGGTAGAAAGATGTTTGAGTCCTTGGGATCAATGGGTCAAAATAAATCTCTGGCATAAGTAACTACCAAATAATAACGAAATCTCTCCCAGAGCCCTCGCTCCCTCACCTGTTCCTTCTTATTCCATATTCTCCTTCCCAAAGGCTGTGCTAACGTTTACCTGGAATATCTCAACTTTGGGGCTTCCCCACGGCACTGGGGACGTCGCCCAGACCGGGGACGGGGACGGAGGCGCAGAATCACCTGGTCCGAGCACCCCCCGGGCCGGGCCGGGCCGGGGCGGGCAGGGTACGTACCCGTCGAAGCGGACGGTGCCCGTCTGCTGGGTCTGCACTCGGTAGTGCTCCAGCAGCAGGCGCACCACCTTGGCATGCCCGTTGCGCGCCGCGATGATGAGCGGCGTGGAGCGCTGGCCTCCCTGGTGGCTGACATAGCCCAGCAGGTAGCGGATGTCGCTCTCGGAGCGGTTCAGGAGCAGGGCGGCCAGGGTCAGCACTCGGCCCTCGCTGGCCGCCTTGTACACATAGCCGGCCAGGCCCTCCATGCTCGCCCCCGCCGCCGCCGCCGCCGCCGCCGCCGCCTCCGTCTCCTCCACCGCCGCCGCCTGCCCCCCGAGGCCGCCTCCGCCAGCGCCTCAGACCCGGCTCCGCACCGCCCATTCAACAGGGGGCCGCCGCCGCCGCTCGGGGGCAGCAGCGGAGGCCGGAGGAGGGCAGGGAGCGGCCGAGGGCACGGGGAGCAGCGGCCGGCCGAAGCGGGGGCAGGGGACGTCCCGGGAGCCGCTCCCCGACGGGGCGGACGGCGTCAGGGCCGCCCCCGGGCCCCGAGGCGCCGGGCGCCCTCCGAAGGGGTCTCCATGGCGGCGGCCGCCCCGGGCCTCGGGCCGGACCCTCCCTTCTCCCCCCTCCTCCCCCTCCCGCGGCCGAACGGGCTCGCGCCGAATCTACCCGCGGGCCTGGGGGGTGGGGGAGCGCAGGGCTCCGAGGGAGCGCCCGGAGAGGTCCGGCCCCAGGCCTCCGGCTGCGCTCCGGCCCCGGCTCCGGCAGCGGCTCCCGCCTCCCTCCTCTCCCCGCAAGCCCGAGCAGCCAGCAGGAGGCGGCCCTGCCCGCGCCGGCCTGCACCAGCCTCCAGGCACCGCCGGCGGCGGGGACGGCGCGGCGCCCGGGGCGGACCCTGGAGGGCCGGCTCGCCCGGCGGAACGCTGTGGCCGCGGCAGCCCCCAGCACTCCGGGCCGGGAGGAAGGGAAGCCTTGGCAGGGGAGGAGGGCGGGGAAGGGGCGGAGGCCAAGGGGGACGTTTAAGCTCGGCGCCGGCCCCCAACGCTGTCCGGTGAGGAAACCGCATGCTGCAGAAGAAAGGTTCCGGCACGCAGAGTCCGCCCCGCCGGGCCCGGCTCGGTGCCCGCAGTCCTGGCCCTTCCCACCCCGCTCCCCCGCGCCCGCCGGCCCGGCCCAGCCCGGCGAGGGCGGCCTCTAGGGGCCGGCACGCGCCCCCTCCCCATCCTCGCCGCCTCGAGGGGGACGAGACGTGAGCGCTCCACGCGAGCCTCCCTCTGCCCGTCCAGCCCGCGGAGCCCCGGGCCCTGGCGCTGTGCAGCGGCCCGCCCTCATCCCCACCTGCCCCGCATGGGCGCGCACCCACCTCCCCCTGGGCCCCGGGGAAGCTCCCGCCGACCTAGAGCCCAGGATTCTGGATGACAGCACCCCAAAAACAGGGTCCTAGATCGGGGGCTGGAAGAGACCTAGCGGGAGAAAACTGAAGCTCAGAGAAGGTTTACTTGTCCAAGGTCCCACGGAATCAATACTGGAATTCAGGTCTTCTGACTCAGAATCCAGTACACACACCTTCCATTGTACCGCAAGCTTGGCATAGTGCTTGGTGTAGAGTCAACACAAATGCTTTTTCATTCATTCATTCATTCATTCATTCATTCATACCAGGCACAGTATTGTGGTTTAACCATAACAATGGAAACACTGGAGTTTAAAGATACCCTTTGTCCCTTCCCCACCCCCAAAAATAGCAAAGTTCTCATGTCTTACCTTTTACTAGCCCCAGACCCCAGTGTTCTATGATTAGGGTTGGATCCGCCAAGGCAAATATTTTGTGGTCCTACTATACTCCCTTTTACAACCTTGTTCAGACCTCTGTAAAGAGGATACGGAGTATTGTTCAGCTTATAAAAATGGAAAGAAAGGTCATGGTCATTGACTCCTAATTTAAAAAATAAAAGGTTGGTGCTGCTGAAGAGACCTAGTAGACAAGAGGGGAGACTGGGTGTGTTGAGGACTTGGGCTCATAAGGTTAAGATAGAATTAAGTTTTTGACTAGGGAAATTTGTTTATCCCATGGCCCTAAAAATCACACTTTTGCCCAGGACTGTATTTTGGATGGACTTCACTGGATGGTTTCCATCGCAACAATCTAAGCTTAGAAGCTTTCACCATCTTTTTTAAGTTTGGATCAGTTTTGACTTCCTCAGCAAGAATTGACAAACATAAACCTCAGTCCTCTTCTGGAAAACTAAACAATGGAACAAGATACAAGGGTCATGCCTATATGGGTTCTTAAGAAGAAACCTGATTCAACATGATACCTAGATTTCTCTTCCTGTTCCTGTTATGGTATAACTATGCAGGGACATGAAGAGGTGGTTGTACCAGGCACACAACAAAATGGGTCTTCTCAACACAGCCCAATTTTCTTTCACAGGTGTGAGTTCACATGCTTAAGGCATGTGAAAAAAGCCTCAAGCCACCTAAGGATACTCTATTTCATTCAGTTCTATTTCATTTGTATCTGGTCTCTGGGTGATATTGAGTGTATACAAATTAAGTGGAGAGCTGGTCATTTTATTTTAGTCTTAGGGAAACAGTTGTTTTCCAAGCATTTGGATTCTCTAAATTTAGGACATAAAGGCACAGGGGACGGAGCAATAGGCAGCTCAACTTTTACAAGGTAAAAAAATACTTCTAGTCTTGCCTAAGGTCCCATCCCTCCTTTCATGCCCTTCAAATTTCAGGCCTGACCTGATACACAGAAACTAAGTGTTAGCAATTGAACTCTGCTTAAGCTCTGTAAAAGTGAAATGCATACCAGAGCTTGGGTAAATGGATGGAGTGCAACACGTTAATGCCCTCAGCTGTGACATCCCAGTCCATTGTAAAGAGGAATATTGCTCCCCAGGTCTGCCTGACCACAGGAGTTGAAGGTATCTAGAAGGGACATTCTTTATCCATGAGGTGTGGGGGTTTAGTTTGCACCACTTTACAGAAAACAGTTAAAGAACAATATTAGTGCTTTTGAATTGTAAATTAATTACAACTATGTTATGCAAATTATATGTAAATTCATCCTTTGACAGAACAACAAATTAGTCTTTTTTTGGAACTAAAACCATTTATTATATTCCCAAACCATCCCCTCCTACTGATCATCTCTATCCTTTTGTGGTTTTCCACCATACTATAAGGTTTTTTCTTTTAATTAAAAAAAGCTTTTTCCAAGTTTCCCTACTTGGGAAATTCATAACGGATAGATGTAACTATATAGATGTAGATATACAGCTATAGATAGGGAGCAGGAACAAGGATCCAGAAGTTCCAACAGAGATCCAGAAACAAAGGCAATCTAGAATTTCTGTGGCTGTCTAGGTGCTGATACCTATTACCTGGGATATGAAGGGAGGGTAAAGATACAGAGGACGCTGATAGAAACTTACCTGCCGGGTATTTCATCCCCATAGAGCCAACCTTTGGTGCCTTTCAAGATGGTAATTAGCTAATCTCATCAACTAAACTATGCTAATGAGAGGGGTTTACAGGAGATTCTTCCTCCTTCCTCCTTCCACCCTCCCCACCAAGGGTCTCCCTCCCACGGTTACCTCTCTCATTTTAATAAAGAGCCTTCTGGAAACAGTCCCTAGTAATCCCCCTACATCCTTCATTGTGTAACACAAGGGAGTGATTTTCCCTTGTGGGTATTTCTGGTCAGGTACTGAAGAGTATGATTCCCAAGGAAGGCCAGAGATTAGATTATTTGGGTCAGTAAGGGGGCTGGGGCACTCCTTAAATCATACTAAGTAAATGTCATCTTGTCTAGAGCCAGTGCAAAATTTAATTTTATATGCTACTTCTGGAGACAAGGTTATGCCCAAGATGCCCATAAACTGCACGAGGCCACTCCTCATCTCTCCCCTAACCCTGAATTTACTAACTTCCAAAGTATTTATTTTTAGTACTGACCGTGTAGGCAATATTTGACTCAGAGTTTTCCAACCCGGTAGAGAAAGACAGGCCTTACCCTTCAGGAATGCATGATTCATTCCAAGGAACATGACCAGACAAACCAGAAAAAGAAGAAAGGGTTGGGTGATAGAAACAGAAGGAGAACAAATAAATGAATAGTTTACCTATGACTGATAGACACATTTCACATTCCTGCACACCGGGAAGCAAGAGGAGCTAAGGTGTGACTGGGAAGTAGCTTTAATTTGGGGGTGTCCCTTTTTTTTGCTATCTATGGCCTAACTTACTTTAGCCCCAGTATAATGTATTAATTTAAATGGGAATCTAGTAGTGTTTGTATTCAAATTTAAATTCTGATAGCATGTAAACTTATTGAGGGGTAGCTAGTGGCACAGTGCAGGCCCAAAGTCTGGAAAACTCATCTTTCTGGGTACAAATCTAGGTTGAGACACTTGCTAGTTGTATGACCCTGGGCAAGTCATTTTACCCTGTTTGCCTCAGTTTCCTCATCTGTAAAATGAGCTGGAGAAGGAAATTGCAAACCACTAAAGTGATCTCTGCCAAGAAAACCTCAAAGGGGGTCACAAAGAGTCAGACACAACTGAACAATAGCAAACTTGTTGAGGACAGGGTCCTCTTATTCATCTCTCAGATATCCTCAGAGGATAACAATGAACGTTGGATGAACTGAGTTTTTGAAATGCATTTCTAAAGCAAAGAGCAACAGGAAGTCTATGACGAATACCAAGGAATACTGGGTATCCATCCCTTTCATTCTGATATAGTAAAGCCTTGATTAATCAGAATGTTTAAGGAATTAAAGGGTCAAGGAAATGGGGTTTTCTGGCTACCTAAAAATTAAACAGAAATCCTTTAGGTTTCAACTCTTATTGGGGAACTTCTATATAAAATATTTGTTGTTCAGTTTTCTATCTTACTAAGTCAAGAAACTAGTTCCTTGATATTGAGAATCCCTAAGGATCTTAGGGGAACATTGTTCTAAGTATAGTTTTTTCCTATTAAACAGGTTACCAGATCAAATTTTCTTAACCTGATCTTCAATGACTCTCCTATGGATATCAGGATAGATGAACCTGGATGGGGGAACAATGAGATCTCTATTTTCACCAATATATTTGAGTATATTTATTTTATGCATTTGAAAACTTTATTCTGAGAAGGGCCGTTAGTTTGATGTTGCCAGAGGTGTCCATGATACACAAAGGTCAAAGATATTTGCTTTATATTCAATGACCCTAAGCCATATGGCCTAGAAGTCATTTTCTCAAATAATGAAATTCCTATTATAACTTAATTTTTTCCTTTTAGATTAGATCAATAATCAATAGAGGGCAGCTACAGTGTCCTTTGTATCCCCTACAACACTTACTATAATATTTTACATAATAAACATTAGTTGAATGAAGGAAAACCTACAAGTTTCAGCTATTTGACCTTCTGATTAGTTGAAGTTTTAATAAATATCAGTGACCTAGGTTGGAGAAAGGAAGTGGGAAGGTAAATAAAATATTTAAATAAAATAAAATATGACTCAGCAGGTACAATGCTGTTTTTTAACTTACAAAACGTTTGCCCTCCTTCCTGACCACTCCCAGCTCCTTGGGATCTCTCTGAGGACACTAATTAATTGTCTGTGCCACTTTTTTGGCTCTTAACACATTCTTGTACTGGGAGTTATCTTTTCATACGTAAATATCATCAGATTGTAACCCATGTATCACCTTGTACAATGTCTCACACATTCTAGATGCTTGCTAAATATTAACTAAACAAGAAAGTAATTACCCACAAAGATACTTGGGGGAAGGAGTTAGAGTTGGTGTATTTGTTTGCTATTGGGTGTTCCACTAATTCATTGTTGGTGGAGCTGTGAGCTGATCCAACCATTCTGGAGAGCAATTTGGAACTCTTCCCAAAGGGCTACAAAAATATGCATACCCTTTGACCCAGCAATAGCACTTCTAGGACTGTATCCCCAAGAGATCATAAAAATGGGAAAAGGTCCCACAAATACAAAAATATTTGTAGTAGCACTCTTTGTGGTGACCAAAAACTGGAAATCAAGGGGATGCCCATCAACTGGGGAATGACTGAACAAGTTGTGGTATATGTAATGGAATACTATTGTGCTAAAAGAAATGATGAACAGGAAGACTTCAGAGAGGCCTGGAAAAATTTTTGTGACCTGATGCTAAGCAAAAGGAACAGAACTGGGAGAACTTTGTGCACAGCAACGACCACAGTGTGCGAGAGTTTCTTCTGGTAGACTTGAAATATCATTGCAATGCAAGGACTTAAAAAAATTTCCAATAATCTTTTAAGGCAAAATGCCTTCCACATCCAGAGAAAGAACTACAAAATTCAATCACAGAATGTAGCAAATCTTTTTTTGTGTATTACATTTTGGTTTGTTATATGATATCTCCCATTCATTTTAATTCTTCTACAAAGCATGACTATAGTGAAAATATATTTAATAGGAATGTATGTGTAGAACCTATATAAAATTGTACGCCATCTCAGGGAGGGAAGGGGCAGCTGGCGGGAGAGAGGGGAAAAAAAGTCTAAGTTATATGGTAGTGATTGTAGAACACTGAAAATAACTAAAATTAATAATAATTTTTTTAAAAAACTGGGTGTTCTTATCCAAAAATGGCTAGAAATACAAGGGCCACTCATAGGCCTGATCCCACTTTTGGCTCAGGATTGGCTCAGGAACTTTAACCTTGTTCTACCACCCTAATTGGGCAGCCTGAAGCCCACTGCCCCCATACCCAATTCCATGACTTAGTCATGATCCACAGACTTAGTGTGGACCCTTTATGGGTTTGGCCACTGTGGCTCAGAACTCCTGGGCTCAAGAGATCCATCAGCCTTAGCTTGCTATGAGCTACCTCATTTTTGAAAAATTAGTATTGTAAGGATTTGAAATTATAGGGAAGGGAGATGGATATATATTGTTTCAGTTGCAGAAATAAAGTAAGATAGTTCATTTCAACAAGAATGGCCCAAAGGAAAGAACAAAGGATGTGGGGTCCAACAACCAGGTTTCATATCCTACCTCTACCACTTACTATCTCCCAGACATTCAAAAAATTACTTCCTCTTCCTCAGTTTTCTCAAGTATAAAATTGGAGAATAGAAAAGCCAACATTATAGATTAGGTAATCTTTAATGTCTTTTCAAACCCTAAAATCCTGTGAGTTTCAGTATTTACTGAGTACTTACTATGCTCCTAGCATTGTTCTAGGTGCTATGAAGGACATAGAAGTATAAATATGGCCTCTCCCTGAAAAAAGCTTAACATCTCATTGAAGACTCAAGCAATACATTCAAGTCAACAAGCAGTCATTAACTGCCAACAACATGCCAAGCAAGGTGCTAGTCACTGTAAGATTAAATGCCATTGCTGGAGATTGCCTGTATTGCTATATTATATACTTTCCTGGTTCAGAACAAGAAAGATTACCATAGGTGTAAGTGGTCAGTGAAATATTCAGCTTCTCTATGGAAGAAGCAGGATGTTTAAAGGACAGATAATATTGGGTGTTGGAAGGAGGAAGAGCAAACCTCAGTTCAGGAGCCAAATTACCAGGAGGCCAGCCATGGAAGCAGGAGGCAACCTAGGACTGAGAAAAATTAACTTCCTACTACCCCACAGAGAAACCAAATCTACTAAGAGAGAGCACTGTGAGTTCACCCTACAGATTATAACAGTGGCACTACTATTTGGAGTCACAAATTCCTGGGGAGATGAAGGCAAAGAGATTAGTACATATGTTTAAAGCCTCAAAGGACAATCCCAGAAAAGTGCTAACCAAGGAAGTCCAAAATGGACTTCTTTTATCTAGAAGATCCTAGATAAAGAACTCAAAAGAATGTAAACTCCTCCCAAGACCTCTGCTAATCAACTGAACCACATTCTGTTTTACCCACTAATCCCATGAGTATACCTATTTCTGACCAAACTCCCTGATTTTGTCCCAAATTCCACCCTACATCAACCTATGTTCACATCTAGTCTATAGTTCTTATGACCTTGGGCAACTCATTTCACCCTGTTTGCCTCAGTCCCCTGGAAACAATTCCAGTATCTTTGCTAAGCAAACCCCAAATGCTGAAGAGTCAGACACTACTGCAGAACAAGTTTGTAGTTCAGCTCTGCCTGGGATTTTAATGATCTCAATCTTTACCCCATCTGTCAGACCTGACACGTCCCATGCCATGTTCTGCTCCCTCTATACCTCAAATCCAATCTGCACAATGATTCCTTCTCAACTCAAATCAGATGATCACAGAAATGTTTGTTATCAGGGACCTTAGTCTAACCCCCTTCACTTTATAGGTAAAAGCAAAGAAACTCAGTCCCAGAGGGAAAAAAGATAAGAGAATTTCAAAGTTCAAGACCTTGGAAATGGAACACTTGTATGATTGCAAGATCAAGGGTATGGCCATATTTGTGTGTAGTTGAAGTGGGAAGGAGGAAATAGGAGTAAGAAACTGGGAGGTTAAGGTGTTTGAGGGAGTATCAATATGTAGGTTGAAGTCCACTAATTCTGAGGGCAGAGAAAGCAGATGGTACAATGGATAGAGCACTGGCCTGGAGTCAGAAAGCCTAGAGTTCAAATTTGATCTCAGGCATTTACTAGCTGTGTGATCCCGGGCAATTCACTTAACACCAACCTGAACAAAACTAGAGAGGGAAATGGCAAACCACTCCAGTATCTTTGCCAAGAAAATCCCATGAACGGTTGGTCCACAGAGTCACAAAGAATTGGACACTACTGAACAACAAATATGATAGCAGGAGTTGGAGAAGAGAGAAAAACTGTAAGCTAAGCACTTGAACTCACTGGAAAAAAGGAGAATATCCTGGAGGTCAGTAGAATAGCTATCAGAATATTGATTGGATAGTAAATATGGAAAGTACCTATACTTGGTCTAATTTTTTTCTCCTTACATTCACTTCCTGGAAAATCTCATTCACTCTTCTTTTTTCTTTTCTTTTTGAGGCAATTGAGGTTAAGTGACTTGCCGAGGGTTGCACAACTAGTGTCTGAGGTCAATTTGAACTCAGAAACTCTTTTGACTCTAAGGTTGGTATTCTATCCACTGCCCCACCTAGCTGTCCCATCATTTATTCTTACAGCTTAAAATGTCACCACTCTACAGGTAATTCTCAAATCTCCATCTCTAGCCCAGATATGCTTCCAGGGCTACATCTCCAACTGCCTCCAGAATATCCCCAGATAAATGTCTCACTGGCATCTATATTTCATCATGTCTAACACCAGCTCTGTAACATCTCTCACTTCTGTTTCCTCCATATTCCCAGTACCCCCACCCTAATATAGGTATCAGGTTATGCCAGTTTCTGATTTCTAGGAAATTGAAGGTCGAGGAGGCATCAACATTGAAATGTAAAGCTGAATGCCTTTCGTATAGGAAGGAAATGCTCCATGCCTAGAAAGGAGTCTGAGACTTGCATAGTAAAACTGCATATGAAGAAACCAGGGAAACAAAGAATTTGCCTTAAGACTAAATAACCCCTTTAATAACTTTGTCCTCATCTACCCATCTGTATAATAGGACCCAACTAGGGTCCAGGTAGGGACACTGTACTGAATAAATTAAGTTAAGGTGATGTCCTTTCCTGTGGAAAGCCTCCTGTGAATCTGGAAGGGTTTGTCCTAAGGAGAGGCTAGACTTCTGTCTCCACCTGGAGGTGACAAACCTCTCTGAAGGAGTCAGAGAGGAATGTCTTTTCCAAACCTAAGCTAAGGATCTTTTCCCTCACTGAAAGGCCACTGTAATATTCCACTTAGAAAGACAGCTGTAATGCTTTGCCAAGTCAGAGGCTGATGGGACAAAGCCTGCAGCTACCCATCAAAAAACGAAGCCAGGGTACGCAGCAGATCATTGCATCCAGCAGAGACCATGCCCTTGAAAAGATGAGCAGTTTTTTCAATGTATGAATTGGTTTTGCTACTTGGTTTTTTTCCTCTTCTTCCTTTTTCCTTTTTTAATTCTTCAAAAGTTTTTGTTATAGTTTTTGTATAGCTCTCTGGGCAGGGCAGGAGGAAGGATAAACCAGAAGATACCCATAATAATTTATTGGAAAAAGTAAAAGTCTGGCAGTGATAAAGCATCAGTGTGATAGCCCAGGCTGACAGCCGTAACCCAGTTGCCAAATGACTTGCTCATCCCAGCAGCAGCTGGGAATCAGCATTGTACTCAAGTGACCTATTTGACCCAGTCCAAGAGAAGATCGATCCATTCAACTGAAACTCTGCACCCGCAAGAAGTCAGCACAGCCTAGTTATCAATGAGCAAGTTCTGTCATTGAAACCATGCCTGGAAGCAGACTTCAAGAGGACCCAGTAGAGAAAGAAAAGGCATCCAAGTCTTGTTCTGTAGTTGTGGACTGCCTTTCGCACATACGTGCCCTACACATATACGTCAGCACCACTATGCCTGGTCAGTGGTACCCTACATCTGCACCTCGTTGTACTTTTACATGCACATTCTTCCCCTTACAAATCACCTGTGCCTTTGAGGGAGCACGCCCACAAAGTTTGGGGGAAATACTCAGAAATTCTTCCTATCCTGTTTGAATAAAACAAAAAACAAAAACAAAACTATTGAGTGATGGTTAAGAGGAATCACAGCAAGGGCTCCTGAGCTACAAAAATGTTAGAATAGCCACCCACAGGATTACCCCCAGAATCTGAAGTAGCAGCTGTCCTCCACATGTGCCAATGCCAGATTGTGTAAATGAGACCAGAAACAATCCTTAATTATCAATTGCCTAAACTACTGTATAATTTCCTAGGGACATGAATCATCAGCCTTGCAGCAGGGTTGTCTCAGCTACCAGATGTCCCCTCTTGTTCTTCTCAGAGACCTCTGGAGAAGCAGCTTAGTCTACCCTCTATCACCTGCTCTGCTACCTTGGAAGAAGGTGGTGGCACCGAAAAGAAAATAGAGGGGGAAAATGTATTTCAGAACTATCATCATCATCATGGCTAGCATTGATATAGCATTTTATGGTTTGCAGAATGCTTTACAAAAATTGTGTCATTTTATCCTCCCAACAACCCTGGAAGGCAGGCGCTATTATTGTTCATATTTTATAGATGGGGAAACTGAGGCAAACAGAAGTTAAATTTGCCCAGGGTCACAAATGTCTGTGCCTATATTTGAATTCAGTCTTCCTGACTCTAGATCCAATGCTCTATCCACCCTGCCACCTAACTGCCACATAATAGTTAGCATTTATACAGAGCTTTAAAGTTTGTAAAATGCTTTATGTGTGTTATTTTACCCTTATAACAACTTCAAAAAAGGCTCCCAAAAGAATTTGAAATTGGAATGCTGACCAAAGTGGGAGATCCATTGTCTGGGCCTTAGGAAAGAGAGATTATAAATAGAAGGGAGTCACCTTTTGGTGGGGGGGAGGAAGAAAAATAATAAAAAGCAGTTCCCACAACCCCTTTAAGAGATATTTTGTGTGGTAGAGGCCATAGACAAAAAGAAAACCAGACTTAAAACAGGCATTCTGGGACTTTCTGACCCTGCACTTGAAAGAACTCAGCAAGTACTTCAATACTAAGCATTCCTGGCAATTAATCCAAATCCAATAAACATTAAACACCTACTATCTGTCAGGCAATGTGCTAAGTGATGAGGATACAATTAATGAAAAGAAAGACAGTCCCTGTCCTCAAGGAGTTTACTGTCGAGTGGGAGAGACAACATACAAAAGGAAGTAGGAAAGGGGGTGAGAGGTACCAGAAGTACTGGCCTTGATCTGTGGAGCTGATACCAGGTAAGGCAACAGATGTGATATGTATGCATTTTTACTTTTTATTTTAGACTCAAACACCAGAACTCAAATACAGAATAGAGAAAAGAAAAAGAAACGTCATACACTTAAATATTGAAATTTAAATGCATAGGAAGAAAAGAATGAAAAAGCACATTATACACAGCATAGAAAGGATTCAAAATGCGTAGTCATTTCAAAAAATGATAAATACTACACATTGTATTGAGAGCTGTCCATCTTTGCTTCCTTGTAAATTTTCTTTTGTTCTCTGCAGTGCACTTTTTACTTTTCCTTTTCCCCCTCCTTGCCCCTCTCCCCACCCAAAAGGCTACAATTAAATACTGATATATTTAAATATAGACAAAGATATATACATATTCACATACATATATGCACACATACATATATAGACATATACTTTCCCTAATAAATTCTACTGCTGATCTTTGTTTTTATATTTGTTCATATCTCTTATTTCCTATCCCTCCTAACTCCTCTACTTTACTTCTACCAGCTAACTTGCCTCCTATTACTTAGCCTACCCCTCCCTCCAAAAATCCCTCCCCTATCCTTTTATTCCCATAAATTTAAATACCCTTCTATAACCCCCTATAACCTATTCCTTCACCTTCCCCTCTCTTGTCCTTTCCCCCTCCCTTACCGTTTTATTTCCTCTGAATTTAGAAGGCTTCTATATTCTTCTAGTTATTATATATAGAGAATATATATAGAGAAGAATATATAGATAGAATATATATATATATATAGATATAGATATAGATATATATATATATATAGATAGATAGATAGATAGATAGATAGATAGAAGAATATATATATATAGTTCCCTTTTAAACTCATTCCGGATGAAAGGAGGTTATCAGAACTACCAGCCCTCCTCCTCCATCTAATTCCACTGTGTTGATTTTTCCTCTTGCACCTCCTTTATATAAAATTGTTACTCTTTTTAGCTGTTCCTAAATGGTTTTACTTTTTAAAGTTATTTCATTCTCAGGTCTAGCCCAATCTTTCTTACTAACTACTCAATTATTAATGATAATCTTAAACATATATTTTACATATAATAAAATAAACCATCTGTCCTTGAATTCCTTGTAATCAGTTTGGTATATACCTTATGTTTCTCTTCGCTCTTATATGTCAAATCTTCTATTAAGTTCAGTTTGTTTGTTTGTTTGTTTTTTTAAGCAAAGTCCTGAAAGTCTGATAGTTGATCAAATGTCCATTTTTTTCATTCAAGATTATGCTTAAATTTGCTAAGTATGATATTTTCAGTTGGAACCCCAGTTCATGTGCTCTTCAATATATAATGTTTCAAGACCTGTTCTTCTTAAGTGTCTCTGCTACTGTGTGATTCTAATTATGGCACCATCATATTTAAGTTTTTTTTCTTGTTGATTTTTATATTTTATGCTTGAGTTGAGAGTTTCAGAATTTGACTATAATATTCCTATGCATTTTCCTCACAGACTCTCTTTCAAGTGGTGATTGATGGATTTTTTTTCTATTTCTATTTTTCCCCCTTTTATAATGCTTCAGAACAATTTTCTTTAATTATTTCTTGTATTATTATGTCAAGATTCTTTTTTTGATCATAGCTTTCAGGTAGTCCAATTATTCTTGGTTTTTCTCTTCATCTCCAGTTCGTGATTTTGTTCTCCCAATCAGTTGTTTTTCTTTTAAGATGTTTCACTTTCTTTTCTATTTTTTCGTTCTTTACATTTCATTTTATTATTTCTTGATCTTCTTATAACTTCGCTGCTGGCTTTCCCTTGCACAATACTAATTTTTAAGGAGTAATTTTCTTCCTTACAATTTCTAGATCTCCTTTTCTAATTGGTTGACTTTCTTTTCATACATTTCTTGTTTTCCTTGGATTGTTTTTGATTTTCCTCAATCTCTCTCATTTGATTTTAAAATCTTTTTTAAGTTCTTTGATAAATTCTTTTTGAGTAGGTGACCATTGACTTTACTCTTTGCGGTAAAAGAGGTTTTCTTTGCTTCAATATTCTCCTTTGAAGATGAACTCAGTCTTCTCTATTCTGGTATTCACTTCCTATGGTTGGATTCTTTCTCCTTTGCCTGTGGATTTTTTTGTGGTAATTATAATTTTTGTAATCATCTCTAGTCCTGGGGAATGGGGGAAGGTGTCTCTTGCCTCAGATCTTTAGTCCTCTCCTTTAAGCTAGAACCAAAGTCAAACTTCCAGCCTCCTGTAAGTGCCTACAGCCAGGGACATCCTCACCCCACTGCTTCTGCGCTCACAGGTACTGGTTCCTTTTTGCCCCTGCCACTCTCCAAAACACAGCTGAGTTGGGCGTTCCTTGTCATCAGACTGTCCTTCAATCTCTCCCACACTCTCCAGCTCAGAGGCCCAACTCTTTTCACTATCCTGGGGGTATAAATTCTTGTGCCTGGGGCCCAGGCAGTCTCCCAATCCAGCTAACCGCAGGGCTAACTGCTCATTGTTGAAGCAGATCCTAGCCTGGAACTGTTTACTCTTCACAGAGACCAAACCTGTCCTGGGATTTTCTTCTGATCTTCTCAGATTGTCCCAGGAGGATCTCTATTTTTATCAGCACTTTGTTCCCTTTGAGGTGCTATTTTATCTCTTTTGTGGGGGGAAATCTTGGAATTTTCTGTCCTACTCCCCACCTTTGATATATAAGCACCTCTAAGTACACTAGGGGACAGGGGAGATGGGAAGGTTGTATGTGCATAGCATAGTTATTTCCTTTTTCGCAGGACTTGAGATTTTACTATTTTTAATTATTTCAAAGATTTTACCCAGTATGTCACTGAACTGCAAGCAAGGGATACCAGGGAGACATATGTCACCTACAGGCAGGGGTACTTAACCTGGGGTTAGGAGCTTGGTTTTGATTTTGTTTTTTCATATTCTGGTTACTGATTTCCTTTGAATTCTTGTATTTTGCTTTCTGCATTTAAAGGCATTATTCTGAGAATAGGTCCATAGGTTTCACCAGACTGGCCATAACACACAAAAATGTTAAGAAACCCTAGCCTAAGAGAAAGTTTGCCATTGTCATGAAGTATGTCCTTTGTAGGATCCAAATAAAAAAGAATTCCCTGTTGCTGATGAGGCTCTACAGAAGCCTTACAATACCATAAATAATATTGTCCTTATCACGTCAAGTCCCAGAGTCTACTTATTGAAATACTTAATAATTCAAGAAACAACTATCCACACTGGAAAACCAAAGTGGATAAAAAATATTATTGCCCAGATTATTAGGACATGCACTGTGACAGCCAATTTAATTATTCCATTGAAAGAAGGAAGAAGAAAGTACCAGTTAGAGTGGCTGGAGAGAGCTAGCTACAGAGCCAGGAAGCCCAGGGCTCATGTCTTGCCTCTGACACATGCTGGCTGTGTGACCCTGGGCAGGGCATTTAACCCCCTACCCCCCCACCCCGGCCCCTCCCGTAACTCAAGCAAAGCTTTAAGACTATAAATTGCAGTTTAGCTGCTCGTATGCATCAGTAGAAGGAATTTTCCCACAACATGAAATTATGAATCTGAAATGAATTAGACAAGATGGATCACATTTGGACCTCTACCAATAAGGTTGCCTTGTATTTTGTTTCTATATGTCCCCCTTTAGAATGTAAGCTCCTTCAATGCAGGGACGATTTTACTTTTGTCCTTGTAAACAGAACACTTAGCCCAATGCTTTGTACATAGGAAGTCCTTAATAAATGCTTGTTGATTTATTGATTGATTGGGCATTCAATAATGCTTTCAATGATAACGTTAATGATGCAAAAATCTACCTCTTTAACCCCAATCATCTGCCAGTGATGCTCTCTATCTGGAACTTATCAAAATTGTAGATGGCTTAAAGAGCATTGGAATGATTTATGGGTGGCATAAGCAAATTGTATAATATAACCAATGATGATTTAAATCTAAGAAATGGCATAAAAGATGCTAAAAGTAGACACATAAATTCAGAAAAAGAATTGAACTACTCATGTAGCAAAAATGAGAGAAAATTAGTGAGCAACTCAAGCACTACAATGTGACCCCCGAAATATTAAAAAGAAGTAGAGGAAGGTCCTCAGCGCAGTGCCTGTATCCTCAAAGAAGGAATTATGGAAAATTGGATGAAAATTGTACAGGATGGGAAACCAGTGAAGGGTTGCAATTTATACAAGTGAAAGATATGCTCCTACGGATAAAATCACAGATTCTCTAAGTACGTAACTAAATGATTACAGAAGTTTATATTTTGTGTGTCCATTCTTTTTGACATACTGTTTGTGACCAGTAATGTCTATGAGTTGTATGATTATAAATCCTTGCTCAAAAATGAACCCCGCTATATTGTTTCAATGGGGAATATGATAGAGATTTCAGGATTGCATTTTGACCTAAAGTGAAGGGACTATCTTATTCTTTAATTGGGTGTGTTCATAAATGTTTAATTGATTTTCTAGCAGTGTGACACACTTTTAAGTATAGCCTACATTATAAACATTTCCTCTGATGTGGATATGGCATACAGTATCCTGGAGGTTAAAGAGAATATTAAGAGCTACTTTTCCAGCACTTTCTGAGGTCCCTCCTGGGTGGGGGAAGGGGGCTCATTCTGTAACTTGAAAGCATCCTAAAAGTCCTTTTCCTCTTATCTTGAATCACCATAAAACTTTTCCTTATCGTGTAGCACAAAATTACTCCCTGCAAAATTCCTTCTGTTTTCCCCTTCCTTTGTCCTAAAATTCTCCACCTTTCTTATCCTGTCCTTATCTTTAACTACCATAAAATTCTAAAACTATATCATAATTCTGAACATCTACAGTCTGTATAGCTTTCTGTCAGAATTTTGCTATATATGCCTAGTTCCTCCAAATACCAATCTCCGTTACTCAACCCCATTGTTACAATATAAATCCATGTGTTTTCATGTTAATACAGCTCCCAATGGCTAAAGAGAACAGCTAAATGAATTTTTTCACACCTAAACCACCCTCCCAAATCTGACCTCAACACCTCCATCACTTTCTTAAGTATAAACAATCAATAAAACAACAAATCCAACTCTGATTTGTAGGATTTGCCAATTTCCAAGGTATGAAAAATCACACTGAAAACTTAAGAATTCAGCTCTCTCTTGAGCTGCCATGAGCTGGTCACTGCTCTGCATATGTCTTATCTCACCAACTATACTGTTGTATATATATTATTATACATAATATATATTATATATTATTGTAATCTCCTTGATTGCAAAGAAGACCTTCTGGAGGAGGTCACATTTGATCTAGACTTTAAAAAGTGGGGAGAATTCTGTGTGTGGGGTCTGAGAGGAAGTGATAGTAGGGAAAGATGAGAATGTGGGAGGTAGAAGGGGGAGAATGAAAGAAGGAAGGAAATTCCAAGCACAGGTAATAGTATGAGAAGCTGCACAGATAGGAAAGCAGGGGTCATTGAACCAAAGGTAGGGAATTGTGGCACCAGTGCAATATTCACAGAGCCTACAGCAGCCATGAATATCCCGCTGCAATTCTGAATCTTGAAATACAACACACTCTCTACATGGAAGACAGAACCAAAACATTGATTCAGACACCAAAAAGTCAAATCCATTATGATCTATACACAATAACAATGCAGGCAACACCATCCCCAAGCTTTCCCCCTGCTAGGCTTCCCACAAACCAGTTCCCTTAAATAAAATCACAAACTCTTTCACTCACATTAGCCAGCTGCCTGCTTGCCTGCGTCCTTCCTAGCTCTGCTTATTCTCATGATTTAACTTCCTCCTAGCTCTGTTCTACCTTTCCAGTTCCACCCAGTCATCAAGCCCCTCCCACCACATATGACATGTGATTTAAGCAGGTCACATGGGCCTATTAATGAATGGGAAAGATTCAATCAGAGGCATTTGTTTATACTAAAACAAAAATAGCAAAAGGTGCTTGCCATCACAGTATGGAAGAGAGAAGACAGAAGACTCTTGAAGTATGAGGTAGAATGGACAGGGATTTATAACCAACTGAATATGAGAGGTAAGGGAAAGAGAAGGGTCAAAGTTAATACTGACTTTGAATAAGACCATCCAACCAGATCTTGTTGGTAGGTAACATTTAGAATGTTCATTTATCCCTTGCTCTATGGCAGATACACTACATTGGTGAGCCAAAAGAAGGGATCATTTAAAGACAAATAACTGAAGCCTTGACTACGTGGAAACATGACTAGAAAATCATACATACATTATACATAGAGTTTATTGGCCTGATTCTCCTATTGGTATTCATGGACACTGTCGCAATATTCAAAAGAGCACAGAAGGGGGAGAGGTTGAGAGGGGGTAGAAGAAGGGGGGGGGGATGACCCATTTTATAATTATCTTTCTTATCTCACAGGAATGAAGAACATCTAGACCATAGGATGGATCTGATCTGTGGACTTACTTCATTTGAATTACCAAGAGAATAATCCCTCCACCTGGCTTGATAGTTCTTATCCCATTGAGGACAAGGCTTCTGAAAGTGTTAGAATAACTGAAAATTGAAGAATCAAAATTGTTGACTATTTAATTTATCCTCATTTCAACTGCAGTCATCCTACTGGGATGGGATCAGACCTGTGATTTCATTAATACCAGAAACTCCCCATGAGGAAACTACTATTGGTACTTTCTCCACAACTCAAGAGACCATTCTTTGCCTCATTTTCTAAAAGCCTTATTCACTGAAGGAGCACAGACTGAGATCTGCTAAAGACTTTAGCTTGAAAAGGTCAAGGTCCTCCACTGCATCCTAGGCCATCTCCAGTTGTCCGGACCTACATCGGGCCACTGAACCCAGAGGGCTTCTGAGGAGAAAGTGAAGCTGGTGACTTTGCACAGCCCTCCCTCACTTAAATTCAATTCACTTGTATGTCATGGCACCACTTCCTTGATGTCATGATACTCTTCAAGAACAAGGACAAACAGAACGTTGGAGTTGCCTGGGGTATACTTTAAGTGACTTGTCCAGGATCATATATCCAGTATATATTAGGGGCAGGACTTGAGCCCAAGGTTCCCTAACTCTCTCTACATTATAATAATAATGTTTGTGTAGCATTTTAAAGTTTACAAAGCACTTCATATATATATATATATATACATATATATATATATATATGTATATATATATATATATATCATATATATATATACATATATATGTTTATTTCATTTGATCCTCATGAGAGTCCTGTAAAGTATTTCTATTAATAACCCCCATTTTTACAGATAAAGAAACTGAGGCAGCACAGGGTCACACAGTCAGTGTCTGTGGGATTATTAGAACTCATATCTTCCTAACTTCAAGTCCAGTGCTCTAGACACTACTATCAGCTAGCTTCCATTACACTATCCTGTTCCTGAAATCATCATCACCATTGCTATCATAATTCTTATTTTTATGTTGCTTGAAGGTCTATGAAGCACCTTCCTATAACATTCCTATGAAGTTAGTAATGAAAGCATTATTATCTACATTTTAAAAATTATACAATCATAGAATTTGCAACCAGAAGAGACCCAGGCCTCATCTAATCTAAAACTCTCATTGTAGAAATGAAGATGTCAAGTCCCAGGGAGAGGAAGTGATCTGTTCAAGGTCTCACAGGTAGGAACTAGTAGAACTTTGAACTGAATCCAAGTCCTCTGACTCCTAAATGTGAAAACAGACTCCGAGGTCGTGACTTGTTCAAAATTGTTGCTGTTTGATTGTTTCACCTGTGTCCAACTGTTCTTGACCCTATTTGGGGTTTTCTTGGCAAAGATACTCGAGTAGCTTGCCATTCTTTCTCTGGCTCATTATGACAGATGAAGAAACTGAGGCAAACAGGGTTAAGTGGCTTCCTGATTTCAGTCTACGCTCTATCCATGTGCCACCTGGTTTCCCCTTGCTCAAAATTACAAGGGTAGCAAGTACCAGATCCAGGTTTCAAACTCAGGTCCTCTGACTCCAGATAAGGAAATTGAGGCTCAGAGAGAAATTATGTAGTTTGCCCAAAGTTACAATGGAAGAAAATAACAGAACCAAATAAGGAAGTTGAGGTCCAGAGAGTTTAAATAGCTTGCTCATTATAGCTAGCAATTATCCTAAATGAGAAAGTCCAGTTATTTTCCATGCTATAGTACAGTTCCTTTTAAGTGTTAACAAGTGAAGTCCACTGCCAAAGTGAAAAAGAGAGCATGCAGGAAACCAAGATAGTATGAGAACAGAAGCCATGCCATGGCATGTGATACCATGCCATACCATTTGAGAATTAGTCAAAGACCAGGAGGTATTAGTACAGAAAAAAGACAATGGTGACAAGGGTAATTAGATACCTATCTTTAAGTATCTTAAGGGCTCTCATATTAAAGATGTAAATAGTTAGAAGCTACCAAGTAGCAAATTTCAGTAAAGAATTCCTAAAAATTAGGGCTGTTCTAAAGTGAAATGGGATACTCTGGGATATCTATAATGTTCCTCATCACTAGAAATCTCAAAGTGGAAACTAAACGCCTAGTATGGAAAAAGGGAATATTTTTCAACTCGAGGTTGAACTAGATGACCTCAGAGGTTTCATTCAATGCTAAGTTTCTATGAACTTTATTTAGTAACCAATAGGGAGATATTTGATGGAGGGGTGGGGGAAGAAGAGGAGAAGAAGTATAAGGATAAGATATGGGAAATAAACAATTATCAATCAAAACTATAAGCATGAATTGGATCTGCTTACATCAAAATCAAAAGAGTTAAGAGAACAGATAAAAAAGAAGAGTCTAACATGTTATTCACAAGAAACATATTTGAAACATAAAGATACATAGAGTGCTAAAATAAGAATCTGGAACAAAATCTAAAATGTTTTAAGTGGACTCAAGAAAAACAGTGATGATAATTATGATCTCAGACAAGATAATAATAAAAATATTTATTTAAAATAAGGTTAAATGGGGTGGGGGTGGAGCCAAGATGGCAGAGTACAAAGATGACATACTCTAGCTCTCCACCAATAGCCCATAAAATACCTGTAAAAAATTACTCTAAACAAATTCTAGAGAAGCAGAAGCCACAAAACGACAGACTGAAAAAGATTCCCAGCCCAAGATGGCTTGGAAGGCCAACAAGAAAGTTCTGTCACCCTGGGCTCAGAGTGGAGTGCAGCTCAGGCTTGGCCACAGCAGGGGCAGGACTGGAATAGGCTTCAGGGCATGGAATCATGGACAGCGGCTGTGGTTCCCAGATTTCTCAACCCATAAAAGGCAAAGATAGCTTTGAGAAGGGAGTTCAGTCCATTCCAGCCCTGGCCCCAGGGCAGCAGCAGCATCCAGTTTTGGAGCCCTCAGCCTAAAGACCCTGGGAGAATTGAGCAGCTGATCCAGGTCTCAGTACTGAGTGGCAGTCCTGGGGTGAGGAGGAGCACTGGCATGGTGGAACTGGTGGAGGCTCTGTTGAGGGAATCCTACTCTCATGTAGGGAAGATAAGTTTGTGGTTGATCCCAGACTGGAGTGCAGGCCAAGAGAGAAGGTAGCATCATCTCCCTTGATGATGCTACCTTGGAGGAACTGAGAACATACAGGCTCCTACAGTATACCATCCACTAGACAAGGATTTAAAAGTCAAGTAACTGACTGGGAAAAACGCCAAAAAAGGGTAAAAAATAAGACTATAGAAGGCTACTTTTTTGGTGAAAAGGTATTTTCTTCCATCCTTTCAGATGAGGAAGAAGAAAGCATACCTTCAGAGGAAGACATAAAAATCAAGGCTTCTACATCCAAAACCTCCAAAAAATATGCAATGGTCTCAGGCCATGGAAGAGCTCAAAAGGGATTTTGAAAATCAAGTAAGAGAGGTGGAGGAAACATTGAGAAGAGAAATGAGAAAAATGCAAGAAAATCATGAAAAGTGAGTCAACAGCTTGCTAAAGGAAACCCCCACCCAAAATGCTGAAGAAAATAACACCTTTAAAAATAGACTAACCCAAATGGCAAAAGAGGTTCAAAAAGTAAATAAGGAGAAGAATGCTTAAAAAAAAAAAAAGCAAAATGGGCCAAATGGAAAAGAGGTTCAAAAGCTCACCGAACAAAATAGTTCTTTAAAAATTAGAATGGAACAGATGGAGGCTAATGACTTTATGAGAAACCAAGAAATTATAAAACAAAACCAAAAGAATGGAAAAATAGAAGACAGTGTAAAATAGCTTACTGGAAAATCAACTGACCTGAAAAATAGATCCAGGAGAGATCATTTAAAAATTATTGGTCTACCTGAAAATCATGACGAGAAAAAGAACCTACACATCATCTTCCAAGAAATTATCAAGAAAACTCCCCTGATATTCTAGACCCAGAGAGTAAAATAGAAATGGAAAGAATTCACTGATCACCTCCTGAGATTCCAAAAGGAAAACTCCTAGGAATATTGTAGCCCAATTTCAGAGTTCCCAGGTCAAGGAGAAAATATTACAAGCAGCCAGAAAGAAACAATTCAAGTATTGTGGAAATACAATCAGGATAACACAGGATTTAGCAGTTTTTACACTAAGGGATCAAAGGGCTTGGGATATGATATTCCAGAGGTCAAAGGACATAGGATTAAAACCAAGAATCACCTACCCAGCAAAGCTGAGTATAATACTTCAGGGGACAAAATGGAATTTCAATGAAATAGATGACTTTCAAGCATTCTTGTTGAAAAGACTTGAGCAGCATAGAAAATTTGACTTTCTAATACAAGAATCAAGAGAAACATAAAAAGGTAAACAGGAAAGAGAAGCCTTAAGGCACTCATTAAAGTTGAAGTGTTTACCTTCCTAGATGGAAAGATGTTATTTGTAACTCATGAGACTTTTTTCAGTATTAGGGTAGTTAGAGGGAATATATATATGTAGGTGTGTATGGCTATGCATATATGTGTAGGTATGAATATGTACATATGTGTATGTGTGTATCTATACACACACACATAGACAGAGGGCATAGGGTGAGCTGAATATGAAGGGAGAATACCTAAAAAAATCTGCTGTTGAATGGAATGTAGTAGAAGAGAAAGGGAGAGGTAGAATGTAGCAAATCATGTCACATAAAAGAGCTTCTACAATGGAGGGGAAGAGGGGAGAGATGAAAGGAAATAATTGAGCCTTTCTCTTAAGGGTTTTGGCTTATGGAGGGAATAACACACACTCTATTGGATATGGAAATCTATTTTACCCTGCAGGAAGGCAAGGGGGAAAGGATAGGAGAAGGAAGGTAATACAAGGGACAGCAAATTGGAGGAAAGGACAATCAGAAGCAAATACTATTGTGGGAAGACAGGTCAAGGGAAAGAATGGAATAAATGAAGGGCAGGGTAGAAGAGAGGGAAATGTGGTTAGTCTTTTACAACATAACTATTATGGAAGTGCTTTGCATTGTTACACATGTATGACCTATATTGAATTGCCTGTTTTCTCAATGAGGGTGGGTGGGAAGGGAGGAAGAGAGAGAATATGGAATTCAAAGCTTTAAGAATGTATGTTAAAAATTGTTTTAGCATGCAACTAGAAATTAAGCTATACAGGAGTATAGAAACCTATTTTGCCCTACAGGAAAATAGAGGGGAAGGGGGATGAAAAAAGGGTGGATAACAAAAGGGAGCACAGACTGGAGGAAGGACTGGATGGGGTGCATGCTATCCTGGGGTGGGGAGTGGGGAGAGATAGGGAGAAAATTTTGAATTCAAATTCCTGTGGAAGTGAATGTTAAGAACTGGAAAATAAATAAATTACATATAAAAAAAGAAATAAAATAAAGTTAAATGACATTATACAATATAGATGAAGACAATGAATCAGTACTTAATATATATGTACTGAATGACTCAGCATCTAAATTCTCAAAAGAAAAGTTAAATTATTCCACAAGGAGAGAGAGAATAAAACTCTAATGGGGGGGACATAATGCATCCCTTTCAAACCTAGACAAATCTAACTATATATGTGTGTGTGTGTGTGTGTGTGTGTGTGTGTGTATTTTATATATATATATATATATATATATATATATATATATATATATATATATATATATACACATATATACACACACATATGTATGTTTGTATATATATGTATAAAAGCTAAGTATCTGAACAGAATCTTAATGAAATTAGCTATGATAGATATCTGACAGTTACTGAAGAGAAATAGAAAAGAGTATGCATATATGACAGAAGTTCATTGCACATTTACAAAAACTGACAAAATACTGGGATATAAAAACCTAAGCAGAAGTATTAAACATATTCTTACTAACCATAAGGGCTCAAGAGGAGAAAGTGAAGCTTTATTGCACAGCCCTTTCTCACTCAAAATAAAGTTAAGTGCAAGTCATGTCATCATTTCTCTGATGTCATGATCCTCTTTGAAAACGGACAAACAACTTGTGAGTAGACCAAGCTGCCTGAATAGGGATCCATCTAGCTGGGTAACTCAGCTCATCCTCTCTCTCAACCTCTCTCTCTCCCCTTCCTTCTCCTCTCAAAAAGAAAGTAAAATTTAATGGCTAGAAGTTGCCCAGTTTTAGGGTTTATTGGCTAGATTTCTTTCTTGTCTTTCTTTTTCTTTTTTCCTTCCTTCTTCCCTTCCTCCTTTCCTTCCTTCCTCTATTCCTTCCTTCTTTCCTTACTTCATCTTTCTTTTTCTTTCTTTCTTTCATGCTAGGTGAAGCACTTTGGATTTTATTCTAAATATGATTGTAGAGTTTGGGAACACTAGTGTTTTTGATGGAAGTAAATTATCTAGTCAGAACTACTGCTTAGGAAAATTATTTTGGCAGCTCTGTCCAAGATGATTTGGGGCATCTGTCTGGCATTTAAAACCCTTCATAACATAGTTCCCTCCTACTTTTCTGATCTTCTTACATATCACTCCCTTCTGTGTTTTGTGATCTAGTAACTCTGACCTCCTTGCTATTTCTCATACAAGACACTCCTCACTTTGAGCATTTTCACTGCCTGTCTCTCACACCTATAATGCTTTCCCTCCCCATCTTTGTTTCCTGGCTTCCTCTAAGTATCTGCTAAAGTCTAGCCATCTGCAAGAAGATCATCCTAGTCTTCCTTTTTCTTAATTTCCTTCATCTCAGGCTGCTTCCAATTTATCCTAGATAGATCTTATTTGCACATAGTTGTTTGCATGTTGTCTCTGCCATTTGACTGTGATCTCCTATGTTGCAGGGTCCATTCACAAAGTGAAATTGATTTACCATCATATATGCTGACTGCACGAATATACTCACAGTTATTCTCATATGGCATCCAATCAAGCTTTGCTGATTATTCAACAATACAAATAACAACCTCTCTGGAAACAAACCACTGATTCCTAAAGGTCCTGGTGAGCACGTCTCATGCTGACTGAGAGGTTCCCTTTGTGCCTAGCTCTAAGCCTGTTTCCTGAGGTAACTCTCATACTAGTCTCTGTCAATTGGAACTGCTCTCCAGCAACCCCAGGATACTCAAAGAAGTCTGTCCTAGTGGAGATCAAGGAGCAAGTTGATGACTGGGACCTTCTGTGGGGTTTATGGTTCTGGGGGTTACATCTAAGTTCTGATTGGGAATTGATTGTCTAAGTTTATAATTAAAGAAAATGATCAAAGCTAATGTCATTAGCAAGTATTTAATCAGTTATTTACCAGATTTGGGGGGGCATGGATCTACCTTTATTTACCAAATCTGGGGGACACATATCATTAGTAGTTGCTTATCAAATTTGGGAGACATATATCATTACCAAATGATATCACTCAAGTGCTTAATTTATTTCACAGAAACAGATTATATAACAACTACTTAATCACAAAATAGAGGCTAACTTTACACATATTCCTACCGCAGCTCCTCAGGAACAGGGACTGTTCTTGCCTATCTTTGTTTCCCCAGAGGCTAACACAGGATCTGAAGCACAGTAGGATGTTAAATGCTACATGACTAAGAATGGACAGACAGGAAACGGAGACAGACATGGAAGAATAACTTGACATTCTGCTCTTTAGGCACATGCTTGTGAGGAGAGAAATTTGTTAATTAAACCCAAGCATTTCTGCTGATAGAGAAACAGAGATCAAAACTTAGACAGAAAGATAGGGAGAGAGAAAGCCTAAGAGCTAAGTAGACGGTCAGAAAATCTTTCTGAACCAAGCTATTTCTAATTACAATTTAGCCTTAAGAAACAAAGACAAAACTGTACTGAAAGGATAAGAAATTTAGGTTAGGGTTTATGATTTGCTTAAGCACAACAATAGTAACTTGAAATGTCAACTTATCCTATTCTTAAAACCATTCATTCTAGTCAAGGATAAAGAAAGAGATACTGCTCTTAATTGAATTTACCAAAGTACTATCATGCTCTAAGTCTGGTCTGTATCCTAATCAATTACAGGGAATGTAGGTTACTCCCTAAGCTGATTAGGCCTCTTCCTTTAGAAATTGATTAGGTTTTCGATAAGAATGAAGCAAAAAAAAAAACCCTTTTGTTCTAAATATTATTTCCTTAAAATTCAATTAACTCAGTTTGCCAAGCACTGCTACGTGCTACAAAGAAAAGCAAAAAATGTGTTCCTGTCCTCAAGAAACTCACATTCTAATAGTAGTGATGTAAATAATTTGGTAAATATAAAATAGATATTATATAAATACAAAATATATATTGTAAAAAAATATATTGTAATTGGAAGTTTATCTCAAAGGGAAGGCACTAGCAAAGGGGGTCTGGAAAACCTTGAAAGGATTTCTGTAGACATGGCCAGTAAGCTGAGTCTGGAAGAAAGCCAAAGAAGCCAGAAAGCAATAATGAGTACAAAAACCACTCCAGCCACTGGGAAAAGGTATAGAATCAGGGGATAGATTTAAACAGGGGTGCGGAACCTGCAGCCTCTAGACCATCTATGACCTTCTAGGTCCTTAGGTTCACCTTTTTGACTGAGTCCAAGTTTTACAGAACAAATCCTTTTATTAAGGGGATTTGTTCTGTGAAGTTTGAATTCAGTCAAAGGGCTGCACTTGAGGACCTAGAGGGCCACATGTGACCTCAAGGCCACAAGTCCCCTACCCCTGGATAGAATATTATGTGTGAAGAACTGCAAACATTCCAGTATCAATAGATGAGAAAACCTCTTAAATTTCATGTAATCAAATTTATCCATTTTCTTTTTTCCATAGATCTCTTTTCTCATTTCTTTTATTTATGAGGCAACCTTTAAATAAATCTAATTCATCTATCCATTTGGAGCTTATCTTGGTCTACACCTAATGTCTTCCATACTGTATCCAATTTTCCTAGCAATTTTAATCAAATGGCATTTGATTACTCCAGTAACTGGGGTCTCTGTGTTTATCCAACACTAGAGCACTATATTCTTTTTCTTCTGAATGCTTTTGTACCTAACTAACCCCTGATAAATCAATCTTTAACCAGCACCAAATTGTTTTCAAGAATTAATACGTCGTCATATAGTTGGAGATGACACTGCTAGGTTCCCTTTATTTCCACTTTTTTCCCCATTATTTCCCTTGAGATTCTTGACCTTTTGTTATTCCATATAAATTTTATCATTTTTTCTAGTTCTGTTTAACCATCTGTTTCTATTTTATTCACCATCCTTTGGTGGTTTGAGTGAGATGACACCGAATAAGTAAATCCATTTACATAGCATTGTCATTTGTATTTTATTGACTCAGCCTACTTGTGAGCAATTAATAAATATTTCTTCTACGATATAGGTCTTTGCTTCTGCAAACAATGTTTTGTTGATATATTTATACAGTTTTTGTTTGTATCAATGGTAGGTAGACTCTCAAATGTGTTATACATTCTGTAGCTATTTTAAAGGAAGTTTCTTTTTCTCTTTCTCCCTGCTAGGTTTTATTAGCTGATGAGTTGTGTGGATTTATTTTCTATCCTGCAACTCTGTATATTTCAATTAATCTCCAGTGTTCTCTAAGAACACTATCACATCATCTTCTTTACCTATACTTATTCCCTCTAATTCTCTTTCGTATTGTTTCTTGCTACAGCCAACATTTCTAGTTTTATGTCAAGAGGAAGTAGTCACATCTTTATTTTATCCCTGTTCCTTTTGGAAAGGATTCCAGTTTATCCTTGTCTCATATAATTCATGCTCTTGGTTTTAGATATATTTGTTGCTGTTCAACTGTTTTTAGTCACTTCCAACACTTGTGATCCCATTTGGAGTTTTCTTGGCAAAGATATTAAGGGGTTTATATACATACAATAAATAGTGATTTAGGGAGGGGCACTAACAACTGGAGAATCCAGCTTCTTCCAAGACAGGGCACTTGAGTTGAAGGAAACTAAGGAATTCAAAAAGCAAGGGTGAGCATTCTAGGTATGGAATAGCCAATGCAAAGAACAGAGGTAGATGAAATCATATCCCAAGAACAGAAAGTAGGCTTTATCAGTTTATCTGCAGCGTACAGCACTGTAAGGAGTAATGTATAATCAAACTGGTTTGTTATACAGCCTCACAGGCTGGTGCAAAAGGGCACCCACTGAGATTAGAGTCCATCCTGCAACAACAGTAAGTCAACCATCTTAGTCTTAGAAGAAACCAATCAGGATCCCAAATGATGGACTCTACCCATCCAGTGTTGTCAATTATTCTCTTAATGATATGCCAAACATTTTTATACTCACTGGTGTAGATGTTTTCCTAACCTCAAAGATTCTAGCTCCTCTAAAACACATCAAACAGATCTTAGGGTTCAAGAAACTCTGATCAACTGCCTGATTAACTACTATTTTAAAAAAACTGGTTTGTTTTTCATGGTAAGATGCTGAGTGTAGGAGCAGTATAGAATTAAACTGAAAACCCTAATTGCTGATTTTTCCCTCTTATTTTATCTGGAAATCCTTTTTTTCCTTCTATCTCCTTTAACTTTTTCCATTTTCTAATCTCAACATATCCTCCTCCTCCACAGAGACCCAGGAAGAGTTCTTGGTCATCAAATGATATTTTCTGATTACTTAGGAGGTCAAGTAACCCCAGGCACTGCTTTAAATCCCCAAATGCTCCGCATGGCACAAACCTGGAGCATTTCAAAATCAAACCCTAATCACTTATATTGGATTATTCCCCACCATGTCCTCTCCTCTCCTCTGGTCCCTTTCCTTCCTCCTTCCCTCCCACCTCCCCTTTTGTTCCTTCCCTTTCTTTATCTAGCTCCTCTTAATCCACTCCCTATTTCCTTTCTCCCCTCCTCCCTAAGCTTTTTCCTTCTCCCCCCTCCCCCTTTTATCTCCTCTTTCTCCCTCACACCATTCCCCCCAGGACTCCTCCCCTTTACCTCACTTCTCTTCCCCTGTTCCCTCGCTCCCTCCTTCCCTTTCCCTTCCCCTTTTCTCGATCCTCTCCCCTCCTTCCTTTTATCTGGCTCTTTCCACCTCCCTCCTTCCTCCCCATCCCCTTGATCTGCTGTTCTCCCCTTCCTCCTCCATCTCCTTCCCTTCCTCTCGCTTCTCTCCTCCCTCCCTCTCTCCCGTTTATCTCGCTCCTTTCCCCCCTCCCTTCTTCCCCCAGCTCCTCCCTCTCCCCTCCGGCTCCTTCTGTCGCTTCTCCCCTCCCCTCCCCCCTCCGGCTTCTCCCGCTTATCTCGCTCCTCCCTCCCTGCCCCCTCCCTCCTCTCCTCCGCCTCCTCCCCTTTTTCTCGCTCCTTCCTCCCTCCCATCGTCTGTCCGCGCAGCTGCCGGGCCTCCGCTCTCCCGTCCCTCTCCGACCCGCGGGCTCCCGCTCCCAGGCCGGCTTCGGCGGGGATCCCGCTGGCCGCTCCCCGGCCCTGCAGGCCGCGGCGGGGCGGGGCGCGCTAGGAGGGCCCGAGGCGGGCCCGCAGGCCATGGAGCCGGCGGCGCGGAGGAGACCACACGCGGGCGCTGGCTCCTCGGGGGGCGGCCACCCCGGCAGGTAGGAGGCGGCCTGGCGCTGGGGAGCGTGGGCGGGGCGCGGCCGGGGGTGGGGCCGCGGGGCGGGGGCTGGAGGAGGCCGGCCTGGGGGGTGGGGAGAGCGCCGGACCCCCAGGGTGCGGGGGCGCGGGCGGTCGGTCACACCCCTCCTCACCGGCTCGCCGCCCGCCCCGCCGTGGCTGACCTCTGACCTTTTCCTTTTAATACGGGCCGGACCGGTTTGGGTTTGTTTTTTTAACTGGCCCGTTGCTTTGCTTAGCGTTAACCGTCCCCTGCTCTGGAAGCGTAGACACCGAGGTGAAGTAGGTGAAAAAAAATAACGTTTTTCACTCTTTCCTACATTTAAGCCCCTTAACAAATAGGACCAGGACTGATGTTCCGTCTTTACCCCAAACGATTAAAGAGTTCTTGTGGAAGTTTTTGTCCTCTTGCCTCAGAAATCAAAGGTAGTCCTCTCTTCTCTTATGGAGTAATCTTCACCTTCTCTGCCTCATGTGGTTGTTGCAACAGTAGTGCTTTGTAAAGGGGGAGATCATTCATGAAGCACCTACTGGGTGCCAGGCGCTGACCCGTTCTGGGAAGCAGACACTGTTGTTACCCCTTTTGGGCTGAGGACACTGAGGCGGGGAGCTTCCTTGACGTTGCCCCCATGGTCACCAGCTAGTAAGTGTGTGAGGTCACATTTGAACTCGGACCTTTCAGATCCCAGACCCAGTTCTCTAATCAGTTGTGCCAATCAAGGGCCGTAGGTTATTTAGATAGGGTCACAAGTGAGGCTTGAACCTGTGTTTTCCTGACTTGTGTCTGCCTCTGAGGCAAAAGTAGCCTTCTCAGTCCTGGAAAGACTTGTGCCAGCTGATGCTGACGGAAGTTAGCAGAATCCCGAGAACATTGTGCACAGTAACATTGTATACAGTAACGTTGTATACAGTAACATTGTATACAGTGTCGGAGGAGTGTTTTTGATACACTTAGCCTTTCACAGGAGTGCAAGGACCCAAAATAATTCCAAAGGACTCATGATGGAAAATGCCATCGACATCTGGAGAAAGTTATGGAGTTAATGTAGAGTGAAGCAGACTATTTTCTTTTTTGTTTGATATTCTTTTGCTTTTTTTCTTCTGTGCAATGTGACTGAGAAAATGTGTTTAATAGGAATGTATGTGTGGAACCCTGTGTCTTGGGGAGGGAGGAGAAGAAAATAAAACTTATGGAAGTGAAAGTTGAAAACAAAATAAATAAATTGAAAAAAAATAACCTTTTTCACTCTTTCCTATATTTAAGCCCCGTAACAAATAGGACCAGGACTGATGTACCATCTTTACCCCAAACGATTAAATCGTTCTTGTGGAAGTTTTTGTCCTCTTGCCTCAGAAATCAAAGGTAGTCCTCTCTTCTCTTATGGAGTAATCTTCTTCACCTTCTCTGCCTCATGTGGTTGTTGCAACGGTAGTGCTTTGTAAATCTTAAAACACTGTGGAAATAAAAGTTTTTGTTGTTATACATGTGATACGGGCCTAGATGATGAATGCAATCATACTGACAAATAGGAGGCCATCTGGAATACGGTAGGTCCCAAACAGTTATTTCTAGGAGTGTGACAAGTCAAAGCATATCAAGCATTGGCATTTTGTCATTATGTATTTCCTCCTTCATCAAGTGGTCATGATGCATCAGTTTCATGTATGGCTTGTCAGATGTTTTAACTTTAAAATGAACCCTTATACAAGAAAAAGACAGGAGCCACTGCCTTGGCTAAGAATCTATTGGGCAACTGTGACTGCATGAATTAACTATAAGCCTTATGCAAATATATGTCTCTTCCTCACCCCATTTGGGGTTCTCTTGGCAGAGATCCTGGGGTGGTTGCCATTTCCTTCTCCAGCTCATTTTACAGATGAGGAAACTGATGCAAACAGGGTGAAGTGATTTGCCCAGGATCACCCAGCTAGTAAGTGTATGAAGCCAAATTTGAACTCAGGAAGGTGAGTCTCCCTGACTAAAGGCCTGGTGATCTGTTCACTGTGCCACCTAGCTTCTCCTGTTAGAATGACAATAGAATGGATATGAAATAGGTATTTTTTCAAAAGTGAAAGGGGTGAGGAGAGGTACTTATACAGAGGCATTTAAATGTGTTTTTGATGTGGCCTTAGAATTTGAGGGCATTTTTGTTTCCATAGAAAGAAGCAGTTTAAAAAATGAGAGCCCTAGAGTCAGGAAGGTTTTGGCATAGCCACCTTTATTTCTTTCCAGCTCATTTTTAAAATTAAAGAGGAATACATATGACACTGAAGTGAGCCTTGTTATTCCCATCTTATTTCTTTACTGACCCTTTTGACTGACTACAAGCTGTTGCTTGGTCTTGCCTATATTTCTATTTCTCCTCCTACCAAATGCCTGTCAGACCACCTGCCCATCCTTTGCTAGCTAGGGGTGTGTGATAGCCTGAGTCTCTCTTAGGCAATCTGACTGAGTGTTAAGAGCATTTATTTAAGTTGGAGCTAGAAAACTTGGGTTCTGTTCCTGACCCTACCATGTACCAAGTGTGTAACTGCTTATCTAAATCATTTAAACTTTTTTTGCCTTGATGTCTACCTCTACAAAATGTTTCACAGGGTCACTGTGAAGACATACATACAGTGCAAGAGTGTTTTTTTTTTGAATCAGATGACTTGAATTCAAATTTAAATTCTGTCTTTCTACCTGAGTGACTTTGAACAGTCACATAGCCTCTATGGGTCTTGGTTCTTTTGTAAAATGAGGACAAGTTACCCCTCTATAGTTATTTCCAACTCTAAATCTTTGCTCCTTTGAACAGCAATAAATTTTTTCTGACCCAGAGGTGAACCTAGGTCCTAATAAACTAGAAAGACTTGAAGTATGACCTTAGTAGGTAAAGGTATCTCTTTGTCTGATGACTGAGCTTTTAATGTATCACCAGGTTGGTTACAGGGTGATGAGGTTATCTGCTAATGAGTAAGGTCTAGTGTATAAAGGTCAAGCAAGAGAGCACCCACTCTGCTTCTTGGCATATTAGAAAAGCACCATGAATGACAAACATTTCTTAAGCATGTGTCTGGCCTTGTGTTAAGCCTAAGGATTTAAAGAAACTAAGGCCAAGAACAATCTCTGCCCTTGAGGAGCTTAACCCTGAAAAAAAACTTAGGGCTAGGAGAAGTTTTAGCCTGGCCTGATGTGAGTCTGTGGGCTTGGTTTGCCTGGGTTTGCATTTTACCACCTTTTATCCTAGACTGATCCTAGAGTTCCCTGAGTAAGGATTCTCTCTCTCAGTCCTTCATTTTCTTAACCTACCTGCCAGGACTGGACTGTCCATCCTCCACTGAGTGCACACACATCTGAGTGAATCTTTCATTTTTGTGGTCAGTGCTACCCACCTGACTTGAGTCATGCCAGTTTTCCTTCAGTGGCTAAGGAGCCTTATTAGATCTTGTACGGAGGGGAAAGGATTGTTTCATATCAACAAACAGACTGTCATTGCCTCCCTTTGTTCACTGCCACCATTGCAAGCTGCTGAGCTGATGTAAAAAGAAAATAACCAATGAAGAACAAAATCCTATTTCCTACTAATTAAAAGTTCAGACTTCTTTGGCATTCAAGACCTTTCTGAGTCTGGTCACACCCTAACTCACTGGTGTTAACACACACCACTTTCCCCTGTGTGGCCACATTCTAGCCCATCTACTCTAATTTACCTTCCACTATATACCAGAGTAGCCTCCTTGTCCACAGGCTTTTCTCTCTGTATTCTTCTCAAAAGTCAAAATTTGGACATAGAGGAAAAGAGCCCTCATTTAGAGTCATAGGATCTAGGCTTATTTCTCCCTATATTTCAATGTCCTTGTCTGTAAGTTTTCTCACAGCTCTGTTGAAGGTGTACTATTGCTTCACAGGCCACATCAGAATAGGCATCCAGAGATCTCTGTTCCACTCATTCAGTAATGATCTCTTCTCCCCCTTCCCCATCTTTCATATGTAGCCTTTGGTTTACACCCAAGAGCTTATGGTTCCTCTTGTGTGTATGTTACTCTGTCTTTATCTCCTCTGATACCTCGTATAGTATTCCCTAATAAATTGAATGAAGTACCTTCTCAGTTGTTTTAGACTGTGGTGATTATGTTCATATTGGGTCCTAGAGCTCTGTTGGGTTAATTAATTTCACATTACAGTCATAGATTGTCTCCTATCTCTAGCCAGCTAGTCATCTTGCATATGCGTGCCAGTGATTTCAGGGGTAACCAGATGAAGGAACATGTATCAGGAAATGCAGCCCATCCTTACCCATTACTAGATTCAAAACTCATATTCGGCCAGAAGTGTATTTTTAACATACAGAAGGCAAGCACGTAGATGAGATATTCTTCTGTAGAGTCACTTAATGTTAAAACTTGTACCTTAAGGTTTCTCTGGTTCAGCACCAACATTTTACACATGTGGAAACTGATGCTCAGGGAGGTTAAGTAATTTTCCTCAAGCCAGAACTCAGATCTCTTGACTATTTGCCCAGGTTCTACCACCCTATAGAAATTCCTGAGAATCAGTCAAATTAACAAGGGTTTATTAAACACTTAATACATGCTAGCTACTGAGCTAGGCTCTGAAGATACAAATAGAAGCAAGAAGAAAGATGGTCCCTGCCCTTGAGAGACTTACTTTCTAATGGGGAAAAATAACACATAAAAGGAGGCTAAAAGGACTGAAGAGAGGGCATGATGGAGAAAGAACCCCTGAGAATCATTAGCAGGCCCAGAAAGGAAAGAAGGAAACAATGTGGCTGCTCTGGGAGACCCTTCCTTGAAGTGAAGTGAGAAATGAGAAAGTTCAGAGTCTGGAGTGTAGTCTGGAGAGGTGTTTCAAGACTGGCCTAGACACTTGGCTTAAAGTGGAGCTTCTGAGAAGAGCCAGCTTCTTAGAGGAAGGGGCTGTAGGAGCAGAGGGTACTTCTAGGGGGAACAGGCTTCTGTGGCCTGGCAGAGAGCTAGGGGTCCAGAGAGGAATGAAGACATGGTTGACTTGGGCCCCTTTGAAAAGAAGGGAAGGGAGGTGCTTATTCTTATCTTTTCTTCAGGGTCATATCTGGTCATTAAAATGATAAAGTACTTCATTTGGGTTATTGTTACTATCATTTCCATTTAGACTGTTGTCATTTTACATATATACACATTGTATATATATATATATATATGCACATATTATATATATATATATATATATATATATATATATATATATATAGTATTGTTTTCCTAGTTCTGTTTATTTCACTTTGCGTCATTACATGTATTATTTCTACCCACGTATATTCTCTCTCCAGTCCTACCACCCCGTAGCACCTTCAGCGTATGCCCTCATTCTTTCCAGGCTGCTCATCTCATTGCCTCTGCAGCTGGCTATTCAATTAAACTCATTCCAATAAACATTTATTAAACATCTCCTATGTACTAAGAACTGAGGATACGAAAGCAGAAATGAAATGTTGCTTGTTTACATTCTGCATGGAATATCACTTATATACAGGTAAGTAAAGTAAATGCAAAGGGGCATGCTCCGGTGGAAGAGAGAGATCAGATAAAAAGGTTCCAGGAGGATAAGGCCTGTGTGCCTGGGGGATCATGGGATGCTTCCCAGAGTAGATGAAGTCTTTTGGACTCAAAGTAGGTTACAGTCACAAGGAGAAGGACAAGGTAAGATGAGAACTCAGGCTTTTCTTCCCCAGTTATTTGTGGCCCACTCTGATTTTTCATATTTCCCCACTCCTATTAAATTTCAAATCGGTAACATAAGTTAGCAATTTTTAAAAGTACTTTTTTGATGCCTTGTGTTTCCTACAAACATACTCCTACCACACAGAAGCATAACTGTTCATTTTATATGGAAGAAAAGAGTTAATTGACCTTTGACACCAACCAGCCTGTCAACAGAAGTGTTATCTAGTGATTTCACCCTTTGCCTCACCAAATACACTGGAAACCTCCCCAGGGCAGCATCATGTCTTCTTGCTCTTCCAGTTTCCCCAGCCCAAGACTGGGCTTGTGATAGGCAGTAAAACACACTTGCTGTGAGGTAGATTCCAGTGATTGGAGAGGAGCAGGCAGAAGAAGAGTCAAATAGAGGGAGAGAGGATGATAGCATCTTCAGAAATCTCTCATTTCCTTGGTTTGGAGCCAAGGCTGTGCAGTACCCCCTGGGCAGTGTTGTTCACTGGTGGACTGTTGGAAGGCTGCAGGCTGAGTCTGAAAGAGTTAAGATGTCTTGACTCTTTGAGGAGAATGTGAGTAACATCCTTATGGTTATATATGTGTGGTGTTTTAAAAAAAAAAATCAAGTCATGATTGTGATTTGCCTGCAAGAGTCTCAGATAATTTGCTGGTATAAGGAATTCCAGTTGAAGAAACTCCCTCTATCTCTGCAGGGCTCTGACTTTCACAGGTGAAGTGACTTGCTCATCAGCACCACTCCTGTGTCATAGGACAGGACAGTCTTTTTTCTTTTTCAATTAATTAATTTATTTTTAATTAATTAATTTAATTTTAGTTTTCAGTATTCACTTCCAATAAACTTTTGAGTTTTAAATTTTCTTCCTCTCTTCCTTCTCCTCCTCCAAAATGGAGGGCAGTACAACAAAGGCTTTACGTATACATTTGTATTAAACATATTTTCACATTAGGTTGAATTAGAATGCGTGAGAGAAACCATGAGAAAGAAAAAAGCAACAAAAAAAGATAGCACAAATAGTATGCTTCAATCTGCATTCAGACTCCATCATTCTTACTCTGGATGTGGATAGCATTTTGCATCATGAGTCTTAGAGCTGTCTTAGACCCTTGCATTGCAGAGAAGAGCTAAGTCTATTAAGGTCAGTTATCTCACACTGTGGCTGTTGCTGTGTCCAGTGTTCTCCTGTTTCTGCACATTTCACTGAGCATCAGTTCATATAATTCTCTCCAGGTTTTTCAGAAGTTGGCCTGCTCATCATTTCTTATGGAACAATAGTATTCCATTACATTCACATGCCACAATTTGTTCAGCCATCCCCCAATTGATGTGCATCCCCTCAATTTCCAATTCTTGGCTACCACAAAAAGAGCTGCTATAAATATTTTTGTGCATGTGAGTCCTTTTCATCTTTTTATGATCTCATTGGGGATACAGTCCTAGAACTGATGTTGCTAGGTCAAAGGGTGTGCACATTTTTATAGTCCTTTGGGCATAGTTACAAATTGCTCCCCAGAATGGTTGGGTCAGCTCACAACTCCACCAACAATGTATTAATTTTCCCATATCTTCTCCAGCAGTTATAATTTTCCTGTTTGGTCATGTTAGCCAGTCAAATAGGTGTGATGTGGTTGGTACCTAAGAGTTGTTTTGATTTTCATTTCTCTGATCAATAGTGATTTAGAGCATTTTTTTCATATGATTGTAGATAGCTTTAATTTCTTCATCTGAAAATTGGATAGGACAGTCTTTTGGACATAGAAGTTGGTTCTCTCTCCCCCCATGCCAGGCTTTGCCTTATCTTCTGCAGAGCAAGTGACTGATAAATGTTTATTGAAAATTAGTATCTTCAGTGCTCAGGTTTGTCTAGCATGTTAATTTCTAGTTTGGTTCATGTTTTCTTGAAAAGCAGGGTCTAAGAGTGGGAATTCATTTTGCTTTAATGTTTCTATTTGTTATAAAGGTTTTGTACTCCCCACATGTAACCTCTACCAATGGGGTGGGGAGACAGAAGGAGAGAAAATAAATTTGTGTTAATTGAAAAAAATAAAACTTTTAAAATTTAAAAAGCCAGGCCTGTTGTGGATAGCAAGTAGATTCTCTTCTGGCCAGTCTCCCACCTCCTCCCCACCCTCCCCCCACACCACCCCATACATATAGTTTTCTCTTTTGCCTATATCAAACCTTCATTAGGTATCAGGTAACATTTTCTTCTGCTTTTGTAACCCTGAGAAAGTCACTTAACTTCTCTGTGTCCTAAGCTAATCCCTGAGATACATGCTGCAGATCAGATGCATTCCTAAAGTGAGTACTGAAGTACCCTACCTATATCAGTGACCCACAGATTTTTGTCAGGTACTGACATATAGAGATAGTTACTATGCTTTCCTCCTCTTTTGCTTCCCACTTTTGTCATTCTGTCTCTTTCTCCATCTCTCACACTCTCTTTGGCTATAACTAAATGAAATAGCATGTAAAGTAGTTTGCAAACCTTAAAGTGCTACGTAAATGCTATTTTACTGTCTTTCTGTGTGAAAGGTAGCATGGTATAGTGCACAGTTGTCAGACCTGTGGCACACCCCAGATTGTGATGGAAACAGATTAAAATGTAATTGGGAAAATTTCAATTAATACAAATTTAATTAACAAAATAATATAAAAATACAACAAAAAACAAAAGCAAAATAAGAATACAACAAAACATGGAAAATATTAATATGTGGTTTTCCAAGTCAGGATGTGGCTGAGATCTTACACATAGTGTAAGGTTTATTGGCCCCTGTTTTTACATGAGTTTGACACCCCTGGTGTAGTAGATGGAGGGTTGGCCTTTTCATCAGAAGTTCTGGGGTCAAGTGTGATTTCTGACCCTCACTAGTTGTGTGACCTTGGGAAAGGCACTAAGTAACCAGCCCCTGAGTGTCCCCCAAGCAATTTCCTAAGAAGCTGTCATCTGAAAGATGAGCTGCATATCCAAATTGGTGGAATTCCCAGCTTCCTCTGGTCTTACTTCAAGCTCTGCTTCCAACAAGAAGCATATCCTGTTATTTACCCCTGCTGTTTTGGTTTTTTGTCTTTGTATCCTCTGTACCAAGCAAAATACCTGGTACATAGTAGGCACATAATAAATTCTTGTCATTGTGAGGGGAGAAGTCTACCCCTCCCCCCAAAAAATATAAAGCTAGTATACTTTGCCACATTCTCTTTTCTGCCCCTGTGGAGGTATGTAAGTATATAATAGTCTCTACCTTCAAGGAGTTTCAATCTGACCAACTTAAAAACTGGACCACTCTCAGTAAACCTTATATTTATGAACCTATAATTTACCAAGAAATCACCATGGCCACTGATTCATCCTCCCAACAATCCTATAGTTGGGAAGCAGGTCTTACCCCCATTTCAAGGATGTGGAAACTGAGGTTCAGAAAAATTAAGTACCTTGCTTATAATTACAACATGGAGCATTAGGATCAATCTCCAGGCTCCTGATCTAGGGCTATGACAGGATAAGGTTAGGGGAGGAACCTATGGTTTTTATGGTAGCAGGACAGGTCAGGTCTTCACAGCTTGCCAAGTTAGAACTGTCTAGGGTCATTACAGGATCACACAGCTAGAATGTGGCAGAGGCAAGACTTGAACCTAAGCCCTCCTGGCTCGTGCCCTCTCTTGTTGGTATCCATTAGGCTTTATTGATTCCTCTGATGTTGCATAACTGATACAGTGCACATAGAGATGCAAAATGATTTAGAGAAACAGGTTCTGGCTTTCCTGAGGAACTAGAACTGTGTCTCAAACTAGAAAGTGTTGGTTTCTCTAAAGTAATAAAAACTAGATTTATATAGAGTGCTTTAAAGTTTGCAAAAGCACTTTACATATATTATCTCATTAGAACCTCACTATAGGCCTATGAGGTAGATACTGTTATCCCTGTCTAATAGATGAGCAAGCTGAACTACGATCTTAAGTGACTTACTCAGGGTCATACAACTAGTTAGTGTCTGGGGCAGTATTTGAATTTGGGTATTCCTGCCTCCAAGCCCTGTGTTCTATCCACTCTTCTTCCTAATTTTCTTAAGTTAAACTTGTCATGTAATAATAGTTGAAGGAAGGATTTTGTTTTTCATGCCAGGCTTTCAATGTTGGCAGAATGTCCTTAGGTTAAATCTAGGGAGCAGGATGGCAGGGTTAGAGATTTGAGAGGAAGCTTGGAAGGCCAAAAATGGAAGAAAAGCCCCTTGATGGAGAGAGGAAAGCTTTCCAGCTATTACTGTCATGATTGCATCTGCCTTCATTTTGAAGGCCCCTGGAAGGGGACAGGAGTTCTTTAATCCAGCTGAGGCAAATGTATATAGCAGCTCTCCCTCAGTAAATGAATTTTCTTTTCCTTGGCACCTCTTTCACTTCCCTAACTTTAGGCTTCAGGCATGTCCTCTCTGAAAATTACTCCAAATCTCTATCTCCAATCTCCGTCTGTCCCTGGAACTCAGGGCCCACATCTCCAACTAACAGAAGAAATATCCATCTAAATGTTTCTTTCAGTAGTACCTCCCTTGTCCCAAACCAAGCTTCTTGTCTTTTTCCAAAAACTGGAGCTGATTTTTAAAATTTATCTTTTTCCATTGTTGGTACCACCATTCACACTCAGGGTTGAAACGCTGGTGTTCTCTTTATTCTTTCCTCTCACTTCTCAACTTTCTGTAAGTCAGCAAGTCTTATTGACTTCCTTTTCAACCTCTCTCACACCCTTTCCTTCCCATCAGTCCCTAACATCATTATTCTAGAACAGGTAGTCCTTATTATTCCTACAATTTTCCCACCTCCACTATCTCTCCCTTCAATCCGTTCTTCATAATAGTTTCGCTTAATATTTCTTTTCTTAATTTTTCATTTTTCAATTAATAGGCATTTATTTTTCCTCCTCAGCCTCTCTCTTGCCAATTTAAAAGAAAAAAATCTTGTAACAAATATACCTAGCTGAAGAATACAAATCCCCACAGTATTCCTCAAATGTATGTCATAGTCTACATCTCGACACACTTCTCTGTCAGGAGGTGGATGACATATTCATCACCAGTTGTCTGGAATCACAGTTGGTCATTGCGTCAGGGTTCTGAAATTTAGCAGAGTTCTTTTTCTTTACAGTGTTTCTATTTTGTAAACTATTGTCTTGATTCTGCTTACTTCGTTTTGTATCAGTTTGTACAAGTCTTCCCAAGTTTCTCTGAATCTGTCCCTTTCATTATTTCGTTCATGACAGTAGTAGTCTATTACATTCATCTACCATTCTTTTTTCCACCATTCCCCAGTTGATGGGCACTCTTATTTTTCAGTTCTTTTCCACTACAAAAAGAACTGCTCCAAATGTTTTTGTACGTCTGAATCCTTTTCTTTGACATAAAATGAATGTTTTCTTATGCATAATCAGATCCTGTTTCTGCACTCTAATTGAATACCAAGGCAAGTTCAAACTCCTTAGTTTGTCTCAGTGTTTTCCACAATTTGGTACCACTCTACTTTTCCAGTCTTAGGCAATGTATGAGTGAATGAACAAAGCATTTACTAAGCAGCCTACTTTGTGCCAGACACTATGTTAAGAACCAGAGGGTAACAAGTATAAGAGAGGCTGTCCCTGCTCATCAAGAATTTATGTTGTCATGAGGGAGACAGCTTATAGGGGAGCAGTGGCCAGAGAAGAGTGTTTTGGTCTGGGGAGTTAAAAGAAGGAATGGAGCTGTATGGCAAATTATTTGACCTGTCTTTCCAGAAGCAATGTTAGTGTTGATTTGGTTATTGTTGCTAGAGCAAGAGGTGGAAAAGGAGCTGTGGAGGTAAGAGTATGCAAGCAGGGGCTGGTGACACATAATGAACCAATCAGGACACCAGGGCACCTACCTACACACTTTATACTCCAATCAAACTAGACAGTTCCTGCCCCCACATTCATCATCCAATGCAGTACAGTGTGGAGAGCATTGCCTTTGGATTCAAACTACCAGTACCACTTAGCAACTACCTTTTTGGTTATGGGGAAGTCACTCACTTCCCAGGACCTCGGAGGAGGCTGGGCTAAGGTTCCTTCAAGCTCATGATGTCTTAGTCATTTCTATTCCTCTGTAAACCTTGCTCTCCATCTGCAAAATAAAGATAATGCCACCCCCAACTTCACGGAGATGTTCACTTTGCGAACTTTAAAGAGCTATGTAACGTATTATTGTTGATGATGATATCTGACATGCCTATCTCTCTCTGTTCCTCTCAATGAAATTTTACCTCTCCCTTAAACTCATCTCAAATGCCATCTCCATGAAGTCTTCACTGATTCCTGAGAGGCGGGAAGGTCTCTTTTGGACTTGGAATAAGGAGACCTGCATTCAAATCCTGCCTCACACATTTACCAGCTGCATTTGTCAACTGAGCTCTCAGTCTTTGTTTTCTTATCTCCAAAATGGAGATAATACTTATCCTATCTACTTTACAGGATAGCTGTAAGAAAAGGGCCCTATATAAATGTGAGTTATTACATCCTCAGTTAATAATGATGGCACATTGTTCCTTTCTTGTGTACTTATGCAGTTATTTGGGTATATGACATCTCTTCCTACTAAAGGCCTGATCTTGTTTAACTTTGTGTGCCCTGGAACTTAGCAAAGTAGTTTACATACAGGAGGAGTTTACTGAATATTTGTTGAATAGATGTATAGATGGATTGGCTTCAGGTTGTATGAACCAAACATGTGAGAAGCCAGGATTAGCTAGATAGGAGGAAGAAAAGAAACTCTTTGATTGTGTTAGCATTTGTACAAGACCTAGTAGAGAATCTCAGAAGATATTAGTTTGTTATATTGTACAGCAGGGATAAGAATTCCAGAAACACCAGTCATCTGAAACACAACCCAAAACCTCCAAGTGAGAATGGCCATGAAATCACTATTTCAAGGCCTTTCTTGTATTTTTCTCTTTGGAAGAAGCCCTTACTCTGAACCTTTTGGCTATTTATTTACACACATTTCTAGCAAGCTTAGTTATCTGGCTTCCTGGGCCTTGGAAGATTATTAGTTGCAAATTACAAGGGAATGGGGAGTCCGCTAAAGTCAAGTTCACCAAAAGCAGTATGGGATGGTTACATTTGAGTGTAAAGGGAGAGACCAAAAAATAAGAAACAGATACCAGCAAAATAGAGCAGTTTGTGTGCATACAGTGTTCAAATAAATAGAGGTCAAGGAAAGGTTCTTCTTTAAGAAGACAGCCAAAAAATGCAACAGCTTTTAGAGTGATTTCTGTACCAAGAAAGGTTAGTTTTGATTGTCTGACAAATCTGCTCTCCCAGGAATAGCTCCCTACCCAGCTGGGTGAGCTCAGTGAGGTGTTAGGATGTTATTATCCCTGTCACGTCCACGTTGCTCTTACCTTGACTAATAGGACAGACGGAAAAGTGTGAAAATGCATATGTGTGTATGTTCACATGATCACAAAGCTAGAACTGGAAGACATGGCAGAGGCCCATCTAGTCTAACCTTTATAGTTACGGAAAGTGAGATGAGGAAGTTCACCAAGATTTCAGTCAGCGTCCTCTGACAATCTGCCTCTGACTTCCTGCCACCATTTATTGTCTGTTAGTGAGGCATTGTGGTGAAATGGCAGGACCTCAGGACTGGACATAAGGATATTTGGGGGTCTAGTGCTGGTTTGGCCACTAATGCTGTGTAACTCAAGGCAGTAAATGTTACTGCCTAGCATTTCTATAGCAATGTATAGTTTATAAAGCACTTTTGCAACCCATACCTCATATGAACCTCCCTGGATCTTTGTGGAGACGAGTCAGATATCTCATTTTACAGATGAGAAAACTGAGTCTCAAGTGAAGTGACTTACCCAAAACCACTTATTAAAATCATCTTCTGATTGGACTAGTGCCCTCAATTTTTATGGACTCTGGTTTCTTCATCAATGAAAATAGTAATAGCTAACATTTAGAGTCTAAGGTTAAAAGCATTTTACATACTGTATCACCTTTTATCATTACAGCAGCACTTGAAACTGGATACCCAAGGCATCCCTTTTTTATAGATAAAACAGCTTGAGAAATTAAATGACTTGCCCATAGTCAGATTGTCAGAGGTGGAGTTTGAACCTACATCTCTCTGGATTGCAAGTCTAGTACTTCCACCAATCACACTGACTTTCCAAAATGAAGAGGTTGGATTAGATGAATGAAAATTTGTTCTTGATATATTGGGGATAAAAGAAAAGGACTAAAGAAGAGATAAGGCTCAGTACTTGGGATGGATGGGATGTATGATAAAGAACTACCAATCACATTATTTTGCTTCTGTTTTTTTTTTTAATGCGTTTTGTTGTTGGTTTGGAGTTTTTTTGCCAAGGAAATTGTCTTTGTTTTGTTAATAACAGAATTAAAAAGGCAAATGGGGAGAATGAAAAAGGCTAATTAGTATATGATAGATAGTATGAGAACATTAACTGCCCTTAATGAATTTAAGTCGCTAGGCCTAGACAAACTGTGTTCCCGGGTGACGAAAGAATGGGCAGATATGATTGAAACGAGGAGAGAACCCACACAATTGGGGAAGTAGATGATGTCCCAGTTTTCAAAAAGGGAAGAAAATAGAGAATGCAAACTTTAGGCTAATAAGCTCCACTTCTTTTCCTAGCAAAGTTCTAGAATATATTATTAAAGAGATGGTTAATGAACTTCTAGAAAAGGAAGATGTGATCCCAAGAACCAAAGTGACTTCATAAGAACAAGTTAAGATAGACTAACAGTATTTTATTTTATTTTTATTTTTTTACAAGGATTCTAAATATATATACATATACATATACATATATATATATATATATATATACGTATATATATATATATATGTATATGTATATATATCAGGGGGATGAAATTGACATAATTACCTAGAATTTAGTTAAACATTTGACAAAAACTTTCATGCCCCTCATATGGAAAAGATGGAAAGATGTGGGCAAGACAGTAGTTTAGTTAGGTAGTTAGTAGTTCATTAGGTATTAGGTAGATTGATTGGGAATGAGTTGAAAGGTTTGTCCCAAAAACTAGTCATTAAGGATTCCATGTAATCATGAAAGGAGAACTTGATAAGAGTAGCCTTTGGAACCTGGACCTGGCCATGTTTTTTTGGTTTTTTTTTTTCCATTGAACTTCTCAGGTTGGGAGGATATTTATAAATGACTTGGATAAATGAATAACTGAAAAAAGCATGTATAAGCACAGGGAACACACATCAAAAATCGAGACAGTCTTTGCTCACAAGGACTTAAGCAATACTCTTAATTGAGGCGGAAACAACATATAAAAGAATTAGGAGTAATGAATACAAAGTTGAGGGAGTCAGGATTTTGAGTGAGGTCTTCTGCCTCCAGAGCCAGGGCTCTTTCCACTACATCACACTGCCTCTCAGTTCCTATCCTACTTAATATAAACTTGGTTGGGGAAGCATCTTGGTGAATGGAAAGTAATGCTAGATTGAGTATCAGTGCTTGGTTTAACTTAATGTTGGAAAAAAATGACCTAGCTGCCGCAGAGTGGAATGAAAGGGCTTTCTCCAAAGGGTCTGGATTCCCCCATTAGAGAGGCCTTCAAGCTAGGGCTGGGTGTGTTGGCTTCCAGAAGATTCATTGTGATTCAGTGATTTCTTAGATCTTTTCATTTTGAACATTATACTGTTTCATATTTGCCTTTCCATAAATATATGCCTTGTCTTACCAACTAAGATGGAAATTCCTGCATCCTATTTTTTTTATATTCCTCGTAGCACACTCAGTTCAGGACTTTGCCTGTGTCTAATGCTTAACAAGACTTCTTAATGATAGCTGACAAACAACTTGGAAAAAATTAGGGACTCTGACCAAGGTAATGACTAATAACTATTACAGACGACTAATGATGAAGCTGGCAACCCACCCCTGATAGAGAAGTGAAGACCTCAGAGTGCAGAATGAAACATATGGTTTTTTGGACATAGCCAGTATAGAAATTTGTTTTGCTTAACTATGCATATTTGTTACAGAAGCTTGTTTCCTTACCTCCTTCCTCTTGTAGCAGGGATTTTTTTTTTTTAATTCTCAGTAGGGTTGGGAGAAGTGAGCATTACAGGAGAGAGTAGGAAGATTTTTTTTTTTTTTGCTGAGTAGAAAAAATGTATCCAATTTTTAGAAATACCAGCTGACATGTATGTAACTCTTGAACTTTACAGAGTACTTTATGTACATTAATTCATGATTTAATAGTAATAAATAGCAGCTAGCATTTATATAGAACTTTAAGGCTTGGAAAGTGCCTTATGAATATTCATTGTATCCTCACAACAACTTTATGATATAGGTACTGTTGTTATCTCTGTTTTACAGATGAGGAAACTGAGGCAGACAGGAATTAAGTAATTTTCTTAGGATCACATAACTAGTCAGTATCTGAAGTAGAATGTGAACTCAGATCTTCCTAACTTTAGTCCAGTGCTCTAGCCGAGGTGCTTATTACCTGTGTTGGAATTGAGTTGGGGGAGTCACTCAGCATGAAATCAATCTGTTACTCACACATATGTCCCACCCACATCAAAATTCCGCTGCTTCCCTATATTCAAGCTTATCTTTTCCCATTTGATTGGTTTGATCAGAGTTGGTAGTACAGATAGAGCTATCCACTTTACCTCTGATCTTACCAGGGAACACCTAGCATAGACATGAGATATGCTTAGTTGGGCCATGCCATCTGCGTGACCTTGGATAAGTCACAGTGGACTAATTTTTCTGGGCTTCAGTTTTCTTCTCTGTAAAAATCAAGGTGGTGGCCCAGATGGTCTTTAAGTCCTTTCTAGACCTAAAATCTTATGATCCTAATACAATATTTTAATTACTAGCCAGTCTATAAATTCTATATTTTATTTCTGTAATAAATTTTATTGATATTTTTTAAAATGTCATGGTCATTTCTGACTATGCTTCTCCCTCCTCTCCCCCACACAAATGAAACCTCTCTAACAAAGAAAAACAAACAGCTAAGCCAAAGCAGCCAACTTAGTGACATAACAGACAGTGCATACTGCATTCCATGCGCAGAGTTCCCCTGCCTACTTCTTGGTAAAGGAAGAATGTGCTTCCTCCTCTCTTCGACAGAGCCAAGACGGGTCATAATAGTTACTCCACTTTCAGCTTTGTTTACGTTCTTGTAGTCACTGGATATTGTTCTTCTGGTCCAGCGTACTTCACTCTGCTTCCATCATATGAGTCAACTCATTTTCCTCTGAAATCCTTATCATGGTCATTATCTCTCAAGGTGCATTAATACTCCACTATATTCATATACAGGGATTTAGTGAACTATTTCCTGAATCTGTGGTCATCCTCTTTATTACAACTTTCTCTGTGCTTTTATTTTTGCAGTGTTTTACACAAAACATGCTGCTATGAATATTGTGGGGGGCGGTGTGTATGGGTGTGTGTGTGTGTGTGTGTGTGTGTGTGTGTGTGTGTGTGTATGAGACAGAGTCCTCACTTGATCTCCATATCAGCCCTGTGATGTGAGTCATGAGGTGATAGATTATGACCACCATTGTGACAGATGAGAAATTTGAAACCCAAAACCATACAGTGAATAAGTGGCAAGACTAGAACTCAAGTTTTTTTTCCTCTCAGGCTAGCGCTGCCATGTTGGGCCCTAAGTTGTACATCAAAGAACTCCCCCCTCAAATTTATTTTTATTTTTTTAAATTTATTTTTAAATGTTCTACAATCACTTCCTTAAAATTAAGATTTTATCCCCCCACACCTTCCCCCCCCTACCCCCCTCCCTCCCCATGACAGTATACAATTCTGTATAGGTTC